>OX578138.1:84889497-85489497 GCA_951213105.1 Amaurobius ferox
AAAAACATTAGAAAAATCAAAAAATCGGAAAATAAGATGCATTAACATTAATGTTTTGAATTTTATTTTCGCAAAAAAATGTAACTTTTGTCAGTATTGAAACTACGTTTTGAGCGCCCTTATAATGGTGTATAGTGGCATTCTCGATTATCCAGTTTTCCTATGAATTACTTGTTTAGTAGGAATTTTCATCTTTGATTCATGTTCATATTCAGTTCTGCATGTTTGGGAAGTTGTATTCTGAATTGCTTGTCCAGTCTCCAGCTTAGACCGTCACCCCCGGTAGAAAAGGCCGAACTACTTTCCCCCTCTGTACCTCGTGACGTATGAGCTGTAGGCCCAATTCTGGCCTTCGAATCCGAATTCCTCCGTCTCAACTTTTCTGGAAAGTTCTCCCCTAGTAGAGTAGCCCACACAAAGAAGTATCGTATGTGCAGTGCAGTACGTTGGCTCGCGCGTGTGGATGCATAACGGTCTTTTTATCGTATTTTTGAATGTCTTATATGTTAGTTCATGATTTAATAAACATTTTGACCAGCATACCTTCGACTACATACCTTATAACATTGGATTACTAATTACCTTATTACCGTAATGTGAAAAACTGAAAATGCTATTTAGAAGTAAGTGCTTACCATTTTTTGCTTATTATCATGTCATTTAAAATTGCATAGAATTTTAAATATATGGCAATCAAATTATTGCTATTCAATTAACGCTAACTGGATTCTAAATTGTTTTGTTGCTAATTATAGCGTCAACAAACCTTTTAGAGTTTTCTTAGTTTGTTTTAAAATTTTATTGTTGTCATATTAATTAAGAAAACTGCCCAGGTACTTGTAAAATTAAGCTTTGCTAAGTAATTGTAAAGTATTTAAAATCATTCAATGTTTAAAATGTATATTTTATCAAGTTAGCTTGTGTCATTCATTGCATTTACCTAGTGTACTTAATGTTGTCATAAATTATACAGTTTCCTGCAAATATTTTAAAATTACTTTAATAATGTTGTTAGTTGTGTAATATTTTATAATAGACTAGCAGTATGTCCGTTCTTCATACTGACCATATAATACAAGAAACCTAAAATTCAGAATTTGATGTGAAGTTTTATTATTTAGAGTCTCAATTTTTGAAATTTTATAATAATTCTAATGAAATGAAAATAGGTGATCTCTACCGTGCTGAGATAATAAACAGACAGATAGATGTACAACATACAATTTTATGTATACTGTTAATAGCAGATATACCCGACATTGCCCATGATTTAATATATGTGCAAATTCCTGCAGTATTCTAAATGACATTCTTACTCAAAACATTCTATTAAAATATTTCATTTAATTCTCCTTTCTGTGTTTTCTATACAAAATTATCTTCAAGCAGATCTGAATAAAACATCCTCGTTTGAAAACAAATTATAAAATATATATGAAATTGGATCAATATAAACTAAAATAAAAGCGCTAAAATTGTATAAAAATGGTTATAAAATTTTGTTTTATATTGATTTCTTTATTATTTAAATCTTAAAAAATTTAATAATCGTCTGCCTAATAAACACATTTGATTTAATTGCGTTGCTAAGCATCATGATATAATTTTCTTAATAAATTTGTGGAAAATATATCATCTGCATAATTCTATTTTTATGGAAGGTTTAATTGTGGGATTTTTATTCATATCTCGACAATCCCTGGTCCTAGAAACTCGAAACATGGACTAAATTTTAAGTAGGGCTATTTCAAAGCTACCCACAGAATGTTCATGAAATTCGATACAGCAGTTCTACCGTGATGATGATATAGATAAACACACAGACAGATACATGTATTTTCAATTTTATTTATATACATAAAAAAATGTCATTCTCTTTTTAAGATATTGTCAATAGTAAGAAATCGTAGCAATAAAAATGCTACACTAAAGTTATGAAAGTAAAATAATGTAAAATGGAATATTTCACACATCAAATAACATATTTTAACTGTTTGATAAGTAAGTAATTGCATATAAAAGATATAGTATCTTAATATATTGCACGTATATTTTTTATTATTTGTTATGGCATGCTGAAATTTTAGAAGAAAAGGTTAGGAAGTCATTTGTGTTTAGGTTGGGCACATTTTATTTTTTATGTAGCGAGTTATTATGTTATTGAAAATTGTTAAAATAACTTGGAAAAAAGCAAAGTAACTAACTTACAATTTCAAGTTACCATTGTATATTTCATTATATTATAGTTAATGTTATTTTAATAATACAAAGCTAATTTAATCTTTCTTACATTTTCACTTCAATGGAATTGTAAATGAAATATTAATACCAAAAAGTTTTATTATACAGCTTTATTAAATTTTCAAAGCCCCTGAGGTATTTCAAACCCTATAATTAAGCAAAATTGTTTACAATTTGTTAATGTCTGGTAGTAAAAAAGGGAATATAAGATGTGCTATATTAGAAAACCTGAACTTCTACAATTTAGAGTGCATAGGTTAATGAATGACATTCAACTAGTATTTTATCTTAATTCTAAATCATTTTACAATTTATAACAACAACAAAAAATGAATAAAATAAAATGAAATAAAAATAAATAAACACTCAAGCATATTAAAAGTTAAATTCTGAGTTTCTTTTTAATGATTGTCTTATGATATTTAAAGATTTATCATTTTAGTTTCTGCATACTTTATCTGTAAGTATGCATACTTTAGCTGAATGTACTGAAGAATTATTCAAATAAAATGCCTGATTGAGCAATAAATACACAGGGTTCTTTTTCAAGCTTTTATTAAAACACTAACTGAATGGAATCCTTTCATCTTTGCTCCCACAGTGAATGAGTTATTATAAATATTTTATTTTAAGGAAATGTACAGCAATATTAATATTTTAAATCACACATTTTAATGAACATTATTGAAAATACTTCCAAATTTCATGAATAGTATTTGATTTATTGATAAATTATGATTCCTTTACATCGAACGGAGAATTAAAAGGGAAACAAATAGCAAAAGCTTCGATCGCGATCTGGAAGACCTACTCGCAGTGGGCCTACAAGCCAAGACGTCAAAAATTAGTGCTCCGGACTCTGCTTTCGGAGGTGACGCTTAGACTCACTGGACGGGTTTGGGAGTATTTCCGTGAACGTTCGTACTGCCTCCCTGGTAGAATTTCGACTTGTTCATTCCGGTGCTTCTAGATTAAGCTGTTGAGGTTGATCGTGTATACACGTGGTAGAAGAGGAAGGGTTCATGCCGCATGGTAATACAATTTTCTTAATGTATCCTTTTTTCATTTTTTCATTTTTTGATGTCTGTAGTCTGAGTTTAAGCATTTATAGTAATGTACTATTGCTTAATCTGAAACAGGCATTTGCTTGGGTTAATTAGAATTAAATACTCAGACCTGAAGAGGAATTTTATTCTGATTAATCATCGAATTTGGGAAGGTTCTGTTCTTTTCTCTTATCGGCATTATGGCCGTGAATTTGCTTCTATGGTGATGTTAATACTTGAATTGTATTTTTTTTTTTTTTTTTTTTTTTTTTACATAATTCTTATTATTTCATTTCAAATATATATATATTAATATATATATATATATAATATATATATATATATATATATAATATATATAATATATATATATATATATATATATAATATATATATATATATATATATGAATGAAAGTAGAAAAGAACGGGAGTGACCATATGAATTACATAAGAATGGTAGGGGTGGATTGCGACACCCCTTTCCCGCTTAAAGCAGCTTTTACAACCCGGGTAACGCTCACGGAACCAACATAATTCCATGGTCAGCCTCCCAAATGTGCGAAAACAAAAGCACCAGAACAGACTCAGAACCAAAGAAGTAAACGAATCCATGAAGAAGAAACATCCGCTAGTCCAACCCGATGGAACGTCTCTTTATATAAGTAAAGTTGCTCATGCGCAGAGAAATATCAGGATAATAGTTACGCAGTCATGAATATAAATCTCTATATCAACAATCAGATTACAAATTTTCTTTAAAAAACGATTTGTAATAATGTTGTACAAAATTGACTGGATAATTTCTTTTTATAGCTTCATCTGCAAATTTTTTACATTTGCAAATGCAGTCTTTCCTAAAAGTATTATAATTTTGGTTTCTTCTAAAATGTCCAATTATTATATTTCTGAAGACATACTTTGCAAGGTTTGAATTCCAATCGATAATATGATTTACCTTGATCCTGTATGAATCTCTTTTGTCGTGTAACTCTGTGTATATTCCATATTTCTTGTGTTTTTTGATAGCTAAATCCAAGAATTTTACCGATCCGTCCTCACACGCTGGATTTTCAATAAGGTCCAATTCGCTTGGGTAGAATGAAAAGTCAAAACATGGGGTGTTTTCATAGCCCCCAATTATCACATCATCGACATAACGGAAGTAGGGCATTTCCGATAGGATATGAGTGCCTCTTTCGTATTTAGATAGATATATATCTGCTAGTATTGACGAGCAACTCCCTCCCATAGGTATGCCCTTGATTTGTTTGTAAAAATTGCTTCCGTCGTGTAGTATGTTTTCCTTCAATACCAATTCCACCAAGTCCATGTATCTTCTATAAGTTATATATTGCTTTAGATCGTATTCTTCATGTAGATCTTTCAGAATCAATTGTAAATTATCCAAATCAATATTGTTAAAAAGATCTCGAAAGTCGTAACTCTTAAAGTTGATATCGTTATGACAAAACTTTAGTCGGTTTATCAATTCCTGTCCGTTTTTTATCATAATAGAGTTATGTCTTTTAATATCATGCATAACTATTATGAGTAAATCCAAAAGTTTTTTGTTTGCTATTTCCAAATATGAACCACATCCCACCGTCACAGTTCGAAACTTGACAGGTATTTTGTGTAATTTGGGGATCAGGACCAAATATGGATATTTTATTGTTTTAATATCAATTCCTATTCTTTTGTAAAGTGCCTCTATTCTTTTAGTCAGTATCAATGCGTTACTGGGTATTAAAGCATACATTTCACTGTCCCTGTAACTTTGGTTTAGTGTATCCACGTAGAACTTTTTACAAGTGAAGGCATAATTTGATACTATTTTATCGGTATATGTTAATACATATTCTTCTTTAATTTGCTTGAACGAGGATGGAACTTTAATTTCTCTATTGTTTTTGCAGTGCTGCGGGTAGCAGTGACAAAACGCTTTGTAAAATTTATATTTCCACTCATTAAATGCTTGTATTGGTAAACTATGTTTTACCGCCAATCTATAAATGAAGATGTCGAGATCATTATAAAATTCTTCGTATACATTTTTAAAATTCTTGTATACGGTACTTTGTACCGAGTTGAAGCAGGTTTTTAAGTCTTTTGTCTTTGATAAAATCTAGATTTCCGGAGATTATATGCTTATGATGAGTGTCACTATGAATATTCTCATGACAATTACAAGAATCTACATTATTTGATGCAACATCTTGACAAATTTTGTTATAATTGAAAAATTTCCTTCCGTTGGTTTTGACGAATCTATAATTGATCATGATTTTTATATTGGACAAAGGAAGACATACGTTAATATGATTTAAAATAGAATGGAATGGAATGTTCTCATACAGTTTGTTCTTGAAAGTTGTAATAAAAAATTCTTTAGATTGTTTTATAATTTCACTTTTTGTAAGTGTTAAATTAAAAATTCTGGCTCTGAGTTTGATTAAATCCAATAGGATATCAATATTAGTACATGCTTCTTTATTTTGGCAATTGCTTTCTTTTAAGTTGAAATGTATTATGTAATTCCATATTTTCTGTAGATATTTAAGCTTGATACTAAAGGCCAAGTACTTAATCCATCCAATTTTCATCGTGTTTTCAGTTTTTAAAAATTTCAATATTTTTTCTTCTGTTTTAATATAATTATTGTGTTGTTTTTTACTTCCTCTTTGCCATCGGTGGGATTTTTTATTTATAAGATTTTCAGATAGAGGGTATGAAGAACTATTTCTGCATCTTTCTGTATTAAAGTTTTCGTTAAATATTAATGTATTAAGGCCATATGGATAAGCCGTATTGAATTGTTTAATATGGTTGCTCTCCCACCATAATCTTTCCGATTTATTTGGTACTATATCAATTATAGTTACCATGATGTTGGTGAACCCATGGGCTTGAAAATGTCTCAGTTCCAAATTAGCTGTGGGCATTTCCTGTTGTACCTTTCCTACCTGGCTTCGGTGCAGATTTATTCGAATGTTTAAAGGATTCTGCGTTTGGCCTATATATTTAGCTTGACATTTCAAACATTCAATACAATAAACCACATTATAGCTCTTGCAAAAAAATTTTCTACTTTCGTTGTTTGTAGAAATTTGTTGTGGATTAGCCACTGGACACAGTTTGCATCATTTAGATTGGCATTTGCGAAATTTAATATTCTTCATATGCTGGTGGTGATAATTATGAATGTTAAAAAAATCATTTGACCCATTTGGGATCTTGTCTGGATATAAATCAATATTTACATTTTTTATTTTTGTCACAGTCTGATCATGGTCAACTATTACAGATTTGAAATATCTTCTCATCGATATGCTTTACTATTAGAGACTAGGGTAACGGTATGTCGATAACACAAACACCCTACTATTGTGTCACCGGGCATATATTCGTATTTGAATATATTTGCCAGTCTCCAATATTATATACAGACTTCATTCATATTTTAAAAATCAACAGTTTTTTAACTCTTGTTGAGGAGTTGACAAATATGTACGCCTAATCTCCCTGTCTTCCGATTTCTCTGTGGATATCACTTTGAAAATCTAACTAAATTCAATCCAATCCTCGCTGTACAATTGACCATCGCAAACTTTATGGAAAAGTTTTAACACTATTATATACTTTTTTTGTAATTTTGTAAAAACCATCATCTATAAGATTCGTTGATATTAGTAACCTGTGAAGACTACCAGTTTATTACACGTATCACTTACAAAATTTGAAATTATAAAACAATCTAAAGAATTTTTTATTACAACTTTCAAGAACAAACTGTATGAGAACATTCCATTCCATTCTATTTTAAATCATATTAACGTATGTCTTCCTTTGTCCAATATAAAAATCATGATAATTATAGATTCGTCAAAACCAACGGAAGGAAATTTTTCAATTATAACAAAATTTGTCAAGATGTTGCATCAAATAATGTAGATTCTTGTAATTGTCATGAGAATATTCATAGTGACACTCATCATAAGCATATAATCTCCGGAAATCTAGATTTTATCAAAGACAAAAGACTTAAAAACCTGCTTCAACTCGGTACAAAGTACTGTATACAAGAATTTAAAAATGTATACGAAGAATTTTATAATGATCTCGACATCTTCATTTATAGATTGGCGGTAAAACATAGTTTACCAATACAAGCATTTAATGAGTGGAAATATAAATTTTACAAAGCGTTTTGTCACTACTACCCGCAGCACTGCAAAAACAATAGAGAAATTAAAGTTCCATCCTCGTTCAAGCAAATTAAAGAAGAATATGTATTAACATATACCGATAAAATGGTATCAAATTATGCCTTCACTTGTAAAAAGTTCTACGTGGATACACTAAACCAAAGTTACAGGGACAGTGAAATGTATGCTTTAATACCCAGTAACGCATTGATACTGACTAAAAGAATAGAGGCACTTTACAAAAGAATAGGAATTGATATTAAAACAATAAAATATCCATATTTGGTCCTGATCCCCAAATTACACAAAATACCTGTCAAGTTTCGAACTGTGACGGTGGGATGTGGTTCATATTTGGAAATAGCAAACAAAAAACTTTTGGATTTACTCATAATAGTTATGCATGATATTAAAAGACATAACTCTATTATGATAAAAAACGGACAGGAATTGATAAACCGACTAAAGTTTTGTCATAACGATATCAACTTTAAGAGTTGCGACTTTCGAGATCTTTTTAACAATATTGATTTGGATAATTTACAATTGATTCTGAAAGATCTACATGAAGAATACGATCTAAAGCAATATATAACTTATAGAAGATACATGGACTTGGTGGAATTGGTATTGAAGGAAAACATACTACACGACGGAAGCAATTTTTACAAACAAATCAAGGGCATACCTATGGGAGGGAGTTGCTCGTCAATACTAGCAGATATATATCTATCTAAATACGAAAGAGGCACTCATATCCTATCGGAAATGCCCTACTTCCGTTATGTCGATGATGTGATAATTGGGGGCTATGAAAACACCCCATGTTTTGACTTTTCATTCTACCCAAGCGAATTGGACCTTATTGAAAATCCAGCGTGTGAGGACGGATCGGTAAAATTCTTGGATTTAGCTATCAAAAAACACAAGAAATATGGAATATACACAGAGTTACACGACAAAAGAGATTCATACAGGATCAAGGTAAATCATATTATCGATTGGAATTCAAACCTTGCAAAGTATGTCTTCAGAAATATAATAATTGGACATTTTAGAAGAAACCAAAATTATAATACTTTTAGGAAAGACTGCATTTGCAAATGTAAAAAATTTGCAGATGAAGCTATAAAAAGAAATTATCCAGTCAATTTTGTACAACATTATTACAAATCGTTTTTTAAAGAAAATTTGTAATCTGATTGTTGATATAGAGATTTATATTCATGACTGCGTAACTATTATCCTGATATTTCTCTGCGCATGAGCAACTTTACTTATATAAAGAGACGTTCCATCGGGTTGGACTAGCGGATGTTTCTTCTTCATGGATTCGTTTACTTCTTTGGTTCTGAGTCTGTTCTGGTGCTTTTGTTTTCGCACATTTGGGAGGCTGACCATGGAATTATGTTGGTTCCGTGAGCGTTACCCGGGTTGTAAAAGCTGCTTTAAGCGGGAAAGGGGTGTCGCAATCCACCCCTACCATTCTTATGTAATTCATATGGTCACTCCCGTTCTTTTCTACTTTCATTCATGTATTCTACTAGGGAATTTGAGCAGCATTTGCGCCTCCTCCTTTGTAGTGAATAGTTCTTTAATTTCAGGCTTATTTGGGATATATCCTATTTTGTCTCACTTTATCGCAATAGTATATATATATATATATATATATATATATATATATAATATATATATATATAATATATATATATATAATATATATATATATATATATATATATATATATATATATATATATATATATATATATATATATATATATATATAAAGCATGAGAACAAACCCGATATGTATAAAACAGGTACTAAAACCCCTCGTTCCCTGTTTTACATATAAGGTATGCAATAGAAATTAACTGCAAGATATCATGTTGAGAAAGCTATGATATTAGCTAAGCCTGTAACTACACCTAATTAAAAAGATAAAATTCAACGAATTTCCATATATGTAATGCAGGTACTAAACCCTTTGTTCCATGTATTAACATACATGGTGTAAGTACATGAATTGCTAAAGAGCTGAATATATTCAATCAGAAAAATTAACAAAAGGAACCAGGCCTTTTTCGGCATCCAAATAAATTTGTGAGAAAATCACACTTAAGGATATAAATACAGTAATGTAAGAAGTATTTTTGAAATCATGCACGTTTTCAAGGGCCATACTTGGTTCGGAGATACTGAAAATCCACTTTTCTGTGTACCTAACTATTATATTTATTACAGAAATTCTGCACATGTCCCGACGTAGAATAATGGAGATAATGGTTCAAATTTAACAATAAACAAGAAACAACCAAATACATATGCCTGATCAATGCTATTGTATAATAATATAACACAGAAAAATTCAAATTAAATAAGTATAAAATAAAACGTGTTACCATTGTCACATTAAGCAGGTATAAATAAAATTATGGAATCTTGGAACTTACTCAAAACTGGTTACAGTCAAAATTATAGTCAAGGAATGCAATATGGAGAAAGCAAATATGCTGAATCATTTAAATAATCCATAAAATGAAAAGAAAAATGTTTTAGGATTGGAAATGGTGCTCCAAATAAAGTTTAAGCACAGTATTAAATTTGTGAATTTATTTTAGTATATACATTTATTAATCCCAAATATAAACATATGCTGGTAGATGATGTGTGTGTACACTTAGTGGTAACGTCTTGATGAATTGTGCATCCAATTATTTAAAGGTTGATGAGACTGACGTATCAAAAAAGTTGCTGTAATTTGAGCATGGTTTTGCATTTGAATTGGAAATGGGTTTTTATAAAGGAAAAACTAAGATATGGAGGGTAGTGATTTTTGATGATGGTGGTTATTAATTTTTGAATATGTTCTTCAAAGTAACATAGTGAACTTAACTGTTTAATTCATATTAACTGATTACTAATGATATTTTTAAACACACACACACAAACACATAGTGAGAGCTCCAGCTCATCGGAACTGCGCATTCAGCAGGTGTATATAAAGAGCGATTCTGAATCTGTGGTCAAAATTTCTGTTGCATTTCGACTGCGGATATTTTACGTCTTTGATAGTCATTTCTGGCACACTGATATCACAGCTGTACGTAGACAACATTTTATGATCGGTTGTGTTACCGGTCCTTTTCCGACACCCCGGACTTCAACAAGATAATGCTTTCAGCAAGATAATGCCCGGCTGCACACGGCACGTGTTACTATGAATTATCTTCAAGCTTTTTCAACACTTCCTTGGTCAGCTAGGTCTTCTGATTTCTCTCCCATGGAGCACATTTGGGACGTTATGGGAAGGCGATTTCAACCATTCCGGAACGTTGACGATTTAGCCCGACAGTTGGAGACAATTTGGCAAGACATTCCGCAGGACACCATCCGTGAACTTTATCAGTCTATGCCACGCCGGGTGACATCTATCATCCAGGCCAGAGACGGACCAACGCCTTATTGACTTCCTCCCTCTGTATACGGTCAAACTCTAAATCATTAAATTGTTCTGAAATTTTAATCTTTTCTTTTTCTATGTATGTTCTTGTCATCCACCAATTTTTATTACAATCGGACAACTCCTTCTTGGTGCTTCGATTTTTTTGTTATAGAGTGTGTGTGTGTGTATATATATATATATATATATATATATATATGTGTGTATATATATATGTGTGTGTGTGTGTGTATGTGTGTGTGTGTGTGTGTACATTAATCCACGATTGCATGATATGCACATGTTTAGATATTTAGATGACATACAGGCATTGTGTGTATCCCTTAATAATATCCCTGTAGTATATTTTTACCCTAATAATTTACAATTAAATGCAAGTGATAATGACTCTAATGTTGCAAACTTTTTAGATTTAAATTTAGATTTACAAAATTGTAATCTGGCTATAAACTTATATGATAAAAGACAATGTTTTAGATTTAATATATCAAAAATTCAACACTTTGACTCTTTGCATATATAAGTTTTTAGAAATATTATAATAAACCAGGTTCTCAGAATCAATAAAATTTGTGATGAAAATTATAAATTAGCGCATTTTATGGAATTATTGAGTACAGCAACTAATAATGCATATCCTCCCAAATTCGTTATTAAAATTATCAATTCAGTGTATCAACTTCCACTCGATAACATACAAGACAACTTTTCCAATTATAGTGGCTAATAATATGGAGTCAAAAAAAAAAAAAAAAAAATATATATATATATATATATATATATATATATATATATATATTATAATTATTTATTAATTATATAATTACATAAAAATGAATAATAATAAAATAAACGAAAAAATTGGAAAAATAAAAAGTAGGGAAGATAGGATACATTAATATTAATGTTTTGAGTTTTAATTTCGCTAAAATATTCTAACTTTAGCCAGTTTGATACAATGATTTGAGCGCCCTTGTAATGGTGTATGGTGGCATTCTCGTTTGTCCATTTCTTCTTTAGATCACTTATTTGGCGGGAATTTTCATCTGTGTTTCAAGTTCATATTCTGTTTTGCTTGTATCGGTGGTTGTCCTGTCTCCGGCTCTGACTCACTGGACGGGTCTACGAGGGTCGCTGTGAACGTGTGTTCTGCCTCCTGGGTTGCATTTCGTCGTGTTCATTCCGGTGCTTCGCGATATTTTTCATTCTCTTATGGTTGATCGCAATTACACGTGGTGAAAGAAGAATGGTTCCTGCCTCATGGTAACAATATATTTCCTAATTTTTCTTCAATTTTTCATCTCTTGATACCTGTAGTCTGAGTTTGTGTATTTATAGTGATGTACTATTGTCCAATCTGAAACAGGCCTTTGTTTGGGTTAATTAGAATAAAATACTCAGACCTGAAGATGAATTTGATTCTGATTAATCTTCGAATTTGGGCGGCCGGTGCTGTTCTTTCCTATTATCGGCATTATGGTCGTGGTTTTGCATCTATAGTGATGTTAATATTTCACGCTGACTTGAATTGATTATTTTTATTATTACATTTTTCTACTATATATATATATATATATATATATATATATATATATATATATATATATATATAGAACTATACAAATATGAAAAATACGTAAAAATGTAATATAATACCACTCAGAAAAAGGCGCAATGCAGCACTATATACTGAAGCAGGATATAACTAATTTAAACGATTTGAAAAAAGGAAAGGGGGAAAACCATATGAATTGCATAAAAATGGCTGAGAGGGATAGCGACCTCTCATTCCCGTTTTAAGTACTTTTCGTCTAGACAACGCCCACGGATACCAATGCAATTCAATGACAGATCCCCGTAGCATGTGCAAAAATGAAAGCTCCAAAATGCAGAAAAGGAGGCCTCAGAATGCAGACAGAAAGAAGACAGAAATGGAACGACTTTATCCTCCGGACTTTTATCCTCCGGAATTGGATCTTATCAAGAACCCTAATAGTGTCAAAAACGAAGTTAATTTCCTGGACATAACCATTAGATACAAACATAAAAATGGAATTCATACAGTTCTGTACAATAAACGTAATAATTATGATATGAAGATTAACCAAATAATTGGATGGAAGTCGAATTTGACTAGGAATATTTTCCGTAACATCATAACAGGACATCTGAGAAGAAATCGTAATAATAATACTTTCAAAAAAGATTGTCTCACGTGTAACAAACTCATTTTACAGGAAGCACTTAAAAATCATTACCCACGGAATTTCCTTAAAGATATTTACAATTCTTTCTTTAAAGAAGAGGATTATTCATTCTGTAATGACTTGAGAATATGACATCATATTTGAATAATCGAGGTACGCATGCGTATGGGTACATACTACATGTGGCGAAACGGGCGATACGTTTTAGTCGGTAGCATCATTGCCAGTGTGATTTCGTCGTTCCATTTCTGTCTTCTTTCTGTCTGCATTCTGAGGCCTCCTTTTCTGCATTTTGGAGCTTTCATTTTTGCACATGCTACGGGGATCTGTCATTGAATTGCATTGGTATCCGTGGGCGTTGTCTAGACGAAAAGTACTTAAAACGGGAATGAGAGGTCGCTATCCCTCTCAGCCATTTTTATGCAATTCATATGGTTTTCCCCCTTTCCTTTTTTCAAATCGTTTAAATTAGTTATATATATATATATATATATATATATATATATATATAATATATAGTTTATGATAATTCAAAAAGAATAATAGAGATATACTGTAACACCTAAATAAGACCAAATAATAAACATATAAAATGGTAACAAACAATATTAGTTTGATATACTTACTAATGGCCAAATACTACAGAAAAGAAAAATCTGGGCAGTAATCGCCATGATTTACAAATCCGTAAAGAAATAATAAAGATCCAACAATTAAGATGAGTATATAAATGAAACAATGCCTAATAGCTAGTAATCTATGAATAAACAACAGGCAAACATGGTGATAATTCTAAAATAGAAAAATATGACGGGGAAATCATGCAGATAAAGCGAAATAGAGTTAGGCTTAATACAGAGGTTAATTTATATTAGATTATTCACCAAGGTTGAGTATCCATCTAAATTAACCAAACATAATGCTTGTTTATGAACACAGATATAGTTAATAACCATGAACTCCATATACTCGGTCGACAAGCAAAAATGTTACAGTAATCAAATAATTATGAGATAAAATTAATCTAAGCACAAAGTGCTGATTCGAAAATTGCAAATCGCTTTTTTAATTACTTGTTACATTACCAAATATTTACGACATATCCACTATCAAATTCAAACTTTGTATGGTGATTGATAAAATAGCTAAATGTATTATTGATTTATTAACTTTATGTCAATTTTTAAATATATTTAATATTCTGTCCTGTCTTTCCCGTCAACATACTAAAAAATCTGATTTGGGCAACACATGACTTTCCTTATATAATGTAATGAATTTACTACTTTTACAGTAAAAAAAATAGATTTTTCTTATAGTAGATACTTACATTCTTTCCAAGATATTGAATTTTCGACAATTAGTCGTCATTTTCATTGATTTAGCGTCATTTTTATTCATTTGGCGAGATTTTCGTTAATTTGGCAACATTTCAAAAAGTCGCCAAGTTGGCGACATTCCGCCAAATTCCTCGCTAAAATCTCGCCAAGCGTTATGGACGAAGAAATAAGTTATTCTTACAGCAGATAAATGACTATTGACTTCTACCTTCGGATTCCCCGGGTCATTAGACTAAACAGAAGCAGTGCACTTATTCTTCCTTAAATTTAATGTTAGCGACACGACAACAACAACAACAAATGACTATTGGCCTTCAAATATAAAAGTATTACTCAAAGTATCTTTTTTCATGAATGGAACGAACTAGATCCACGAGAATGATGTCATCCAATTTATCGCATGGTATTACATATGAAAAGTGAACATGTTTCTCAAGAGGAATAATAGCCGCTGTTTTGCGAAATAACTTTCGTCAACATTCTGCGAATAATATCAGTTATTTTGTGAATTAGTGGAGAATTTAAGCGCCGTTTGATTGTATATTGTTCCTGTTACTTTCCTTAAATACAATGTCTAAGGAAAGTGTTGTGACGGGGTCGAAAATTCGAATTCTAGTTTTCGACGTGAGAGCACGTTTCAAGCATCCCTGATCACGAATCGAACACTTTTGAGGTGATGTCTGTGTGCATGTGTGTGTGTGTGTGTGTATGTGTGTGTGTGTGTGTGTGTGGCAGTGAGTCTGTGGAGACTATAACTGACGAAAGAATTGACCGATTCGAACGAAATTTGGTACAAAAATTACAATCCGTGAATACTGGAAGCCTATTGTTTTGATATGCAATCGAATGTTCAGAATCCCCCTAAATTTTCGAGTGAAATTTTGAAATAATCATCAAAAAATCAAAACCTCTAATAAAGTTGTGCAAATAGACATTTCTTATATAAATTCTCATTAGAAAACGATTAACATAAATTTTAGAACGCTAGCATGAACCGTTCTCGAGATATTGCACATTTTTCAAAAAAATATCAAGAAATTATATAAAATTAAAAAAAAATATTTTCTATTGAGAAACATGTTCCCTTTTCATAATGTTACGCGATAAATTTGGGAGACATGATTTTCGTGGATTTATCTCGTTCCATTCATGAAAAAAGATACTTTGAGTAATACTTTTCTATTTGAACTAGTTCAGCGATCCTTTGAAGGTTCATTCCACCCTCACGTATAACAATGATTTGTTGCCGGTCCGTTGACGGCAACTGAACGTATGCGATACGTCGCCGTACTCTTGGCATACTGTAATGATTTTTACAACCTGAAACTAATGACGCTACAATTTAGCTGTGGTATCGCTCCTCCTTGACCTGACGCTTTTATGCTGCTCGGCAAGGTGTTACGTCACTATACGTAAGGAACTGTGACCATTTGCATCTATAGCCTTGCTGTTTTCATTGCTTTATTTACATAAAGCTACACCTACAACTTTATGATGTTGCGATTTCAATTGTGAGCAGTTGTTGTTGTTGTTGAAACCCAGACCGTCCGACCTACCAGAAAGGTGTAAGGTAACTGTTTGGACGGTCGGGAAGTGCCACCCAATTTAGACCGGAACCCAGTGGGGGAGGCATCCACGGGGACCGTACCCTCCTTCCCCTACCACCAACCTCTCGGAAGGACTTTCGGACCCACATGTTTAACGTGATCGTACTCCGCATGAACACGGCGGCAGTTTTGGCAGTGGCTGGAATCGAACCCGGGCCTACCGAGTGCAACTCCAGCGCGCTAACCAATGGGCTACCGCGCCCCTTCAGTTGTGAGCAGTGTAAAATTCCATAATTTTCTGTAAAGTTAATCAGTATTTTTTCACATTTGTAGGTCAGAGTTTAGAATATAGAGAAATGAAAATAAAATGAAAGGTAAAATAATTTTGAATAAATAGTAATATTCCTTATTATTTCTGTTCTAATTTGCATTGCGCTATTAATTTATACCTACAAAATGGACAGTTTAAATAAATATTTTAAACCTTTCACCATGGAAATACATGCAATGCAGAGACGCTTATCTTATCGTAGCGCCACCTGGATTATTATCTCACCTGATATTGACATTTTCTCAGTATGGAGTTTTAACTTCTTAGCTTTACCTCCATGGTTCGTACTATTGTTATTGCGATAAATAACATTGAGTGGTCGAATCATTAATGATCAACGGGCTGCATTTTGCCAAAGTCCCACCAATATTGCTGCAGTTGAACAAAGGCCCTCTGATTGACTTTGAACGTGGGTGCTTGAAGCAGTGGTTCGAGTGTTAGCAAAGTTTTGGATTGTTCGAAGGCAGAAGTTATAAAAGTTTGCAGAACGTGGATTACTAAACAGGATGTGAACGTAAAATTTGTTATTCCCAATAGCTGTTGCATGTTCGAGCTGAGCTGAGGGTTGGCAGACATGTTCAGCCCAACAGAAGGGGTCTGTATCATCCAACTACAGATAATCTGTCACTGAAGCCAAGTCAGGTAGTCTCTCAACGAGCAGTTTGTCGCAAATTACACATGGACTACATAAGCAGAAGCACTAATCATGTGGTTATAGTAATTTGACCTGTTAGTGAAGTATCAAGTGATATTTATTAGGTCATTGACGAACAGAGCGAGGCCGACTTCTGTCTGTAGAGTAGCATAAGTGGTTCAAGTGAAAAGGGTTACCAAACGAAGCAAGAAGAAATGAAATCGGAGAGGTCGGTGATAGAGGAAGGAAGGTTACGGTGCCAGTGAATGCCGTCCCCATTAGGTTCAGGACTAAATTGTGTGGCACTTCCCGAGCGTCCAAATGTATACTTTACACCTTTAGGTAGGCTAGACTGTCTGAGACGAAAAAAGAAATTATAGATAAAAACCAAGGATGAATGTTTCTTGTCTTTGAAATCTGTTGCCATCCGTATTATTGAGATACATGCAATTTTTTTTCCGAAGCTATCTAAACTTTTTTAGAAATGTTTGTACTGCATGAAGTTATTTTTTAAATTTGTGAAACTTTTATTGAACAATATATTTCTCAAATTTTAATTTTCAGTACGTTTGATTCGTTAGAAGTATACTTTAATTTTATAAAGGGAGA
The DNA here is from genome assembly GCA_951213105.1 of Amaurobius ferox. Lineage (NCBI taxonomy): Eukaryota > Metazoa > Arthropoda > Arachnida > Araneae > Amaurobiidae > Amaurobius > Amaurobius ferox. Next base: position 84,907,125 of record OX578138.1, read on the forward strand.
GAACTAATTAGAAGTTAACATTAAACTTGTTCTAATTTTCCTAGGTGAAAATACATTTGTTCGAAATATGTTTTTTCTCTTATATCTGATAAAATGCAATTGTTTACGTTAGAAAGTAATAAAGACTTCTGAAAAGAAGAATTTGCTATTGTGAGAAAGTTAAGCATTTCCATTTAACTTCTGCTCCGTCATATAATTGAAGATGACTCGACGAGAGAAGATAAGAAGCTATAAAGCCAACAAATGACATGTTTCTTGGTTTACCAAATGAGCAATTTAAATATTTTTATTGCAGTTTGTTATTCAAAAATGAAAGTAGGAAAAAGGAATCTTCCGATAAAGAAAATATTTTTTAAATAAACTATTAAAATATATCTTTTGTCGAAAAAGTACTTTTTGCCTTCTTGTAAGTTTATTCTACTTCTTAGACTGATAAAATGTGATTGTTTAGCTCGTAATATGCTAAGGAATTCCAAAAGAGGAGTTTGTTCTTTAAAGTATTTAAAGTTTCAAGTTGACTTATATTCCTTCGAACAAATAAAGATGGCTCTATTTGATAATTATCTTTGGAAAGCAGATAGAAGTACAGTTTAGGATTTAACAACTGAACATTTAAAAATGTCATATTTATTATGTATTCTTACGTAGAAGTTCTATGAAGGACGAAAAACGGTTTGCAGTTAAATTGTAGAGGACACTTTTTTTGCTGGAAAATTGTAGAGAATATGATTCAGGCAAAATTTATTATGTTTATGTTAAAATGGCTTTTCATTCAATAGCTTTTGGTGCATTTTCGTCTCATTGTTACTTTCCTTATATACAATATAGCACGTTGAGATCATGTTTCAAGCATCCCTGATCACGAATCAAACATTTTTGAAATGAAAGTATGTGTGAAAGTATGTGTGTGTGTGAAAGTATGTGTGTGTGTGTCAGTGAGTCTGTGGAGACGATAACTGACGAACGAATGGACCGATTCGAATGAAATTTGGTACACAAATTGCAATCCATAAACACTAGAAGCCTATTGTTTTGAAAAAATCGTCAAAACATCAAAACCTCTAATAAAGTTATAAAAATAGACAATTCTTATGTAATTTTTCATTAGAAAACGATTGACATAAATTTTAGAACGCTAGCATGAACCGTTCTCGAGATATTGTACATTTTTTAAAAAAATTATCAAAAATCATATAAATTAAAAAAGAAATATTTCCTATTGAGAAACATGTTCACTTTTCATATGTAATACCATACGATAAATTTGTGACATCATTCTCCTGAATCTAGTTCATTCCATTCATGAATAAAGATACTTTTGAGTAACACTTTTGTATTTGAAAACCAATAGTCATTTATCTGCTGTAAAAATAACTTATTTCTCCTTCCATAACACTTGGCGAGGATTTGGCGACGAATTTGGTGGGATGTCGCTAACTTGGGGACTTTCTTCAATGTTTCTAAATTAACGAAAAACTCGCCAAATGGATAAAAATGACGCTAAATCAATGAAAATGACGACTCATTGATGAAAATTCAATATCTTGGAAAGAATATAAATATCTACTATAATAATCATTTTTTTTACTGAAAAAGTAGTAAATTCATTGCATTATATAAGGAAAGTCATGTGTTGCTCACATCAGATGTTTTCTTTTACGTATCTCTATTTTGGTTCAGATGAATATACTTTCCAAGTTAGGTAAATAATTTTCGAAAAAAAAATAACACTAATATTTTCAAAATAATTTTTCAGTTTAACAGTTCATTTTATTATATTTTATCACCCTTTCATTGACCTTGATCTGGTGTTTGGCGGTGTGATTCAAATTTTTGAGCCCCTAACTTACCAAGTTCTATTAATTGCAGTAACATTAAATTTGGTATTTGTTTTTGTTTTATGAATATACGTTTTATTGTTTTTTTTTTATTTTGAACCTTTTCGGGTTAGCCTGTCTTGGGTTCACCATTGGAATGTGTCGCTTTTGGGAAATAACTCGAAAACCGGAGCAACTTGAAAGTCCAAATTTAGTATGTCATTGTTTTTTGTGGTATATTTTATTTTAATTCTTTAATTTTTAAATATTATCAGGTTATTCTGTCCTGCGTCTAACTATAGGAATGTACTGGTTTTGTGGGAGGGAATAATTTAAAAACCACGGCGGCTAGAAAATATAAATTTAGTATGTCGTTGTCTTTTTTGGTATATTTTAAATCTTTCCCTATCGAGCTATCCCGTCATGAGCCCGCTGTAGTAATGTAATGATTTCGAGGAATAACTCGAAAAATGGAGCAGTTAGGAAGTACAAATGTAGTATATTGATGTCTTTCGCGATAAATTTAATGTATAAGGAAATTATTGTGACGGGGTCGAAAATTCGAATTCGAGTTTTCGACGGGAGAGCACGTTTCAAGCATCCCTGATCACGAATCAAACATTTTTGAAGTGATGTCTGTGTGTGTGTGTGCGTGTGTGTGTGTGAAAGTAGGTGTGTGTGAGTATGTGTGTGTGTGTGAAAGTATGTGTGTGTGTGTGAAAGTATGTGTGTGTGTGTGTGTGTGAAAGTATGTGTGTGTGTGTGTGTGTCAGTGAGTCTGTGGAGACGATAACTGACGAACGAATGGAGCGATTCGAATGAAATTTGGTACAAAAATCACAATCCATGAATACTAGAAGTTTATTGTTTTTAAATGCAATCGAATGTTCAGAACCCCTCTAAATTTTCGAGTGAAATTTTGAAAAAATCATCAAAAAATCAAAACCTTTAATAAAGTTACGCAAATAGACATTTCTTATGTAATTTTTCCTTAGACAACGATTGACATAAACATTAGAACGCTAGCATGATCCGTTCTCGAGATATTGCACATTTTTCAAATAAATTTATCATAAAATCCCATAAATTAAAATAATATATTAACTGTTGAGAAACATGTTCACTTTTCATATGTGATATCCCGCGATAAATTTGGTGACATCATTCTCTTGGATCTAGCTCGTTCCATTCATGAGAAAAGATACTTTGAGTATTAATACTTTAGTATTAATACTCAACTTTGAGTATTAATACTTAATTGAGTTTTAATACTTTAGTATTTGAACGCCAATAGTCATTCATCTGGTATAAGAATATCTTATTTCTCCGTCCAATGCGCTTGGCGAGATTTTGACGACAAATTTAGCGGAATGTCGCCGACTTGGCGACTTTTTAAATGTTGCCAAATTAACGAAAATCTCGCCAAATAGATAAAAATGACGCTAAATCAATGTAAATGACGACTAATTGAAGAAAATTCAATATCTCGGAAAGAATATAAGTATCTACTATAAGAATAACATATTTTTTTAACTGTATAAGTAGTAAATTCATTACATTATATAAGGAAAATCATGTGTTGCTCACATCAGATTTTTTTTTATATTGAATTTTACCGACCCAACTTGCAGTCAGTAAGCCACGGAATAGAAAATCGGAGCTGCTAGAAAATCCAAAATTGATATGTCTTTGTCTGTTATATACTTAAGTTGCGCATATTTTAATATAAACATAGCTCATACATTTAAATTTCATAAAGTGATAAAAGGGGGTACCTTAAAAAAATGATTTCTTGTTTTTACTTGTTATGGATAAAATATGATCGTTCATGTGTCGAAAACCCAGACCAACCGACTCGCCCTAGGGCACGAGGAGCAATTTGAGTGGCCGGAACTGATCGTTCATGTGTGTAAAATCTGAATGAAGAATTTGATACTTAGGACGCTTGAAATATCCAAATGACCTCTATATAAATAAAGATGACTTTACTTGAAACGGGAAATCTTCTAAATGTAGTTATTAGTAAGCATTGTAGTTTAATAACTGCATTACTTATAGAAATGTTTTTTTATCAATATGAGGACAATGTTAATTATGAATTACGAATAACAAAAAATTAAAGCTTAACAACTGCATTATTTACAGAAATTTTTTTTTCTTCTATTTGAGGATAAAGTTAGTTATGAATTACGAATAACAATAAATTAAAGCTTAAAAACTGCATTATTTATAGAAGTTTTTCTTTTCTTCTATTTGAGGAAAATGTTAGTTATGAATTACGAATAACAATATGTTAAAGTTTAACAACTGCATTATTTATAGAAGCTTTTTTTTTCTTCTATTTGGGAATAATGTTAGTTATGAATTACGAATAACAATAAGTTAAAGTTTAACAACTGCATTATTTATAGAAGTGTTTTTTTCTTCTATACGAGAATAATGTTAATTATGAATTACGAATAACAATAAATTAAAAGTGTTGCTATTCCTGCATGTACCGGTTAATTTTATTTTGAAGATCAGAAATGCAAGACTATTTCATTTATCAGAAAATTTCGTAAAATATATATATTACATTACTTCTTAAAATTTACAAACATATTTTTTCTGTGTATATAAACCTGTAATTTGGCAATTTTCAGAATACATTTCATATTATACCATCAGAATACTATTTATTTATTTTTTTAAGCAAAAGTCAATAGTTTTCCTATGCGCAAGGACAAGATAAAAATGTCGATATCCTTTTTGAACAAACTATTGTTAGACGGTATCCTATTTTGACGCCAATAAAGCAAGTTCGATTATCAATACACAATGTGCCATTGCTTGAGATATAAATACATCAAGAAACATATTCAAGTTTTCAAAATATTTTCAATTTAATTTTAAAGGAAAACCAATAAGCAATATACAACTTTCATTCATACATTTATATTGATATTGGAAAGTGCGTGACTGATTAAATATATTTTGCATACTACAGGGTGTTTGTAAAAGATGACAACGGGTTTTATTTCTTTCAGTATTGGTCCCGGGGCAAATACTTTAAATTACGAAATCTTAGAAAAAGGAGCAGAATTTTATAAAAACTAACTCAATAATGGGGTTAGTATTTCTGGGAAAGATCAATTCTTTGAAATTTCTGGAAATTTTTGTACACATTGCTGTAGCGTAAAAGTTGCTGTTAATTGAATACTCCTTCTGATTTCATTAGTTAAAACAAAAAAAAAACAATCAGGCATAAAGCATTGATTATGAAACACTTTCCAACTTCAATGCAATTTTATTTGAACTTCTCTAAAATGCGATATATTCCTCGGTAATATTTCTAAAATTATCACAATAATTACATTAACTTATTATATTTGAAAACTTAAAATTTCATCGAAAAATATGAACCTCATTCAAATGACGGCATTGAAATATAAATTGCCTGGTTTAAACATCTCTAAAATGCGATACATTCCTCGGTAATATTTTTTAAATTATCATAATACTACAATATTTTATTATATTTGAAAACTTCATCGAAAACAAAGGAAATTTATTCATATGACGTCATCGAACTATAACACGTCTGGCTCCCTCTATAAAAGCAGCATTTCATTCATAAACTTTTTTCAATTCATTTCATTCATCACAATACTATAATAATTTATTTTATTTAAAAACTTATGATAATGGAGGTACAAGAAATTAAACTCTATGCTTAAAACTTCATCGAAAAAATCGTCTTTCTCTTTGTAAAATCAATGAATATTTCATTCATATCAGCTATATTGCAGACTCAATGAGCTAAATAATTTTGAGTTAAAGAAATGCAGTAATTCTTATACAACTTATTCTACATTTTTTGGTATTTACATTCCCCATAAGTGAAAATTAGGCTTCGTTGTAGAAATAATCAAAGTCGGATGATCATTTAAACATAAATGCATTGTAATTGCGTTATTTCAGTATGTAGATGCACAGAATTTAAGCAAAAATAAAGAAATTTTAGGACGGATACAACACTATGAATTAAAAAGAACTTTAAAAATCACGATTTTGACACAAGATGGATGCCATATTTTATTTTGAAGTAGATCACGTGACCTCTTCATATAATGGTCACATGATCTCTTTATATAAAATGTGTAATTATTATTTTTATTCTTATTTAAAAAGTACTGAATATATTTTGCTGAAATTGTCCGGCATTCTGACATTTATTTAACAACCTGTATTGTGCTTGGTGGAAATGAATGCTCCCCTTTCGATCAGTTGGCGGTGTAAGCGATAGAACTTTCTGTGATCCGGCACATGCCTGCTTGCGATGCACTCTCGTTAAGGATTTTGAGAGTCCCTTCCATTACCGTTGGCGAGACTGTAGACGAAATGCATATCCACCTTCTCCTCATTCGTATACTGATCTTTTCCATGACAGTGCGTGCAAAAATCACCAATTTTTAATGTCTTTCCGTTGTGAAAGACAGCGTGTCTGGGGAAATAGAAAGCGCCTCACTAGCACCTAACTGCTTAACTTACGACTATGCATTCTTTGACGAAAAGTGCTTGTTTCTATGTATTCTACAACCCCTTAAAGTGAAACATCCTGTGTGTGTGTATATATATATATATATATATATATATATATCTATAATAAAATGGTTTGAAGGTCCAATAAAAGAAAAGTGAGAAGCTGTAACTCGAAAAACCTAACTAACATAACAAGCTTACAAAATAAAAGTATAAATCAGCAAATCTATAAATCAGCAAATGGGAAAAAAATACAAATTTCGAATCATCAAGTCTAAAAAAAGTATCAAAAAACAATGGTATGGGATCGATAAAAGAAAACAGACGAAATCCAAGCACAAACGCTATACACGTGGACAAGGTCTAAGTCTAAATCAGGATTTGTTCACTTCTTCAAAACTCTTTCTCAAGTCCAAGTGTCCTGTAGAAGCAAACATAAAAATGTATGTTTCTGAAGAAATAGATAGATTATATCTATAAACTATTTCTACTTGGATAACATACATAAAGGAAAAAAAATAAAATGAAAAAATAATAACTGGAATCTAACTCAAAAAATACACGAACTTATCGATCTCGGGAACCCAGAATGAAGAGATCAGTGTTGCCATTCACTAAGGAAAAAGATATGATCTACCTTTGCCATTCGTAAGAAATAAATAATAGTATTGCGAAAAGACAAGTATAAGAGATAATATACAATCAAGGGGGCAATAATAGAAAGGCTAATGTGTAAGTGGATGTAAAAATGAAATATAATTAAAACAAGAGTATGGAGATGTCAGGCTAAAAAACATCATGAAAATAATTTATGAAAATCCAGCTAATCTAAATTTTTTAAATCCATTTACAAAATAAGAGGGATATTTATATAAAATGTTGGTAATTTTTAGATTATCAATATGTAAAGTATGAAATTTTTTATCAGATAATCTATAAATTCTAAAAAGCTGTTTAAAAATAATATTTCTAAACACTAGAATCGAGTTGCAGGAATTAAATGGTAAGATTTTATTAATGTTAAAATTATAAATGTCTTTTTTATCATATAAATTAGTAACAATTCTATTAGAAGGTTCAATAATAAGATTTAAATCCAAAAAATTAATATTTTTACTAATAGTAGCTTTATTAGGAATTAATTCCAAATTGTCAGGATAGAAATCTATATCCATGATACAATTTTCAGTATATACTAAGTAAATCAGATCATCAACATATTTGTATAATGTATAATCCAGTGGTGTAAAAGACTGTTCATAATGATAAAGATATAAATTAGCTGACATACAGCTACTGCAGCCACACTGTGGAACTCCTGAGACTTGTAGGTATAATTTATTTCCTTAAAAAATATAATTATTGAAAATAACAAAGTGAAGAAGATTAGGAAAATTTATAAAACTGGTTTGAGTTGAAAGATTAGTAATATAAGCATTGTATAGAGCTAAATTTACATCATACAGGTCTGAGATCTTGATATTATTAAAAAGATCTTTAAAATAAAAAGTTTGAAATCCTATTAGTTTTTTTAAGAGATGTTAATCTATTCTTTAATTATTTACTATTATTTAGAATAAGGTAATTATTGCTAGACTGACATAAACTATCATTTATTTGACTTAAAGAATTTAGAAGTAATTTACTCGCAGTAGTAGAGTAAGCATTATCCCCACTAGTTACTGTTCAAAATTTAATGGGATTTTTTTATATATTTATATTATTTTATTTGTATATATTTATTAGAAAAATGTAATAATAAAAATAATCAATTCAAGTAGTCGTGAAATATCAACATCACCATAGAAGCAAAATCACGGCCATATTGCCGATAATAGGAAAGAACAGCACCGGCCCAAATTTCGAATATTAAACATAATTAAATTCATCTTCAGGTCTGAGTATTTAATGCTAATTAACCTAAACATATGCTTGTTTCAGCTTGAGCAATAGCAAATTACTGTGAATCCCCAAACTCAGACTACAGGCACCAAAAGATAAAAAATTGAAGATTAGAAAAATTAGAAAATCTGTTATTACCCTTCAGGAACCCTTCTTCTTTCACCACATGTAAGTGGGATCAACCGCAACAGTATGAAAAATATCGAGACGCACCGGAATGAACATGGCGAAATACAACCTAGGAGGCAGAACATATGTTCACAGCGACCCTCCAAGACCCGTCCAGTGAGACCCGTTCAGATTTGGCAATAGTATGTTACTATAAATGCCAAAATCCAGACTACAGGCACCAAAAAAGGAAAAAGTGAAATAATAAATAATAAATATCTGGAAATAATAAATAATCGAGTAATACTAAATAATAAACATCGATAATAAATAATAAATATCGAATAATAAATATCGAGCAGCACCGGAATGAACATGACGAAATATAACCTAGGATGCAGAACAAGCGTTCGCAGCGACCCTCCCAGACCCGTCCAGTGAGTCAGAGCAGGAGACAGGACAATTACCCTTATAAGTAGAACAGAATATGAACATGAAACATAGATGGACATTCTTACTAAACAAGGGATTCAAAGAAGAAAGGGATAGACGAGAATGCCACTATACACCATTGTAATTCATTTGAAACGGTAAAGCCTTTCAAATTTCAATAAAAAAGTGTAGGACCAAAAATTGAACCTGTGACCTATGGATTACAAGTCCAGAACTCTACTATCTGAGCTATCACCAGCACACCTTCCTTCTCAGGATCAATAAGCAGTAGTAGTTTTACAGAACACGTGCACAAGGCAGCTATTAAACATTGAAACCATTGACTTTTGATAATATTTTAAACTCAATCGAATATTCGGTGGACCAGCTTGGTACGTGGAAAACCACACGTCCATTAAGGACGCTAAGTAGGCCGGTTTCGTAAAGGGAAGTAAATTAAAATGCATTTTACAAGAAACTAAAATGAGGAGACAAATTTTAAAACAAAAAGAAATAAACATTTATTTTGCGATATCCATTATTAACATTTGATCAAGTCAACAATTCCACAATTATTGTTTAATATTCCAGTACTCATAACAACCCATTTAATTTTACAATTATGCATTTATATCCGGAAAATCATTATTAGTAACACTTCGTGCCATCCTACTGCACCTATAGGATAAAATGTCCCACTTGCAATATTTAATTCAAATACTGAAAATTTCTTTTATCACATTTTGCCTTACGTGTGAAATACATTTCACACATGCATCATTAAATTCAACAAAGCTTTCAATACTCCTAATGCTAGCTTAGCTTAACAGAGAAAGGGAGAGAGAGAATTTCACAATAGGCCTTCGTGCAAGATACATGTAAGGAAATAGCCTACCTCGGTCATCACTGTCGACCCGGGCTTGTCGGCGGCTCGTAGCGGCTTTCTCCGATGGGCTACGTGTCCACGATTCGCGCTTGCGACCTCCTTTCAGCACAGTTCCAATCCAACTTCTCCTTCGATTTTCAAATTTTTAAACTTTAAAGTTTCTCTCCGTCTCTCCCCTCTAAGGCCCCCAGTCTGTCATTGGTTCAGTAAAAAACTCCGCCTTCCGGCAGTCTTACTGGCCAAAGCCCCCCTTGAAATGTCAGATCTTTGAGTTTTTGTCTTTTTGGTGCAGAAAGTTCTCACGGACATTTTCCCATGTCCATGTGAAAATTAATTGACCTCTCGGGTCAGGAAGTTCAACCCCTTCCGTTTGTCATAGCACCTAATGCTGACTTGAATATGAGAAGCCCCCTCTTTCCTTTTCGAACCACGTCCGGTCCAGCTGCGTTATAGGGAGCGTTATACATATTGTCTCGCTGTAAGAGGGACCATCTTCTTAGGTTTTATTTCACCTTCCAAAACAGCAATGTTACATTGGGATTGCAAATCACAATATAACACAGCTCCCCCCCCCCTATTTTTAAATGCATTTTTGAAAAAACCATTAAAAAAAAATAAGGATTTGCAATAATAGTAAATAAATAGCAATTGCAGGAGTATCTTTTATATTAAAAACCAATAACACAGACTTTAGAACGCTAGCATTAACTGTTTTCGAGATATTGCACGTTTTTTAATCCAGGAAATCCAGGAGGAACATGTTGTGTATGTTGTTTTTAGAAAATTGCTTAATAATCAGATTGGTCGTAGTGTCCTTTTAAATATTATAGATTTTTATACTAGCAAATCTTGTTTAAGGTCCCATACTTTATTTTGCATTCTTGCCAATGTTAATCGGAATTTTTTAAGAAACTTTTCCGTTTGTATATTTTATACTTTATAAAAACTAAATTTTGATAATATTGATTTATTTTCTATGCCAGAAATGAATTTTAAGAATGCTTGTTTGAGAATTTTGCTGTGATTTACGATTTCTTTTTTCATTTTCTCTTATTCTTGATATACTTTTTAATGTGATCATTTTAATTAGCCTTGCTACGTCTTGTATCACCGATAAAAATGCATAACTATACCAGAATCCAATAAGTCCGTACTAAGCGTACTAGGGTCACTTTCAGACCCCCAACATCATTGCACTAAACTGCAGGGTTAATTTGTTCGGGCACAATTTTAAAAGAACCTTGCTGATCCAACTGGGCATCGAACCACGGATCTTCATACTGGTCAGCAGACGCTCTACCATTGAGCTACTGGGGCGGAATTACAAGCTCTTATCGTCAAAATGAACTTTGAAATCTTGATCATTTTTTAAATTTAACACAATTCGAAAGTTTGCGCACCTTACCAATGCACTTTTGAGGTTAACACAGAAACATTTCCGCATCTTGAATCTTTTAAGCTTTCCTGCAGCTGATACAGTCTTTGCATCTTTGATCGAAAGACGGGGACTTCCCACCCTAAATCAACGGAAAGGTGTATAGATTTTTACGCCAAATGGACCGGGTTTTTCTACCCTTGAGGGCATAATCTATGGAATGTCTTAGAATCTCAGTGAACTGCAAATGCATATCGATTCCGTGGGAGGAAAGTCACCCGCAGTTTTTTCTCACGAAATATTGCTTTTCTTTTTGTCTTTTGTGGAAAGTAAAACAAAAAATATTCTTCAAGCGATGAAAATATTTTATGCCATATCTCCTCATTCTTTGTGTTCGTGTGAATTGTTTTTATCAATCCGGATCGAGGACTGATTTTATCCAGGCCGCTAATTATTTGACGAAGTGTAGGTGATATGTTGAAATCACTTTGTTTTTAAAAGAAAACTTCATTAAATTCCATTCTTTATTACTAAAAGTAAAAATAGTAATATACGAATAATTTTGTAAAGATTTTTTTCCTATTTGGAATTAGTTAGAGTTGCCAGTAACCATTTGCCGGAATGGAATATATTGAATTTTAAAAAAATCCCTCAAAACGATTATGTTGATGCAATGAAAAAATGTATTGTCGAGATGGCATTAATTTTTTTTTCCATTAATTCTATCATTCGCGTCTTGTTAAACTAAAAAAAAACCTGGTCTCTCCCTCCTCCCTCCCCTGATATTAAAATAACTATTTTCCGTGTTTCTTATCAATTACCTCAAATTTTTGGCTAAATAAAACTTCATAAAGCTAACGATGCGCTCTATCGTTTCTAATCTCTCTCTTATTTCTTAGAAAAAGCTTTGGCTTCTTTTCATCAGCTGTTTTTATTACTCATATTATTTTTTGTTAATTCTACCGAAGCTTTTATTAACTTTCTTTTTAGTACTGATTTCATCTCCAATTGTACGCTCCATAATTTCGATGTAGTCTCGTTTTTTCCCAATGCCCCTATCCATACAGCTATTGGCATTATGGCCCAAATACTGCAGTGTAATAAAATTTCAAATTCATCTATCAACGCAATCATTTCTGCATTATATTGTCGCAGACCAATTATTTTGGTTACCGTGACGAACTATTTTTTTCAAACTGATGGTGGCAGTCCCTGTGGGCAGTCCCATATTTGATACTTTGACCAAGATTTTATTACAGGAAATTGAGAATGAGATTTTGCTTTCTTTGCATTTAAGCCCACTACGTTTTCTGCAAATACATGGGCTGCCATATTTGTTACCATATAAGTATACTCCTATACCGGGTATCCAATAATTCCGTCGAATATTTGTAAGTCAATTTTTCCTTCTTTATTCGTTTCTGGGAAAGCGAAATAATCTAAAACCTTTTCTAGAATGATTAGGGTAGTTAACCCATCCATGATTATTTTAATAGCACTTCCAAACGTGAAAATATAGATAGAACTAACATTAACGAGTTGTGCTTCCGGGTTTTGTGCGGGCTTCAACATGCCTGATGAGTCAGCTCGTATATAGAGAAGCCTTACCCTAGACTAAGGCTCCTCTATATACGAGCTGACTCATCAAGCATATTGAAGCCCACCCTATCTGGAAGCGCAATCCATTAGCATTAGCTGTATTCTTATTTTCACTTTAGGAAGTATAATTAAAATAATTATGGGTAGTTGTTCTGACCCGAACTGCTCTAATCATCCTAGAAAGGGTTTTAGACTATTTCGCTTTTCTAGAAACGAAGAAAGAAGAAAACAATGGCTAATAAATAATTGGATACCCGGTACTGGAGCATACTTGTGCGAGCTAAATTCTATAATATTCTAATTGAAACTTCTTTTTTTATATAAAGTATTTATTTTAAACACTCATTTTACAATTTCTGTAACTGTAGTATGGAACTCTATGGGCTTCAATATGCTTGATAAGTCAGCCTGTAGTAGAGGAGCTCTACCCTAGACCGTGACGTCATGAATGACGAAATTCTTTCCCACTGACGTCAAACTGACAACTCTTTGAATAGTTGCCAGGCTGATTGCCCAACCTTATATTAAAGACTTGCTTGTGATGTACTTCTGGATACGCCACTGATGTGTACAGAATTTTTATTTAACTGACATTTATCATTCACTCTATAAATTATAGACACGCTCGAACGCTGTCATCTTATTACTGGACCTTTGACACTTCATCTCAGAAACGTTCCATTGCCTCTTTCAATCCGATAAGTTTCGCAAACACATGATACAGTTTTCGCATCTTTGATAGAAGAACGGAGACTTTCCTCCATAAATCAACTGGAAAATGTATGGATTTTTCCCCCAAATGGATTACGTTTTACCCCTCAAACAGCATAATCTATACGCTGTTTTCGATTCCGAGAGAACTGCAAATGCACATCGATTCAATGAGAAGAAGCAAATCGCCTTGCTTTCTCTGGTGAAATATTGCTTTTATTTTTTGCGTGTGAAGTAAAAAACCGAAAAGTAACTTTGCTTCGTAATCCTAAAGTAGTGAGTATTTTTAAAGATATATTTTGGAAATATGTTCTGGTTTCAAGTGCGTTTTTATAATTGATGTAACTTACGAATTCTCAGAATACGGCATAGAAATATTAATGTATCTTTAAGATTTCTGTTGATTTTTTCCATTTCATTTTGGTGCAGATGTAGTATAATCCTTTTTTCATTCTTGGCTATTTTAGGTGAGATTCTGGCAGTCCCTGCTATGATTTGGAGAACATTCCATTCTGGCAACCCTTTCCGCGTCTTTTGTCGCCTTTTTGTCGCCAAGGTAAAAATTAGAAAGTTTTAAATTTTTCTGATTTTTATGTTGTGCTTATGAACTACAGAATACCTGTTGCACAAACAGCTGTTGCTGACAACCAGCGGGGCCGGATTATGTGATATTTTTGAAAAGCGTAGGCCCATGTTTGAATAGCTACAGATCCACTGGTGCACAAATGGCGATAAAAAGACGATTTTTACCTTGACAACAAAACGGAGACATAAGGCGACAAAAGAGCGAGAAAAGACGCGGAAATGGTTGCCAGAATGGAATGTTGCGATTTTCACCTTGCCGATAAAAGGGCGACAGAAGCCGCGGAAAGTGTTGACAAAATGGCATGTTCTCCCAATCATATCAGAGATTGCCAGAATCTCACCTAAAATTGCCAAGAACAGAAAAGGGATTATGCTAAATTTGTTCCTTGATTTTTTCCTCTCATATCTAAATTGTACAATAATCGTTAGAGTGTTTTAGAAGAGTTATCGTTGAACATATAATAAAGGGGGCGTAGCACGTGTAATTTTAATCCGATCACTTTTGGCAATGAACTCAATCTGTAAGATAATTATTTAAACCACATACCCAAATTGTGTCAGAATTGTAAAATTTTTATAATATCCAAATTGTAAGAATTGGTTATATTTTAAAGAAGTTATAATCGTTGCATGCGCACATATGTAAAGAGTGCGCAGCCATCAACAAACTCAGGTCAACCACGGTTATTCACAAACTCAGGCTATTTATGTTAATTATTATGTACATTAATACATTACTGTACATTAATATGTATTATTTATCCAAATTTAAGAAAATTTCGTTCAATCTCATACAAGTTATCGTCGAATAAAGTTTATCAGTGAAGGTTTCGGAGTGTAGCACTCTCAAATTTTGTCCTACAACATTTATTAATGAAAGCGATTTTTAAGATGTTTATCGGTACTACGTATCGAAATTGTAAGGAAATTGCTTAATTTTTTTAAGAGTTATCGTCGCGCATAATATTTCAGTAATAAGTGCACATCACGTGGAATATTTATTCAACCACTAATTCAGCAACTTACTCCTTAAGTTACAACTTAACTTACAACTTAAGTTAGAGTTCAGCAACTAACTCCTGCCTGCATATTATTAATTTGTGCCGTATATCCAAATTTAGAAGAGCATCGGTTCAGTTTGAGTGCTGCTATCATCGGACAAAGCAGGCAGACAGACAGACAAAGGACAAATCGCGTCTACTCATCAAAAGTAAGAAGGTAACTGGCTTCGTGTTCTCTCTTCAATTATTTTGAGTTCTATTCTATGTGTGAGAGTTCCAGGATGTATTAAAATACTAACATGCTTGCAAAGATTCGTTGTGTTCTCAAAAGTGTAAAAATTAACGTCAATTTTCTAGAATCAAACACATCGGCTTGGTTTAAGAACATATACCTTTCTCCGAGTCAGCTTTATTTATGAAAGTTTTGGGATTGCAAAAATTATCTTGCTATACAATTTTCAAAATATATTTTGTTAAATATATTACAAACTATATTTTGTTTGCATAGAGTGTATACTCATTACTTACAAGTATACACTTCTGTTTATAAATGTGTCATAGCGTTTCTAGCGAATGTAAAAATGAATATTAATTTTTTTTTATAATAAAACATTTCTTGATTCATCAACAAATCATCTTAATTTAATACCACTTTTCCAGCTTTATGAGAGTTTTGATATGTAACAAAATAAGGCCTAAATAGAAGCCCGTAATTCTGTTCTCAAGCATCCAGGTACTTTCACCCATATAAAAATGAATATCAATCTTCTTGAATCAAATATTTCCTAATTCAAGAAGAAATTAACTCGACTTTATACCACTGTTACGGCTTATATATTAGAGTTCTGGAATATAGTAAAATGCTGTCTAAATAAAGGTCCGTAATCCTGTTCTCACAAGCATCCAGGCATTTTCATGCATATAGAAATGAATATCAATTTTCTTTAATCAAATATTTCCTGCTTCAAGAAGAAATAATCTCGACTTAATGCCAATGTTCCAATGTACGAATATTAGAGTTCTGGAATATAGTAAAATACTGTCTAAATAAAGGTCTGTAATCCTTTTCTTACAAGTGTTTTCACACATGTAAATAATACATATCGATTTTTTGAATCAAGTATTTTTTGATTCAATAGAAAAATATCTTAACTTAATGTCACTCTTCCAGCTTTATATATTGAAGTTTTGGAATATAGCAAAGCACTCTCTACATTAAAGTTCGTTATCATGTTTTGTATACATTTACAAGAATCTCTTTCTAAAACAAATTGATAGCAATTCTTTGCGCGTCAACTAAAAATACATAACTCTTTACACGAGTTACCATTTTCATACAACATAAAGTGCGTAATATTTGAATGCACACATACTCTTAGAAATAGTGATTAATTGTTATTTTATTTCGATGTTTAAGTTATTATTTCATTACCTGAAGAAGAGTTTGTGAAAAATTGTAAGACGCTCCCATTACAAAACACAATATTTTCGCGTGGGTATTTTGTACAGCAGAAATGAAGCTGCAAATCATTAGAAATAGGTCTGCACATTTTTACTTTCCCTACAATACATGGTAATGTATAGGGAAAGCATTGGAATCGTGCCGAAAATTGCACCTCGACTTTTCGACCGATTTACACATATCAAGAATTCTGGAATTCAAGAAAACTACTTTTAGCTTGTCTGGTTGTATGTATCCACTCTAGCTGAAAATCTGAATTACCAAATTTCACAAAATTTGGTAGATGAGTCACTTGTGAGTTACGCTAGTGCTGATTAGATTCTGGTACGATTTGAAAAAAAAAGGACCTACCTTTTTTGCGAAACGACCCACAAATATCGCTTGTATAAACTCTATTAGGAAACTGATTGACGAAATTTTACAACATTCTATAGATGAGTCACTTGTGTGTTACCCTGATGCTGATTACATTATGTTGCGATTCGGAAAATAATGCCTTGTTTTGCAAAATAGACCACGAAAATCGTCAAAATTCAAAATAAAAGACTACGTCAGCTCACTGAAATGTATCAATTAAATACCATATTTATACGTAATATTTGACGACGAAAATAATAAGAACAATTCCATAACTCAAGGGCTAACCGTTCTCGAGATATTTTAGTTTTTCGAAATTTTCCCCACATTACCTTAGAAAGTACATACAGTCGCCAAATGAGAATGAAAATTGAGTTGAAACTAATTATTGTAAAGTAATTATCCGTGTTTCTTTGTTCAATTAAACTCATTTTAAGAAATTGTGAAAGGAAGTAATAACTGGATTTGTGTTTATAAAGAAATATATGTGCTGCCCACGTCAGATTTTTAGATTATAAGAGATTATATGTTTCAAGTTTAAAAATTCTGCCCCTGCAAACTTCTGGCACATACATTATACACGGTCGCGCAGATATCATGTTAAACAGGGTCGATTCACGTTCTAAGGTACCTTGAATGTTTTGTCCAACAAAACTGTAATTAGAATTTTGCCTTTTCGCAGAAATATACAAGTTCTTTATTCCGAATCCTACCAAAATCTAATCCGCACCTGTGTAACCCACAAGGGACTTATCTACCGAATTTTATAATATTTGATCTTTTAGTTTCTCAGCTATATTGGATACAGACAAATTTTGCGGGCCATTTTGTAAAAAAAAACAGGTTCATTTATCCCAAATCGTACAAAAATTTAATTAGCACCAGGGTCATCCACAAGTGACTTATCTATAAAATTTTATGAAATTTGGTTCATTAGGTTCTAAGTTAAAGAGGATATATACATTAAACACACACACACACACACATGCATAGACACACACACACAGAGAGAGAGAGACACACAAACACACTGACGTTACATTAAACATAGTTTTTGTGCTCTAGAAGTCCCAATATGTGTAGCTCCGTCTAAAACTCGAATTGCGATTTATGACACTATTCCAATACTTTCCTTATACATTATCATGTATTGTGGGGAAGGTAAAAACAGTATTGCTGTTTCGTACTCGAAAACGGTTGACTTGTAAAATTTTTACTTATGTTGTATGTTGACGGAGTTTCTATAGTATTGACTTCTATCACGGCAGTTTTGAAAAGCTTTCTCAAAAGTTATAACATTGGTTTTTCACTTTCAACTACACTGCTTGCCATTAAAATTGCTACATTATGAAGGCGGCATACAACAAATATCAAATTTGCATAAAAGGTACTACATGCTGGGATATGCAAATAATTAGCATTGCAGTGCATGCCCACGAAGCAGGTATGAGTAACGCCACCTACATTTTGTATAAAAGGGAAGATTACACAGCGGGTTTCTCATTCAGAAATCGCATTTGAACGTTGGTTGTTTGTGTGAAGGTCGTGTTATATCTCGTGTAAGAAGGAGAAACTCCTACCAGCATATGTCGAAAATCGACCGCGGCAGGAACGTGGCCTATCGGGACTGCGGTCTATCTTTCCGCGATATTGTTGATCGGGATCCCATGACTGTCAGGCGAATATGGATTCGATGGGTCCAGGAGGGCCATACTGAACGTCATGCAGAATCTCTGTGGCTCTGGGTCACTAACGCCCGAGCCACGGGCCTTAACACGTCAGAAATGTAACGGCGGCTGTCCACATTACCGGCTATACGAACAAGAGGTGACCGGGATGTGTACCCAATGGCACCCCATACCATGTGCTGGGCCCGTACGACGATGACGAATGCAAGCTGGCAACGTTCGTTCTCCTCGGTGCCTCCACACACGGATACATCCATCATGATGCTGTACGCAGAACCGGGATTCGTCTGAAAAGACGACGTGGTGCCACTCCTGTGTCCAGTGTCGTCGTTCGTCGCACCACTGTCTCTGCTGCAGCGTCAAGAGAAGCAGCAACGATGGTCTTCGTGCTGACAGTCCGTGGTGCTGCAGACGTCGTCGCACTGTCCGTACGGACACTTGTCCTGCAATCGAGCCAATTTCCTGACTCAGGGTACGTGACGTGGCTGTACGATCTCGCAAGGCGGAGAGGACAACATGTCTGTCCTCTCGGGAGTTAGTGGCCGGGGATCGCTGAGATCCTGCATGGCGTTTCCCTCCTGAATCCATCGATTCCATATTCGCTTGACAGTCATAGGATCCCGACCAACGCGAGCAGCAATGTCGCGGAACGATAAACCGCAGTCCCGATAGACCACGATCCTGCCGCGGTCGAATTTCGATATGTGCTGGCAGGAGTTTCTCCTTCTTACACGAGGCATAACACGACCTTCACACAAACAACCAACGTTCAAATACGATTACCGAATGAGAAATCCGCTATGCAATCTTCCCTTTTATACAGAATGCAGATGGCGTTACTCTTACCTGCTTTGTATGCATGCGTTGTAATGCTAATCATTTGCATATCTCAGCATGTAGTACCTTCATGCAAATTTGACGTTTGTTGCATACCGCCTCCATGGTGTAGCAATTTTAATGGCCAGCATTGTATATTGAATGTGTGTGGTTTTTAAACCAAATGCATTATGCTCTGTTAACTCTCGCAACGACAAAATCTATTGAATATCTTTGAATCTCCAAGGAGTGTAGATACATATCGATTTGACAGAAGGAACAAATCGCCGAGCTTTTTCCCTTGAAATATTGTTTTTCTTTTTTTTTCCCGAGAGAAAGGAAAACCCGAAAATGGTTCTCCATTTATTGAACTGGAAGTTGTGAGAAAATTTTCGAACTCTTTTCTGAATTTTATGCAGGGTGTTTGTGTAAATTGGCTATCGTTTCTAAAATATTGGTTCTTAACATATACTTTCAATTATAAAACTTCTTATAATAAAGTGCATGATTTTACAAACATTGTCGTCTATGTGGGTGTTTCAGAGAAATTATAATTCAAACACGTTGCGCAGGCACTGTGAAGGAAGTTTTCTAATTAGTACAATATTGCTTAAGCCTTCCTTACTTGAAAAATGAAAGTTTCAAATTCTTGAAGTAGAAACTCACAGAGATATTTAAAAACGGATTTACTGACTAAGTTCACATTATCACACCTGGCCAACGACTCTACCGTGCTGAAAACACCGGTTCTCGTTAGATCACCGAAGTCAAGCAGCATCGGGCGCGGTTAGTACTTGGGTGGGTGACCACCTGGGAGCACCGCGTGCTGTTGGCACATTTCGGGTGCGGTAGCCCGGTGGTTTGCGCGCTAGATTTGCCGGCTTCCACAACTGCCGCCGTGTTCATGCGGAGTACGATCACGTTAAACATGTGGGTCCGTAAGTCCTTCCGCGAGGTTGGTGGTAGGGGATGGAGGGTACGGTCCCTGTGGATGTCTCCCCCACTGGGTTCCGGTCTAAATTGGGTGGCACTTCCCGGCCGTCCAAACGGTTACCTTACACCTTTCTGGTAGGTCGGACGGTCTGGGTCTCAAACAAACAAACATTATCACACCTATAATGGATATTACTTCGAAATTTTTTAGGGCAACCGAAGGAATCGATGGGACTTGTCTTGAGAGTTTTGAGATTTTGGAAAAAGATAGAACTTTTTTTATTTTTACTAATGAAGTCGTATGGAATATTCTATAATGCTTAAGTGTGTTTGTGTGTGTGTGAGTGTGTGTGTGAGAGAGAGAGAGAGAGAAAGAAAGAGAGAGGGGGAGAGAGAAAGAAAGAGCGAGAGGGAGAGAGATAGAGCGAGAGGGAGAGAGATAGAAAGAGAGAGAGAGGGAGGGAGAGGGAGAAAGAAAGGGAGAGAGAAAGATAGAGCGAGCGAAAGAGAGAGAAAGATAGAGCGAGCGAAAGAGAGAGAGAGTGAAGGAGAGAGAGAAAGAGAGACCTTAAAACGGTCTTAATCATCAAAATCTCGAACTCTAAAATTTTGAGAAAATCAATACATCTTTTCTGCTTTTTATAATAATATAAAAATATAACAATCAACTTTTTTGTAACAAACTTAGAATATTGATTATATAATTAATCAGTTTTGTCGGTGTAGGTTGCATTGTAGATATAATATTCTACAAATTTATGGAAAAACAGTAATTTCTATTATACTGTATCGATAATTACATTTTAATCTCACATTATATTTACCCTCGTCAATCTATAGTGTTCCATTTGAAAATAATAGAATAGAATGGAATAAACAAGAACAGAATAAACAAATCGGTCAAAAGTCTTGCCCCAAAGCTGCTCTTACTGAGAAAGTAGATGAACTTTTAATTGGGTATCAAGCTCAAGTGAATTGATTTCAGGTCCTGCCTAATATTTATCGAAGTCGTATTAAATGTCACTTATCCCGTTTTTGAGGCAATCTGGTGTTCCCACAGTTTCTAGCAGTGTTCTTTTCGAAGAACTTCAAGGTGTAACATCTGAGTTGTAAGGAAACTCTAAGTAAGTTACGAAAGAATATGGTAATAAGAAAAAAAGTCTGTCATAGACAGCACATCACTTTCTCTACATCATACAACGGTAATACTTCTTTCATAGCCATACAATGATGTGCAAAATACTTACATATGATAAAATATTTTTCGCTTTGAATTGTATTTTGCACTTTTCTGGATAACAAAATGTAAATCTGTTTCAGAGTAGCAAATTCGCTTATATTTCGCGCAGATCTGATTTCACCATTAGAGAAATTGATATCGTCCATTAAGCAAGGTAGAAAATTAACTAATCAACCTTCTTAAAGCACCAAATGGGATTATAAATAAAGTCATACCAGAAGGTTGTTGGCATCACGCAAATTGAAATTTAGCGTTATTGGCGAGTTATGGGTCCAGATAGAACGATTTACTCATACTTATGTGCAAAATTTTCATTAAAATGCAATTGACATTTAATAAGCATTTCAAGAAATTAATGACTATTGGCGGATTCTTTCGCTCCAAAATATAAAATTCTAAACAAAAAATAATTTTCTCCCGTGACTGGAATTAACTAGATCGACCAGAAGAATGTTTTCAGATTTATCGTATAATATTCCACATGGAAAGTTAACATATTGGGTGATACTTACTACTATTTCTTGATACATTTTTAGAAACGCACTATATCTCAAGAACGGTTCATGTTAGTGAATGCAATAGTTGTGTACTTAATATTATTGAAAATCCTTCTGTTTCCAAACAAAAGGATGAAGGAATTCCTTCCTCCTTGGTCTTGTAACTATTTTTTCCTTTTGCTGTTAGTAACCCTCCTTCTTTGATTTAGTATGCTTCTGCGTCTGCTCACGTTTGCTTCAATCACATTTGCTAACATCAGTTGCCAATTTTGCTCTTACGAGTGAAAGTTGAGCTATTTGTGTGTCTTGACGAAAAAGTCTGTTTATTTCCTTTGAAACCGGTCGACACTATTTATTTGATACTGAATGTTGCTCTTAACAAATTTATTTTGGTTTTATTGTGATATTTTATATACGATCTAACAAACTCATTTCGAACAATTCGGCATCCCACAATGCAACAGAAATCACATTTCTTGCGAAATTCAAAAGTGCTACAATTTTTTTTTTCTGCCAATGTTGAGAAAGCCACCATCGTCTTGTTAGCGTCTTTAATTCACAATACCCAAAGTTTTATTAATCAAATAAAAGGCATGAAAATACTTATCACTTTTTTTTTTCGAATCATTCACTAGAAAAACTGCCACATCTAAAAAATATATCCATAAGAAACGGGTGGTTTGATCGAAAGGTGGAGATTCTGTAACAGTATGGGAGCCATTCTTTTGTCAATCAATGTCATAGGGACAAAAGATGAATATTCCCTGCTGATACATCGCTCACATTTGGTAAAGCCTTCTGATTCATCTGCTTTTATTTTGAAAGACTAGGATTATAAAGTGGTATAAGAAAAAAGCATATTCAAAATGTACTAAAATGCACAGAATTGAAGTGTTCTACAGATGACAATTTTCAATTATCTGGTTGACAGGCGAAGAACGTGAGATTCCCAGCATTTAATTTAGAGTTACAGTTAATCGGTCGGACTTGGTTGATCGGTGGGAATATTTTTTACTTTCATTGTATACATATCATAATGTATAAGGAAAGTACTGTGACGGGGTCGAAAATTCGAATTTGAGTTTTCGACGATAGAGCAAGTTTCAAGCATCCCTGAACATGAATCAAAAGTTTATGAGGTGATGTCTGTGTGTGTGTATGTGTATGTGTATGTGAGGCTGTGGAGACGATATCTCACGAACGAATGAAGCGATTCGAATTAATTTGGTACGGAAGTTACAATCATTGAATACTGGAAGTCTATTGTTTTTAAACGCAATCGAATGTGCAGAACCCCGCCAAATATTGAAATGAAATTTTGAAAAAATTATTAAAGAAACAAAATCTGCAATAAAGTTACATAAATAATCATTTAATATGTAAAATTTTATTGGAGAAAGATTGACATAAACTTTAGAACGCTAGCATGAACCGTTCTCGAGATATTGCCCATTTTTCAAATAAATTTATCAAAAATTCACATAATATTAAAAAAAATGTACTAACTATTGTGAAATATGTTCACTTTACATATGTAATATTTATGCTATAACTTTATTATCATCATTCTCGTGGATATAGTTTGTTGCTATAAAAGACTAAAGGTTGGATGCCATTACTCGTTTATCTACTATAAGAATAACCTATTTCTCCGTTCATAACGCTTGGCGAAATTTTGGCGACGTATGCGGCGGAATATTGCCAAATTGGCAGGTTTTATTAAATGTCGCCAAATTGACGAAAGTGTCACCAAATTGAAAAAAAATGACTCTAAATCAATGAAAATGACGACAAGTTGATGAAGATTCAATATCTTGGAAATAATATTAGAATCTACTATAAGAGCGGATATTTTGGGCAATAGTTTCGTATTTGGACGCCATTAGTCGTTTATCTATTATAAGAATAACCTATTTCGCCGTACATAACGTTTGGAGAAATTTTGGCTGAATATCGTCAACTTGATGAGTTTTCTAAATGTTGCCAAATTGACGAAAATGCCGCTAAATTGATAAAAAAAACACTAAAACAATGAATATGACGACTAATTGTTGATAATTTAATATCTTGGAAAGAACATAATAAACGACTATAAGAATAATCCATTTCTCCGTCCGTCCGTAATGCTTGACGAAAAATTTAGTGGGATGTCGCAACCTTGGCAACTTTTTTAAATATTGCCAGTTTGACGACAATGTCGCCAAACCGATAAAAATGCCACCACATTGATAAAAATGCCACCACATTGATAAAAATGACGCTTAATAGGAGACAATGCTATGCAATTTATAAAATGAATTCAAAAAACTAAAAAACTGAACAATATTTTAATCGGCGAGGTGTTTGTGCACGCCGTAGCCAATATGCAATGTCAAGCACCTGCGCGAGCTTTCTTGAGCTGATATTTCCAATTGTTTGCAAATACGCAGCGGACTTGCACGTTGCCTCCACCAGTGCCTTGTGCAAGGTTGGCAGTCCGTCTGCGGTGTCCGAGGCAATGCCCTGCAAATTTTTAATTCCGTCATGTGACGGGCATACCTTCTAAAATGCGCTTCTCTCTGTTTGTTTGTAACACTTGACGATACGTATGACAAACTTGGCGAATAATCTAGAGAAGTATTGCTAACTTGGCGATATTTCGCCCCAGATTGATTAAAATATCGCCAAAATTGCAAAAATGACGTCAAGTTAATGAAAATGACTCAAAATTAATGAATTTATAATTAAAAAAATCTGATGTGGGCAACACATGACTTTCCTTATATAATGCAATAAATTTACTACTTTTACAGTTAAAAAAAATGTTATTCTTATAGTAGATACTTATATTCTTTCCAAGATATTGAATTTTCTTCAATTGGTAGTCATTTTCATTGATTTAGCGTCATTTTTATCCATTTGGCGAAATTTTTGTTAATTTGGCAACAATTAAAAATATCGTCAAGTTGGCGACATTCCACCAACTTTGTCGCCAAAATCTCGCCAAGCGTTATGGATGGAGGAATAAGTTATTCTTACAGCAGATAAATGACAATTGGCGTTCAAATACAAAAGTATTACTCAAAGTGTCTTTTTCATGAATGGAACAAACTAGTTCCACGAGAATGATGTCACCAAATTTATCGCATGGTATTACATATGAAAAGTGAACGTGTTTCTCAATAGGAAATATTTTTTTTTATTTTATATGACTTTTTGATAATTTGTTTTGAAAAATGTACAATATCTCGAGAACGGTTCACGTTAGCGTTCTAAAATTTATGTCAATCGTTTTCTAATGAAAAATTACATAAGAAATGTCTATTTGCGTAACTTTATTAGTGGTTTTAATTTTTTGACGATTTTTTCAAAATTTCATTCGAAAATTTAGGGGGGTTCTGAACATTCGATTGCGTATAAAAACAATAGGCTTCCAGTGTTTACGGATTGTGATTTTTGTACCAAATTTGGTTCGAATCGGTCCATTCGTTCGTCAGTTATCGTCTCCACAGACTCACTGACACACACACACACATACACATACTTTCACACACACACACACACACACACACACACACACACACACACACACACACACAGACATCACTTCAAAAATGTTTGATTCGTGATCAGGGATGCTTGAAACGTGCTCTCCCGTCGAAAACTCGAATTCGAATTTTCGACCCCGTCACAATACTTTCCTTATACATTATGTATATAAGGAAAGTAAAAATGAATACCTGTTTGAAATTGCATTTTGGCGACTTAGAGCATATTAAAATGACACTAATTAAAAGACGTCAAAATTAATTTGAGGAAAGAGTTATACCTTGGATCTGCACTTATTCTACTTCTATCTATGGAGTTGTGCAAAAACTAATGAATGTATTCTGTACATGCTCCATTAGAGATCACTGTAAAGTTGATTTAGTTCATGCAAACTGTACTGTGCGTCAGAAATTTTCTAAAAAATAAATTAGCCATGAAATTGTAATTTTTGAAGTTACTACTTTGTATTATATATCTTTAACATGCAATCTTTATGCAAATATGAAAGAAAGACATGGGTATTGTTTTAGCAACAAAGTTGTTTTTTCAAATCAAATTAAATATTGCCACTAAATATTGAGCTAGTGTTGTTTGAACTGTCATCACGTGTTATACCTTGAACCAAATGAAGGTGTTGCACCGCAGACCAGTCCCAGCTGCAACACATTTATGGTCTACAATAAAGCATTGTTATATTTCATTCGTTTAGGGATATTTAATTTTAAAATATATATTTCTTTCATTTGTTTAAACAGTTTCTTTTTTTTTAAATGTAGATTTTTATTGTGCTCTTCTCTATACAAAAGCTCAAACAAGAAAACAGATACATAAGGGAATAGCTGCGGTAAAATAGTAAGTAAAAACACTTTTTAAAAACTCAAACAACGTAATTAAGCACAAATTTAATAAAACAAAGCAATATTCAGCTATTTCTATGGTACCTTGAATCCCCTTCTTCAGTGCAAGATAGACACACAGCAACAGTCAAAGAGATAAAATGGTCACAGATGAAGAAACACAGGGATATATATACCCAGCGTTTCACGCGGCTGCAGCTCAGTCTCTTATGGGGCATATATTTTTTTGCAACAGTGTATATACACATGCGTAGCAAAATTATATGTAATACACAACATATTATAGCATCCATAGCAACAAATATAATTATCGTTTCCCACATTGCAATAGGGTATAAAATTGAAAAGTCCAAAATGGTCCGAGGTACAACATCTTCCCCTATACAGGGTGATTAAAAAAAGATGGGCCAAACTTTACGAGGTGGTTGTACACACCAAACCAAGCACAGAAAGCTACCATTAGCCTATGGGTTGGTCGTGTGGTCTGGGTTTTCTACACCAAACCAAGCATTTATCGTTGTAGTTTCCTGGGTCGGAAATGACGTAAGAGCGTTACAAGATGCTTACTCGTTGAGAAACAGCCGCTCCTCAAACGTTAAAACGTGCCATTCTGGTTGTTATTTTCTGGTGGAGGAAGAAAACCACGTATGCAAATTTTTATATGAGGAAGAAGAAGAAGAACCCTTATGCAAATTTTCGTAATTGGGCGAGAGGTGAGGAACTATCTGGATGTCACTTCCGGGTCGATGGATTTGGCGAGGTGGTCCCATGGCTTTGCCCCCACGATCTCCCGATCTGCCGTGTCTTGACTTCTTTTTGTCTGGATATCTTAAGAGTCTAGTCTATGACATTCTTCTTGAATCTGAAGTGGAACTTGTCGCCAGAATTTCGGGCGCTGCTGCCGCAGTGCTTGCTCTACAGGCTTGGACTGTTCAAAAGAGTTCGCCAATCCCTCCATCGTCGCTCTGAGATGTGCATTCAGGTTGGTGGTCGCTTTTTTGAGCCATTACTATAAATATAGTTCATTAAATGTCATTTCTAAGTCATTCTTGTGTTTTCGCCTCACCTCATCGGTTTCACCATTAAGCGCCCACTGGCTCCTTTACGTTTCATTTCCGACCCGGTAAACTATGACGAAAAATGCTTGCTTTGGTGTTACACCTCATGAAGTTTGGCCCATCTTTTTTAATCACCCTGTATATTATCTTGCTCATAGTTCATCCTAGCACAGTAGGTATGCTTTCATTCGTTTTGTTATTAAAATTTATATCTAAATAGATAATTGATTATGAAAGTTCACATTTTTTCTTTCACCTGTTCTTGCGGCCAATTTTGCTGTCTAGTCCATTTTTTATACGTACCAAAATACAGTCAATGCAAATGCTAATATTCGTGAAAATTGAACTGACTATTTTTTATCTAAAATCAATACATTCATTGTACATGTAAACAGACACACATACACACTTGCTCTATGCTAAAAATTGTTGTTTCGTATTTTAAGATGCCTAAACATATAAATCCATCAAAAGGTAGGATTCAATTTCTAACAATATTCCAATTATTTCTTTATAGATGAATTGTGAAACCTCGACGCTTTTACTTATGACGTCACATTTCATACGTCATAACGTCCTGACTGTTACCAACAATCATGATGCAGCAGATTTGATATTGCACAATCATTGATACCTTCAACGAATCTTAACCTAGAGTAAAAATCTAAAATTGCAAATAATACACAAAATACTGTACAGTTTAAATGTCACTCTACATACATTTTACATAACAGCAAACATTGACTGGTTTCGTTTGTGTGATAGACAAAATGTTGAATAGACAAAACTGCAATGGCAGCAAGAAAACATTCTATACGCCATTATTTTGATGACATCTATGGAGACTTCTGAGTTCAATTCGAACACGCAGCCGGCTTCAAATTTCTTAAAGATTGAGCTTAGGCTGCAGCTGAGATTGATCAGACTGCAGTTGTGCTAGCTTTAAATCTCTTCTGTATTTTGAACCCATGTAAAATAAAAAAAAATCTGATGTGGGTACCACATGAATTTTCTTGCATAATGCAATAAATTTACTTCTTTCACGGTGACAAATTGATGTATAAGATCCACGGTACTGTGTTTTTAACGTTGAATTGTAGATTTGGCAATTTTCCGGATAACAACATGTCAAACTTTTTAGAAGTACCCAATTAATTTATATTTCACGCAACTTTTAACAATTATTGATATTGATAGCATTCTGAATAACCGATATAGTCTATATATTAAAATATTTTATTAATTAATTCATCAATTAGGCGTCATTTTCGTTGCTTTTTCGTCTTTTTTGCAATTTGGATGATATTTTCGTCAATTTGGGGCGGAATATTGTAAAGCTAGCGACATTTCTAGATTATTCGGTAAATTCATCAAATGTATAGCCAAGTCTTACAGATAAACGGAGATAAAAGCATTACTAGCACAGCATTACTAGAACTTATATACTAGAAGGCACACCCGTTATATCACGTGATTTGAAATTTACAATGCATTACCTCTCATTTGGCGTCATTTTTATCAATTTGGGGACATTTTTAGGACATTTGGGACGTCTTTGTTTGGCAACATAAAAAAATCACCGCTCAAATTGCGACAAGCGTTATGGACGGAAAAATAAATTATTCTTATAGTAGATTCTTTCATTATTTACAAGATATTGAATTTTCGTCAATTAGTCGTTAATTTCATTGATTTAATGTCATTTTTATCAATTGAGATATTTTCTTCAATTTGGCAACATTTAAAAATGTCATTAGTTACATTTCTCCAAATTAGCTATATTTCTCCAAATTCGCCGTCAAAATTGGACTATCGGTGTTTAAATATAAAACTATTACCCAAAATATCTTCTCTTGCGAATGAAAAGAGCTAGATCCACGGGAATGGTGTTAAGAAATTTATTGTATAATACTACATATGAAAAGTGCTGATCCGGTGGTCGAGCGGTCAGGGGCATGCTTTTCCGTCTGTTCGCTGGATTGCCGGGTTGCGGGTTCGAATCCCGCCAGCGGGCATGGATGTTGTCATGTCGAGGCCAAGTCAGACTTCCGCCCTAGGGGAGCCTTTATAAAAGTAAAGCTGCAAATCTCCTCCCCTTCGCCATGGGATACACTGGGGGGGTCTTGTGGACGTGGTGCGTAGGCGCTCCTTCACCACGGGGGAATTAGTAACGAACGAACATATGAAAAGTAAACATATTTCGCAATAGTTAATGATTTCATTAATTTTATATGATTTTTTGATAATTTTATTTTTAAAATGTTCAATGTCTCGAGAACCAATCGTTCTAGCGTTCTAATGTTTATGTCAATCGTTTTCTAATAAAAAATTGCATAATAAATGATTATTTACGTAACTTCATTGAAGGTTTTGACTTTTTGCTGATTTATTTTGAAAATTTCATTCGAAAATTCATTGATCTTCAAATATTCGTTTGTGTTTAAATACAATGGGCTTCCAGGATTCACGGATTGTAACTTTTGTACTAACTTTTCGTTCGAATCGCTCCATTTATTCATGAGATATCGTCTCCAGAATCACAGACGGATACACACACCACACATACTTTCACACACACACACACACACACGTGCACACACGTGCTCACATACACACAGACATACACACTTATGCATACTTATACACACATACATCACCTCAAAAAACGAATTCTGATTTGTGTCCAGGGATGCTTGAAACGTGCTGTCTCGCCAAAAACTCGAATTCGAATTTTCGACCCCGTTACAATACTTTCCTTATACATTATACCATGTATATAAGGAAAATAAAAATTACAAATATTCCGTCTATTCTTGCAATCCTTTTAACAACAAATAACGTACAATAAAACCTGGTTATTGAAATATATGTCTCACTCAAATAGCTTTTCAATACTATTTCCTCTACAAATAAAGCTAAATTCTGACACATTGTTAATGAAATGGCTTTCCTTCATACCTTGTTATGAAGCAAGCATTCCACATCTTATGTTGTAGCCGAGCAGACGGCGCTGACAGTGACCGATGGCTCTTAATATAGGAATGTTCCCGGAAGGAAATCCCAAACAAGATAAAGTTCCTTGAAAGTGATATGTATAACAGAAATGAAAGAAGAACTGGATTTATAAATGTAACTTTAGGAATCCCTTTCCGAGTGCATTTGTTGTTCTTGTCCTGATTTTATATTAGAGAAGTTAATCAAGATAATATCCGCTGTGAAATGTAATCTTATCAGGATATCAAATCATGATAATATTTTTTCTAATCGTATGAATTACAGAAAAATATGCCAAGTAATACGTATTTAGCTTGATCTAGCTAATAAAATTTTAGAACTAGCTAATAAAATTTTAAAACTAGCTAACACAATTTTAAAACTGGCTAATACAATTTTAAAACTAGCTAATCCAAATTTAGAACTAGCTAATAAAAATTTAGAACTAGCTAATGAGATTTTAAAACTAGCTAATACAATTTTAGTACTGGCTAATAAAATTTGATATGTATAACAGATATGAAAGAACTGGATTCATAAATTTCAACTTGGGAATCTCTTTTAAAGTGCATTTGTTGTTCTTGTCCAAACTTTATATTAGAGAAGTTAAGCAAAATAATATATGCCATAAAATAAAATCTTATCAGGATATCAAATCAGGATAGTATTTTTTCTAATCATATGAATTACAGAAAAATATGTCAAGTAATACATATTTAGCTTGATCTAGCTAATAAAATTTTAGAACTAGCTAATAAAATTTTAAAACTAACTAATACAATTTTAGAATTAACTAATAAATGTCTAAAACTAGCTAATACAATTTTAGAACTCGCTAATAAAATTTTAAAACTAGCTAATGAGATTTTTGAGCTAGCTAATAAAATTTGATATGTATAACAGATATGAATGAACTGGATTCATAAATTTCAACTTGGGAATCTTTTTTAAAGTGCATTTGTTGTTCTTGTCCAAACTTTATATTAGAGAAGTTAATCAAAATAATATATGTCGTATAATGTAATCTTATCAGGATATCAATTCAGGATAGTATTTTTTCTAATCATAGGAATTACAGACAGTTATGTCATATAATGCGTATTTCGCTTGATTCAGTTAATAAAATTTTAGAACTAACTAATAAAATTTGATATGTATATCAGAAATGAAGGAAGAACTAACTGGCTTTATAAATGTATAACTTAAGAATCCCTTTCAAAGTGCATTTGTTGTTCTCGTCCTGATTTTATATTAGAGAAGTTAATCAAGATATATGCTATAAAATGTTATCAGGATAATGTAAATATATGTTAGCAGGATATGAAATCATGATAATATTTTTTTGCTATCATTTGAATTACAGAAATTAATGTCAAGTAATACATATTTAGCTTGATCTAAATAATAAAATTTTAGAAATAGCTAATAAAATTTTAGAACTAGCTAATAAAATTTGAGATGTATATCAGAAATGAAGGAAGAACTGGATTTATAAATGCAACTTAAGAATCCCCTTCAAAGTGCATTATTTGTTCTTATTCTGATTTTATATCAGAGAAGTGAATCAAGATAATATACGCTCTAAAATGTAATCTTATCAGGATATCAAATCATGATAATATTTTTTTCCTATCATTTGAATTATAGAAATTTATGTCAAGTAATACATATTTAGCTTGATCTAAATAATAAAATTTTAGAAATAGATAATAAAATTTTAGAAAAGCTAATAAAATTTTATATATATAGCAGAAATGAAAGAAGAACTGGATTTATAAATGTAACTTAGGGATCTCTTTCAAAGTGCATTTGCTGTTCTTGCTCTGATTTTATATTAGAGAAGTTAATTAAGATAATATACGCTGTAAAATGTAATCTTATCAAGATATCACATCAGGATAATATTTTTATCTAATCATACAGGGTACAGAAAGTTATGCCAAGAAATGCATGTTTTGCTTGTTCTAGCTAATAAAATTTTAGAAATAGCTAAAAAAATTTGATATGTATATCAGAAATGAAGGAAGATCTGGATTTATAAATGCAACTTAGAAATCTATTTCAAAATGTATTTGTTGGTCTTGTTTTGATTTTATGTTAGATAAGTTAATCTAGATAATATACGCTGTAAAATGTAATCTTATCAGGATATCAAATCAGAATAATATTTTTCTAAGCAAATGAATTACGAAAGTTATGTCAACTAATACATATTTCGCTTGATTTAGCTAATAAAATTTTCGTGTTTTTATGAGAATATTAAGAACAGCTATAATATCTGTTTTTATTTATCACTCTTAGCAATAAATTTGGGCAGCAAATTCTAAGAAATATCGCCAAGTTAGCAATTTTTGGGAAATGTACACCAAATAGCTGGGAGAGACTAGCTGATTAAGGAATTTCACAGTCCAAACTGTTGAAGATAGAAACTTGAAACTTTGCATACACGTGGGACTTATAAATAATGATCAAAATTGGAATCTTTAAAATTTTGTGCGCAAAATGTATAAATCGATGAATATTTTCGTTCTTAATTTCCTTTAGTAATAACTTAACAGCTAGATAACCAGTATTCGTTTTATATTCCATTACGTAAAAATATCTTAAATTTCCTTAATCAACTCTTATAGTTTATAATCAACCGCTCTTGATATTTTAGTGTCTAGTAACAACAGAAAATGTTTTATTATATATCATCAATGAATTTATTAATACTTTTTAATTCAATCGGGGTATCTGTGGTAAACGAGTTACATTTCAAATACAGAAATCGTTTGTTTGATACTCACCAAATCAAGCTATTGAAACAAATATGTAAATTATTGGTTTTAGCTTAAAATGTCTGAAAACGTTGAAAATAAGGCAACGTATATTGATCGGAGATGAAATATTGTTTTACATACCACCAAGTCATGATAACAGAACTACAAAATGTGCGACATTTATATGCTTAAATTTAAAGCGGTTTTTGATGTGCTGAAATTTTATTAAGTTTGCAGATGTCACATTTAGTGATCACTAGCTGGAAATGTTTAGTAATCTATATGACTGGTAGGTTGAATTAACTTGCCTTGCTCACCAGTGCTGACAAAACGTGACACTATCCGTCTAATCAATTACGATGTGTGTGTGCTTTATCAAAGCTCCAAAAGTATGATTTGTAACCAGTTTTCTGAGAAAGGGAGTGTCATGCGTATAAAATGCAAAAGTAGAATCAATATTATATTGTTCTGAACTGGAAGATACAGGGTGAATCAGAACTCTTGGGCCAAACTTTAAGGGGTGATAAATCACATCTAAACAAGCAATTTTTGCCATACAAAGCAGGGTCGTAAAGCAAGAGGTAAACAGCTAGACATCGCTGACATTGAACGCAGTGACGATTGCTTCAGAAACTAGCCAGGGTTTAAGCTGATCGACTGATTTCTCCTGTCCCGACTTTTTCTTATGGGGGCCATATGAAAAGTCTCATCGACTTCGACGAGGAGCTCGTTGCTAGGATTGTTGGTGCTGCCGCCGTTGTCCAAGATATGCCGGGTGTTTTTGCTAACGTGCGCCGCTCGCAATTTTTGTCATAAAAATGGAACATGAAATGAAACATGGAATATATGGAACAGTTGAAATGAAACATGGTGAATAGAAAAAGTTTAACTGGTGATGTTCCAAAATATAATATTAATATTTATTGATATATATATATATATATATATATATATATATATATATATAATTTGGAAACAGAAATTATGTTATAAATTATTTGACAAGAGACATCTATATGACTGCAAGATCAATTATTTTACCCACTGGAATACCAACTTGAGTTTAAACGTACAACGTAATTTAATCGTAAATCACCTGAACAGATACAGATTATTAAACTCATCTATTACAGAATTCAATAAATGCATGATGCATTTAATCAACGGAACTCGGGAACAATCATATCCCTTCCGCTTTGTACAGCACTATTATGATTTTTTTTTGCAGAAATTATAGTGATAAAAATTATGTTATATCCGAAAAATTATGTTATCCGACATCATACAATGCAACTCAACTCTTACCTAGGATTATCTCATTGATGCACATCCAGATGGCTCTATAAGTTAGACGCGACTTTTTTATGTATGCTTTCCTATTCGAAGTTTATACGCTTTATGCAACTCTTCCATGATTCTCGTCTTGATGGTTAGTAAAATTTTCAATTTTTGTTATTTTGATCATTTTTATGTTGTCTGGGGTTCGGCCATTTTTTCCCCACGGGCATGATCGATTGTTGTTTCGAGCGTGCAGAGTCTCTGGGAACGTTTTTCTGAAGTCAAAGCTAGCTTCTAACCAGGAAATAGGGGTCGCAATCCCCCTTGACCTTTCTGCAACCCTGTAAACACAATCATTCCACCTATATATTTTCTTTTTTCATTTTAAATCTTATATATATATATATATATATATATATATATATATATATTTCGTTATTTATATATATATATATATATATATATATATATATATATATATATATAAACTCAAGTCAAAACTCTTGGGCCAAACTTTAAGGGGTGATAAATAAATCACATTTAAACAAGCAATTTTTGTCATACAAAGCAGGGTCGTAACACAAGAGGTGAACCGCTAGGTGGTAGCTCATGAATTGAGGAAATGATGACTCTCCCTTGAAAAGAGGGAACACATAAATGACAGAGTAGGCACGAAATACGTTTTACTGACAGAAATTGCAAAATGCATGGACAAAGTTACAGAAACTGCTCAAAAGTGCGACCGCCAGCAATAATGCAGACTTCACACCTAGAACGTAGCGAGCGACGCACGTTAGCAAAAACACCCGACATGTCTTGGACAATGCCGGCAGCAAAAGCAATCCCAGCAACAAGGTCCTCGTTGGAGTCGATGGGGCTATCGTTGATGAGACTTTTAATATGGCCACATATGGAAAAGTCGAGACAGGAGAGATCAGGCGAACAGCTTAAACCCTGGCTAGTTCTGACGCAGTCTTCATTGCGTTCAATGTCAGCGACGTCTAGCGGTTCACCTCTTGCGTTACGACCCTACTTTGTATGACAAAAATTGCTTGTTTAGATGTGATTTATCACCACTTAAAGTTTGGCCCAAGAGTTTGAATCACCCTATATAACAATATTAAATTCCCTTGAATTGGAACCATCTTTAACTCAATGCTATAATGCTTGACTATAATATATATGATCGATTCAGGGTCAAATCCCCGTCATATCATTTAGGTTAAAAATTATTTATTTGAATGACATGATACAAGAATTTAATGGAGGGTTTATCACCAAATTGATTTTATTGATAAGATGCTAGTAGTATATATATGAACGTATGAGCGCACCTATATTTTTAATACTAAAAACTATATTTTATAGCTTATTTTTATCTTTTTTATATATAAAAAAAGGTATCGATCCATATTAATATTAAAAACATGATTTTATATCTAAATAAGGCCTTTTTTACATTTAGACCAAATTTTAACTTTTTTTTTAGATAAATGCGTGAAAATGATCAAAAGAGCCCCATATATAGGACGGTGAAAAGGATTAAATAAATGCGCTTCTAAATGAATCCTCTAAAAAGATACTATAAATTTGAAGATATTAAAAAATATAATGCCATTTTAAATGGCGTCAAAAAAAATCCTTCCCCCTTATATATATAAAAAAAAGGTCCATTATAATATTAAAAACATGATTTTATATCTAAATAAGGCCTTTTTTTTTTTAGATAAATGCGTGAAATCAAAGATAGGCCGCTCCATTTTGGGGCTCCCTCATACATAGGTAAATTACGGTGAAAGGATTAAATAAATGCGCTTCTAAATGAATCCTCTAAGCTTTAAAGTAAATGGGGGGACCATAAGTCCCCCCCCATAAAAGTTAGATCTAAAGATTTTTTAAAACATAATTAAAGACAAAATAAAAAAGTCAGAAAATAAAGTGATTTAACATGATAGGTTAGAAAATCATAGAATAAATAACTCTCTCTAATTCATATTTGTATTTACCACCAATCATACCAGAATATATAAATATATATCTACTTTTATTGATTTTATTTATTGATTCATCAGAAGGTTTTACATTTGGAAGGTAATACTCTTTTTCTTCACCATCTAACTTTATGATTACTGAATCTCCATATTTTCTCAATGATATCAGTTCATATTCTCCTGGACGTAAATCATTTAACATTTTAGCTTCCATTTATTAGTAAACATTTTTTTTTTATAAATCCATCCATTCTTCATAATCTGTAAAACCTCTTTCTTCCATCTCTTTTTTAAGTTTTTCTCCGTATTCTTCATCAGACTTTGACTCTCTAAATATTTTTTCAGCTATAATATTTTTTTGTTCATTATCAGATATTGTAATAGAAACATCAGGATCAAATCCATTTAGTACATTAATTATTCTAGTTACTTTCCCAACAAAACATTTATCATCAGCCTCTTTTAGTTCATATTTTAACACTTTTATAATTTCGTTTTTATTCTCATTTCTTAAAATTCTATTAAACACAACAACTAATATCTCTCTAAATTTAATATTATGGAATTCTTCCTCCAGTAAGTGTCTTTTAATTTTTATACCTAATTCTTTAATGCATTCATCTAAATCATATGTAATTTCTGTATTTAATAATTTTATGATAGTTTCTCTCAAAGATTTTTGAATATATGTATTATGTACATTTTGAGAGTCATTATATACATTATTATGAAATAATTGTCTTCTTAAAATCGGTGGTAAATTTATTTTATCTGCATCATAGCATACTTCATATATTCCAGGCAAAAATATTAATTCATTTAGAGATGTAATATCATTTTCGCTACAATTTAATGTTTCTAAATTAGTTAAATTTTCTATTCCTTCAAGGGATGTTAATTTATTTCCCTCACAATATAATTCTTTGAAATTAGTTAAATTTTTTATACCTTCAAGAGATTTTAATTTATTTTCGCTACAATTTAATGTTTCTAAATTAGTTAAATTTTTTATACCTTCAAGAGATGTAATATCATTTTCGCTACAATTTAATGTTTCTAAATTCGTTAAATTTTCTATTCCTTCAAGAGATGTTAATTTATTACAATTTTCTATTCTATCAAAGGGTGTTAATATATTTCCTCTACAATTTTCTATTCTATCAAAGGGTGTTAATATATATCCTCTACAATTTAATTCTTTCAAATTAGTTAAATTTTTTATTCCTTCAAGGGATGTTAATTTATTTCCCTCACAATATAATTTTTTTAAATTAGTTAAATTTTTTATACCTTCAAGAGATTTTAATTTATTTTGCTACAATTTAATGTTTCTAAATTAGTTAAATTTTTTATACCTTCAAGAGATTTTAATTTATTTTCGCTACAATTTAATGTTTCTAAATTAGTAAAATTTTTTATACCTTCAAGAGATGTTATTCTATTTCCTCCACAATTTAATGTTTCTAAATTAGTTAAATTTTTTATACCTTCAAGAGATGTTAATTTATTTCCTCCACAATATAATACTTTTAAATTAGTTAAATTTTTTATACCTTCAAGAGATTTTAATTTATTTCCCCTACAATATAATACTTTTAAATTAGTTAAATTTTCTATTCCTTCAAGGGATGTTAATTTATTTCCCCTACAATTTAATGTTTCTAAATTAGTTAAATTTTCTATTCCTTCAAGGGATGTTAATATATTTGAATCACAATATAATGCTTTTAAATTCGTTAAATTTTCTATTCCTTCAAGAGATTTTAATTTATTTCCCCAACAATTTAATGTTTCTAAATTAGTTAAATTTTCTATTCCTTCAAGGGATGTTAATATATTTGAATCACAATACAATGCTTTTAAATTCGTTAAATTTTCTATTCCTTCAAGATTTTTTAATTTATTTCCTACAGAATCAAATATAAAAATAGATTTCACTTCAGTGGGATTCTCTATATTTAAGATAGACATAGTTTTTTTTTTCCATACCATTATTATATGTAACATCCATTTATATAGAAACATTTTTATTAAATATTTATTTATCATTAATTAATTGTCTCAAAAGATAAACACTCTCTCTCAAGACTGATTTAACTTCATATATCTCTTCAATAATTTTCTCTTGGAAAGGTTCTATTTCATGATGACCAAACTTTTTATTTAATTCACTCATCTGTATTGCTTGTACTTTTTTCCAATAAACATTAAAAAAGTGATCAGGTAATAGCTCAAATTTATATTTAATCAAATAACAAAAATCTAATTTATGCATAAATTCTTCTATAAAATTTTCACTAAATGTTTGATATCTAGTTATATACAACCAATTTAAATCATCTTTTAATACTCTCATGGTATCTTCTGTAAGCTTTTGAAATATTGATACTTTATATAAATCTAAATTATCAGAAAATTTTATGATAAATTCGTTACTTAAAGTTTGATATTGAGATATGTTTACCCAATCTACTATATCTTTACATTTTTCTATAAAATCTTCTGATAATTTTTGATATCTAGAAATTTTAGGCCAATCATCAGGTTGAGCAAATTCTTCAATAAAAGATTCAGACAGTGTTGAATATTGTAAAACTAAATCCCAATTTACATGACTAATAAGATTTCTAATTACATCTTCAGATAAATTTTTTTTGGAAAATTCCTTCCAATCAATATCCATTTATTAGAAAGAAATTTTTTCAATATGCATATAAGGTTTTAAAGTGTTACCATCAGATTTTATCCATAATGTGATGATATCATCACGTTTACCGTAAGCAAAACATGTTACTGTATTTGTATTAGCATTTAAAATTTCCTTACCATTGATTTCTAGAGATATCAGTGGACTTTTATCATATATATATATATTTTCTACATATATAGCTATATATATAGATATTTTCATATACATATCTGTAGTTAATCGCATCTCTGGATTCAGTAATTTAGAACTCATCATATTGAAATTTACTTTTGTAAATTTTTCATCTATAAAAATAAGATCATCTACGGTAATCCAGATATCTCTATTATCTAAATATATTTTATTGACAGCATCGTTATCATTTTCAGGTTCAGAAACATTTGTAATTATTTTATTGTTTGCATCAAATTTATCATTCTGTAATATTAACGAATTTTTTTCAAAATATCTTTTATTCACAACATTTTTTTCATCTTTAGGATCTGCAACATTTCCTATTCTTTTTCCTTTTGCATCAAAAGCTTTTCCTTCTAAAGAATGTAAAGTTGTATCATTTAATTCTTTTATTCTCTTGCCTGTTTCTTCAGTAAAGGTTAAAAAACCCTCATCATATTTAGTTTTTATAAGATCTCTCAATTCATGATGATTATTCTCTATTTTATTCAAAACAAAACTTTTAGTGGTTAAATCTAAATCATCTATAGGATTTTCACAATTTTTTAAAATTCTATTTTCCATATCATAATTTCCGTCATTCATTAATTTAAAACCTATACCAGGAGGTCCAATAGGTCCTTCTTTCATTTGATCATCATAAGGTGGATAATAAGCACTCATTTATTTAATTTTAAGATTTTAAACTCTTAACCATTGTTATAGTTTTATTTTTTAAATTTATAAAACATATCTTTCTTTCTTTAAAAATAAAATAAAACTTATATTCCTTTTGACTATTCGTTATCCAATTAAATTCAATATCTAAATTATTTAAATCGGTATAGTTTTCATGATTTGATGAGTCAAAAGGAAAAATAGGATACAGTTTACCAAAATTCTCCTTATTTATCAAAGGTCCTGTATCTGTATTATTATCGTTAAATCCTTCATGTAAAAGAGCTTCATACACTCGAATATAATCTTTATTGGCAAAATTTGTTTTATAACGCATAAGAGGAACTTGTTTATTATTAATCATCAACCAGCATTCTGCCATATCTATATGATCAAATATCATATTATTTTTTTCATAATTACTATCTCTTTCAACATATTGAGGAATAACATAGACACTTAAAACTTCATCTGACGCTGTAGTTGCTGTCACAGATCCACTGTTGCTTCTATAAGGGCCTACCATCTTAAATCTATGTCGATCCCAATTTACCTCTATATCTTTATTAGATAGATATGATTCCAGAAACAAGCTTTCTGCAGAATTTTTTAATTCTATATAAGGTAAATGCAAGGTTAAACCTTCAACTACTACCTTATAATTTTCGTTTCTTATATTAGTATATATCATATTTTTATTTTCATTTCTTTGAATTTCTATTTTCACTTCAAAACCTGAAATTATCTTTTCATATTCTCTAAAGAAATCGATTATATCTTTTAAAGGTGTCCATATTTTAATGACATTGCTATCTTTCGTTAGTTCCCATCTCTTTACGAATCCTTCGTTATAATCTTTATTCATTTTCAAATTATTAAAAAATTCAGTTATTTCAGTAGTATCTTCTAAAGTACCATCATATTTGAACTCATTACGGTCAGCTGAATCAGATGTATCTAGATAAAAAAATTCATTTTGAGCTTGTGATGTTACATAATCAGGAGTATAATGAATTAATCTTAAAACATGATTCATGATTGAAAAATTTGACTGTGTATTTGATTCAATTTCAGTATCTCCTATATGTACTTTTAAAGTTTTGATAAAACCTCCACCATTTACCAGACTCACATTTTCGTTTCCAATGGATGATTTATCATTTTTTGTAATTTTTAATTTTAGTTCAAGATATCCTCTAGAATATAAAATTTTTGCTTTAGTATCATTAATATGAAAAACATAGGTAGCATTCTCATCTGAACTATGTTCTTTTGGATGAATTTCTCTTAATTCATAACTTTTAATGTGATCATTATAATAATAACGAGTATCACTTAAATCATAAATCATTTATTTAGGAAGAATTTTTAAACCACCTCCTTTCTTTTTCATAGAAAATATTACATTTAATATATTCTTAGGTTTCAATAAAACCTTTAAAAATCTTTGTATTTTTTTACTTTTTCTTCTATTCATTTATTTAAGAAGAAATAAAATTAAATTCTACAGCTCCTTTATTTAAATCTATTAATTCACCTTTTTGATTAGTAATCCTCATTTTTATTCTTTCAACAGGATCTACTTTAACAGGAAAATATATCCAATTATTAAATTCTTTTGAAATTATACTACCTGGAGGGTTTTTATTAGTGAAAGAATATATGACTTCTGAATTATATTGATTTATTAAAGATCCTTTTACAACATCACAGTGTATATAAATATTATCATTTCCATTAGATATATCAGCAATATGTTCACCTTCAACCTCTGTTTCTTCATCATAACTTCCATATGTAGGATTTAAAAAGCCTATAATTTTATGAAAGTTACTTTTAGTAAAATCAATTACCCAACCATTTTTCAGTTTAATAGATATTCTTTGTCTTGCTTCAATAATACCAAATTTGACAGGTGGATCCTCACCGAATATTTTCATCATATACTCATTTAATCCTCTTATAGTATAATTCCCATTTGAGATAGTAATTGTTATATCTGTGCCTAATGTATACAATCTAAATATGTTATTTCCATAATTCTTACTTATATTAAACCAGGAAACTTCCATAGAGAATGAGTGTAAAGCTAATTTTTTTATTTTAAGAGGTGTAATAAAATTTACAGTAAATTCCTCTGATCTCTCATGACCTTCAGATTTTAATATTATCATTTATACATAACAAAATTTTCATTATAGTCACTAGGTTTTTGTGTAGGAAATGATTTGAGAACATTTTTAGGTGATATACCTTTATTCCTTTCTCTTATATATTTCATACAAAATATACCACATTTCACAGATGAAGGTTTCTGTAAAAAACTATCATTATAACCTATTTTTTATTGGATGTAACAAGAAATGA
The DNA here is from genome assembly GCA_951213105.1 of Amaurobius ferox. Taxonomy (NCBI): domain Eukaryota; kingdom Metazoa; phylum Arthropoda; class Arachnida; order Araneae; family Amaurobiidae; genus Amaurobius; species Amaurobius ferox. The sequence goes on from OX578138.1 coordinate 84,949,431, forward strand.
TTTAATATTTTTAGGAATATAGTCCTTCTTCATATTATCATATTCACCAAACGGATCAAAATATTCCACATATTTATATTTAGGATCATTATAATAACAAACCCAATGAGTTCCGGGACCTGTTGATACATCAAAATTAATGATTCCATTTTCAAATTTTCCTATTGTTTTAGGTAATAAATCGTAGGTAAACACACCTCTAAATCCTTTTTCATTTTTCATATTTTCTATAATCATTTTGTCGCTAATTCCCACTGTTGATATATTCCCTTTCCAAGTTTTTTTTTTTTCCCAGACCCCTTTTTTTGCACAGCTGAACTAGCTAATCCATGTAAAGCACCTGTTGCTAATGCTGGAACTGCAATTTTAGCAGCGGTTATTAAAGAGGGTATAAGTGCCGCTAGAAATGGTAAAAATCCTCCATTTTTATCTAATTGAGTTTTACTAATTGTAATTCTTTTTTTATCATTAATATGATTAATTTGAGTTTTAGTTAAATATATCTCATGATTAGGAGTTTTAGATTTATATATTTGTAATGTTACTTCTACTTTATTTTTAAAAGCTGATTTAAGTTTATTTTTCTGACCTTCACTCAAATAAACTTTATATTTTATCATTTATTAACAGAGAAATTGTTTATGATATCGTTGTACATCATTATAAGTCATTTCTTTATTTTTTAATAACATATCTAACAATAAAGCTACTTGATTATACAATTTCTTTGATTTACTTCCGTTACATATTTTTTCTGTTAAATTTGATAATACATTCAATCCTTTACCTACCTTCATTTCTTTACTACTTCGAATCATATTTAATCTATGCATATAATTTTGCAACATATTTTCTTTATTTTTAATTTCTTTTATATCATTCTTTTTCTGGTTTAATTCCTCCTCTGAAAAATTTTTAGCCCTAGAAATTGTACTTTTTAAGTTGCCTCTTTTCTTAGATAATCCTTCTTTTAACTGTTTAGCTCTTCCATACATCTCCTCTAATTTTTCTTGATCGTTTAAAAATACTGACGGTCTGTATAATTTTTCCTATTTTAAATATTTTAAATTTAAATTTTGATCAATATCATAAGTATAAGATACTAATTCTTTCACAGCTTCAATAGGCTCTTCTATAGATGGAAATGTAATATTTTCTACAACATTTTGAATACTTTTCACAACTTCTTTATTTGATTTTTCATATTTTTCAATTTCTTGAGTGACTGGTTTATGAAATTCCTCTAAGGTTTTTTGAATACCTATTTTTTCTTTTAGTTGATCTTCATTATTCTTTCTTATTTCTTTTTCTATTTTTACTATTTTAATTGAATCTTTTATTTGCTTTAAAAACTTGTGTTTCCGTTCTTTTTCTAAGTTCATTTATATAATATTAATTTTTTACTGCAGCAAATTTTATTTTTACTGCTAGTAAATTATGATAAAAATTAAAGATTACACAGAACCAGAAGAATTACCTGATCCTAAACAACATCCTTTGTTACCTAAACATCCATTTAGATTACTTATAGTAGGATCTTCAGGTTCAGGTAAAACAAATTTACTGTTAAATTTGATTTATGATTTATTATTTTTTAATACATTATATATATGTGCAAAAGATTTATACGAACCTAAATATTCTAAATTACAAGAAAAATATACATTGTTTGAAGATATAGAAAGAGAAGATATTTTGAAATGTAAGAATATAAAGAATAAGAAAAGATTATTAAAATTATATGATAAATTAAAAAAAAAAGTATTATTTTCTTCAGATCAAAATTTTATTAATGTAGATGATTTAAATCCTACATTAAAGAATTTATTTATTTTTGATGATTGTGTGATTGAGAAAGATCAAAAAAACATCGAAGAATTATTTATCAGAGGTAGAAAGAAAAACGCATCCTTTATTTATTTAACTCAGTCATATTTTTTAACACCTATCAATATAAGAAGGAACTGTAATTACGATATATTTTTCACTCTACAACCAAAAGAAATTCAACAGATTATAAGAGAGATAGATGGTTTATTAAGTACTGAAGAATTCAAACAAATGTATAATAAAAGTGTTCAAGAAAAATATGATTTTTTTATGTTAGATTTAGTGAATCCTGATATGAGATACAGGAAAAAATTTAATCCTTTATAAATGGATGTATATTTAGAAAAAAGATTATATGTTTACAGAAAGAGTAGAAATATGTATCAAAAGATAAGTATTTCATTATCATTAAGTAAGGTTATTCTAAGTGGAACGGGTTTATCAGCAATAGCCTTTCTACCTCTTGCATTTTTAAGTTTATCAGTTGGTATAGTAGAAGCCATAGATCTCGCATTAAAAATAGCAGAAAGGAAAGAAGAATATAGACATTGTTATAATTTTTATAAAGAACTCATTAATTCGTTTAAAGCTAAGGATATGACAGAAGAAGAAATTTATATGTGTGAAAAGGATTTCATAAAAAGTTTAAAATTTAATCCAGTTGAAAAATACGTAAAACAAATGCAATTGAATGGATATAAATTTCTAAATAAATAAATGGTTTGTAAAAAAAAGAAAGGTGGTGATATTGTTGGATGGATACAAGATAAAGTAAATCTTCCAGAAATGCATTTACCAGGATATCAATATTGTGGCCCAAATACAAAATTAGAAAAAAGATTAAAAAGAGGTGATCCTGGAATAAATAGAGTTGATAAAGCATGTAAAGAACATGATATTGATTACAATAAAACAAAAGATACAAAATTGAGACATGTTGCTGATCAAAAATTAATAGATAATTTAAATGCTATACAAGATCCAACATTTCAAGAAAGATTAGCTAGAGGAATTATTAAACCTATTATTAAAGTTAAAAAAACTTTTGGATTAGGTCTTTCTATATATTGTGTCAAGTGTAAAGATAAAACCCCAACTAAAAATTATCATAAAACTACTTCTAAAAATAATAAACCTGTTGGTAAAGGTATCTGTACTATTTGTGGAAGTAAAAAGAATACTTTTTTAGGAATTTAAAAGAGGTCTATTATAATCCAGAAACAGGTTATTGTGGAATTAATGAATTGAAAAGAAAAACAGGGTTACCTAATGTTGAAGAATTTTTACATGAACAAGATGTATATACTAGATATAAACCTGTCATTCGTAAATTTAAAAGAAGAAGAGTTTATGTTCCAAACAGTAATAATCAATTTGACGCTGATTTGTTATTTATAAAAAATTATAGCAAATATAATGATGGAACTAATTATTTGTTAACGGTTATAGATGCTTTTAATAAATATGCTTGGGCTTTTCCTATAAAAAGAAAAACATCTGAAGAAGTAGTACAAGGTTTTAAACAAGTTTTTAAGGAAAGAATACCAAAATTCATTTTGACAGATGAAGGTACTGAATTTACAGGAAAACAGACACAAAAATTATTTAAAGATAATAATATACATTGGTTTACAACTAAAAATAAAGAAATAAAATCTGCAATAGCTGAGAGATTTAATAGAAGTATAAGAGAAAAAATTATAAAATATATGCATGCTAACAATACTAAAAGATATATTGATGTATTACCTAAATTACTTAAAAATTATAACAATTCATATCATAGATCTATAAAAATGACACCTGTTGAGGCTAGAGAAAATGAATCTCAAGTTTATAAAAATTTATATACTAAAAAGATTATGAAAAAACCTAAATTTAAGATAGGAGATAGTGTTAGAATATCTACAATTAAGAAAACATTCAGGAAAGTATCTACATTTACTGAAGAGATTTTTATAGTTTCTGAAGTATTGAAAACAGATCCAATTACTTATCGATTAAAAGATTTAAACAGTAAAGAAATTGAAGGAACTTTTTATGAAAATGAAATGGTAAAATATAATAAAAAAGATGATGTATATAAAATTGAAAAAATCATAAAAAAGAAAGGAAATAAGTATTTTGTAAAATGGCTAGGATATCCAGATGAATTTAATAGTTGGACATCAAATATATTGTCGTGATAAAAAAAAACGGAAGAAAATAATATAATTTCTATAGATAGTTTTAAAGATGTTAAGAATATAAAATTTAAGCTTTCTCTAATTCATATTCATATTTATCATTAATTATACCTGAATACTTAAATATATATCTTCCTTTATTGATTTCATATATAGATTCATCAGAAAGTATACCGTGTTTATTTGCTAGATAATAATCTTTTTCTATAACTTCCACATATAACTTTGCGATTACTGTATTTCCATATTTTGTTTTAATTTTTTTCAATGATATTAGATCATATTCCCCAGGATATAAATCATTTAATTTAAACGTCTTGGGATAACCTCTCAGTCTATTGAACTCTTCCATTTATTAGTAAACATTTTTTTTATAAAAGCATGACCAATAGAATAAATTCTTTGAAATAACATATAAAACTCCTAATCCTTTCAATTTAATATCTTCATTTTCTTCTTTTTCAATTCATTCAGTCAACCTATAAAAACTTTCTGATAATAGTTTTTTTATCATGTTTTATATCATACAATTCTTCACAAAGATAAGTCATATAGTAAATTTCTTCAGAATTTGTAAAATTTAAAGCTCGAATATCACCTAAGCACTCATCCATTTATTATTAAACATTTTTATAATGTCCTAAAGCTCTAGTATTCATACCATCTTCTAATATAAATCTTTTATCATCTTTTGCTGATAAAGCTATCTTGTTCACTTGAATTGAATACAATTCATGTTTCTTACTTCTAATTAAATTCTGTGTTCTATATTGATCTTTTTTATTTAATAAACAGTCTTTATAATCTTCAAATGATATTCTGTTTTTAACGGTACTAGTCTTAGTACCTTTAGACTTCTTAATCTCAAAATTTTTATCTTCAACACTCTGTTTTTCTAATCTTATTGAATACATTTTACTTCTTAAACCTACAAATTCTTCCATAATCACACCGTTATTTTCATCTTTCATTTTACCTAATACTTTTTTATTACATCTAGGCATATTATACAGATTATTTACTTGATAATCAGATGTATCGAAATAATCAATCATAGACTTCATATCTTCATAAAAGTCATCTGTTTTAATATCATATATAAAACTATCTGTATCCATATATAATAACTTAATATTATCTTTATATCTCGGTTTCATAACATTATAATGAAAATCATACATTAAATGTTTAGATAAATCTAATATACTCATTCCAACATAAATCGGTTTATTAAAATATAGTTTTGTTTTTTTCATATGAACAGCTACCAAATTTTCATCAAAAATAGTTCTACATTTGAAATTAGGTTTAGCAATTAATTTTTTAACTTGATCATAATTACAACATAATCTTACATCGATTCGTTTTCTTATATCTTCCATAGTTTTTCCAAATATGGAATTATTCATTAATTTATAAAAATCTTTCTCAAAATCATTAGCAGCTTTCTTTCTCATTTCAGTGTTTAAATCTATATATTTTTTCAACCAATTCGATTGTTTAAATTGCAATACTCTATGTACTCTTACAGCCTTTAAACCCATTTTCAAATATTGTTTTAAACTTCTATAATGAACTACATATTTCTCTTTATCGTGTAAAGTTGTTAATAACTTACCTTGTTTCGAATTTTCAGGAATTCTATTTTCAGGACATAATGGTAAATCTGAATGATAATCATGTAACTCTTTTGGATATCTTAAACTAATTTCAAATATATATCCAATCTCATCTTTTATTTTATTATTATATAATTCGCGTTTAACGTAATTTTTTTCATAATCATTACACCATTTAAATTCTCCATATGGTAAATATTGACTCATAGCCCATCCATATAAATTATTAGCATCTAAATACATTAAATAATTAGATTCTTTACTATTATCATAATTTTTCATATATTTATTATTAGCTTTTCCATATCTATTACAACATTGTTGTTGTTGAAACCCAGACCGTCCGACCTACCAGAAAGGTGTAAGGTAACTGTTTGGACGGTCGGGAAGTGCCACCCAATTTAGACCGGAACCCAGTGGGGAAGGCATCCACAGGGACCGTACCCTCCTTCCCCTACCACCAACCTCTCGGAAGGACTTTCGGACCCACATGTTTAACGTGATCGTACTCCGCATGAACACGGCGGCAGTTCTGGCAGTGGCTGGAATCGAACCCGGGCCTACCGAGTGCAACTCCAGCGCGCTAACCAATGGGCTACCGCGCCCCCTATTACAACATTGTGAAACACCTCCTCTTAAACCTTTTTCTATCATGAGAATCATATCATAATCATTTAATAAATCTAATTTAACATTTGTTATTTTTAACATAGCATCCCAAGATAAACCAGGAGCAGTAAAATACCAATCTGGATCTAATTTATAAGTTTTTAAACAAACATCTCTAAAATTTTCAAATACATCTGTTAAAATTAATACATCTGTTTTAACATATAAATCTGTATATTCACCTAAATTTTTTATATTAAATTCTTTCCAAACACGTTGAGCATGTTTATATTCTTCATCAGTTATATTACATTCATTCAATTTATTATAAAATTTATCTTTTGAAGGTAATTCTGTTTCTTTGTATTTATCTCTAGAATCCATATAATCATAAGGATATACACCTTTTCTTGTAATGAGATCTAATTTATCATCAGGAAAATGTAATGATGTCTCTCTAAATTTTGATTTTAAGTATTTAATATATTTCATTTTTCGTATTTTTGGAGGATATCTATTTATTTCTTTCTCTGGTCTCAAGTTTTTTGATAAATTATCTAAACTGCAAGACATAAATTTAAATGAATCAATAAATCTCAATTTCATACCTCCTATTTTTTTGCTGAAAGATATATATTTTTCTTCAGTATTAGGTATAACATCTATTTTTGATTGATCAAATCCAAGTTCTTTTATAAACAAATGAGAATCATAACCTGTTAAATTATGAATTTTTACTGGAATAAATTTTGGAATTTGATAATTTAAATTACAAACATTATGAGCTGGACCTCTATATTTTCCAGTTATATGACAATGATCAATTACTTTTTCATCATTTAAGATTTGATTTTCACATATATGACAAATATTAGTTCTTTTATAATGATTTTCATCGAACTCTATCATTGATTTGATACTTTCATATTTTTTAGTTTTGTCTTCTATCATTTTTTCAATTTTAAGAGTATCCTCTTTTAACATAGATACAAACTTTTTGATTGTATCTGGTCCTCTATAAACAACAGGAGGTTTAAAGTATTCCTTTTCATATTTGATATAATAACAAAATGCATCTGCTATATGTTTTTGATATTTCACAGTATATGATTTAGTTTGATCTTGCTCACATGTATCAATTTTAGGTAAGAGAGATTCAAAATCAGCATATATAGTATATGGTACTCTCATTTTTCTTTCATGATTTTTAAATTGAATAACTTCATCTTTTTTAGGCATATTAATTGTGACAGCATCTTTACAGTATTCCACATGTATCTTTAATCTTTCCTCAGAATAAAAATAATTTAAACATCTATCACATAAAAATATACGATGATTATTAGTAATTTGTGATCTGATCAAACTATTCATATTTTTAATCCAACAATAATGATCTTTCATATAAAACAAGTTTACATGTTTTTCTAATTTATTGTTAGTTATTCTAAGTGGATAAATTGAACCATCATAACTATAAACATTTACAGATATATTATTTAGTTTTTCAAATTTCTTAATATTGTCTAATGAAACAGGAAAATCAATACCTTTAAAATTTAATTCATATTTATATTGTTCATATTTTGACACTCTTTGAGGATCTTTTTTTACAGGATGAATTGCTGATAATATAGACCACATAAAACATTTATTATCTTTATTTTTTACATTTATTATGGCTTGTTTAGATTTAATATTTTCAGGTAAATCAATATAACTTGATCCTCTCAAGGGTTGATACTTATTTATTCTCAATTCTAAAAATTTAATTTCTTCAAGACTCCAACCAGATCCTTTTGATATAAAATCATTAGATTCATTTATTAAGTTGTCAATAACATAATCATAAAAAGTATGTAAATCATTAGATTTTAATATAATTTGATTCTCAGTTTTGAATGTAAATTCTTGAATTTCTTCATTCAATTTATACAAACAAAACAATTTAAAATTTACCTTTATTCCATTAAATTCTTTCATAATATGCTTTATTTTTTCTATTACAACCTTTCTTTTCTCTTCTAAAAATTCTAGAGGGATTTTAATATTATTAAAATTATTAATTCTATATGATCTTAATCTAGATTTATAAGCAGTTTCATATTCCTAAATTTCTACATTACCTTCATCTAATGCTTTTTTATGTTTTCGACTTGATATGTGATTATCTAAATGTTTATAATATATACCGCAAATAATACATTTTCTTTTTTGTTTTGATCTTTTAATCATTAAGTCTTTCTTTATATGTTCTTCTTCACCTTCATAATATTTACCACATATACGACATTTTCTATCTTCTGTAAATAATTTTTCAAGATTTTCTTCTACTGTAAATACATTTTCTTCAGGAAAGACAGATTTAAAATCATTTTTATCAAATCTTAAATTAAAAGAATCAAAAATCTTTTTAATTTTTTTACGTTTTTTAGGTTTATCAATAAATATTTTTTTTTTCCAAGTATGCTGACAAATCTAAATTTAATAAATCTACTAAAACAGGTTTATATTCCCCTGTTTTTCTGATATATTTAGTTAATAATTTAATTAAATCAACCTTCTTACAACCTTTAGGTTGTTTAATATTCAATTGTTTTACTACTTTTCTAAGTTCACCAATAGTCTTTGACTTCAAACCAAATATATCCTCATTAATAACTGTAAATAATTTTTTAAGATTCACTTCTGTTTTAATCTTTTTTTCTTCTTTTGGTTTAAATTCCTTATTATCAAATTTCAAATTAAAAGAATCAAAAACCTTTTTAATTTTTTTACGTTTTCTAATAAATATTTTCTTCTTTTTTTCCAAGTATTTTGATATATCTAAATTTAATAAATCTACTAAAACATATTTATATTCTCCAGTTTCTTTTATATATTTAATTAATAATCTAATTAAATCATTCTTCTTACAGTCTTTAGGTTGTTTAATATTCAATAATTTTACTACTTTTCTAAGTTCACCAATAGTCTTTGACTTTAAGTTGAGCTCCATTTATTAGGAAACATTTTTTACAATACTTTTTCCATGCTTACTGTGATAAATACTTTTTAAATGTCTCTTTTTATGTGTATAGGTATATTGCATACCACATTCACATTTAAATTTTTTATATTTGATTATGGAATCACAACATTTGCAATGACTTTGGAAATAAATTTTTTCATTTCTATGATATATGTAAAACTCATTTACTGATTTCATAGTCAAACAGTGTATGCACTTTTTTGTAAGCTCCATTTATTAAGAAACATTTTTTGTAATACTTTGTAAGAAATCATTCCATATTTTTTCATATTTCTTTTTAACACTTTGAACCTTTATATTATTTTCAATATTTAAAATATCACAAATCTTTTTCATAAAATAGTAATAGTTAATTGATTTTTCATAATACATAAAATCTAAAAATTTTAAAAACATATCCTCAACTTCTTGAGATATATTATATCTCCTTCTTAATCGATTAAAATAACAAACTCTACTATTATATCTTTGTTTTAAACTTTCGTAATCGATAACATAAAAATATTCTTCTTCTTCCGAATCATAGATTAATTTCGTCTTATTATCTTCAAAAAAGTTCATTTATATATGAACTAATTCAGAGTTCTTGATTTAATATTACACATATAGAGGGCAGCACTATTATTTAACATCAATTCTTTAAAACTATTTCTTTAGATGTCTTTTATACTTATCTGTTCATATAAAATTTCCTTTCTATAAAACGCGTCCGTTCATCCTCCATAATATAACATTTAATCAGAACGAATTATTTATCAGTCAGTGTTTTTTCATCCACATAATAAAACATCTAACGAAGCGATTATCACTTCCTCGTTACGTGATAGCAAAAACGGATATTATAAACATTATTTTTTCCGTTAGATGGCAGCACTAAAAAATGTCTCATTTTAAAAATATATAACGTTTTATAAACATCACTATTTTTTAATCAAATAAACTAAAACTCTTTAAAAGTATTCTGCTTGAAATATGACTGTTTTTCAAATTGTTTAAGTTGTTTTTCAAATGTAAAGGTTATATTAATGAATAGTTCTTCATTTTATGTGTACCCTTTGGCAAACACGGAACGTGCGGGGTTAGCATGCTATAGGCCCCCGGTTCAAATCTCGCCCGGGTTGGTAATCAATTCGGGTAGATGATTTAATGCCAAAAAATGACGTCAGTCACTCTTGCCGAAGATCCTATAGAGTGACAAATCATCGAAAAATAATAAATGGTGGGTTGAATCTTGTGGATTCTATGTCCTGTATGTTTATATATGTTTGTATTGTCCTTGGCGCCTGATCCGAAGGGTGATCTGGAACTCTGGTTCTAGAATTCTAAAACAGCTGTGGAATCAGAGTTCCAGATCACCTTAGGGTCAGATGAGCCATTTTGTTATTTTTTTAAAAAAATACCTATCTTTTGTTTTTTATGGGAGGACTTATGGTCCCCCCCCATTTATTTTAAAGCTTAGAGGATTCATTTAGAAGCGCATTTATTTAATCCTTTCACCGTAATTTACCTATGTATGAGGGAACCCCAAAATGGAGCGGCCTATCTTTGATTTCACGCATTTATCTAAAAAAAAAAGGCCTTATTTAGATATAAAATCATGTTTTTAATATTATAATGGACCTTTTTTTTAAATATATATAAGGGGGGAGGATTTTTTTTTTGACGCCATTTAAAATGGCATTATATTTTTTAATATCTTCAAATTTATAGTATCTTTTTAGAGGATTCATTTAGAAGCGCATTTATTTAATCCTTTTCACCGTCCTATATATGGGGCTCTTTTGATCATTTTCACGCATTTATCTAAAAAAAAAGTTAAAATTTGGTCTAAATGTAAAAAAGGCCTTATTTAGATATAAAATCATGTTTTTAATATTAATATGGATCGATACCTTTTTTTTATATATAAAAAAGATAAAAATAAGCTATAAAATATAGTTTTTAGTATTAAAAATATAGGTGCGCTCATACGTTCATATATATACTACTGATGCTTTCTGAGAAATATTTCTTAACACCTCACTGTTTCAGATACCAACGCACAAATATGCTTTATTATGTTATTATCTCATCGGAATCCTTAAGGTTTGTATAAAAATTTAATTTATATAATTTTAACTGCTGAGAATTTAATTATTTAAAAAATATTGAAATTATTTACTTCTTTAGTAATTACTTATTTAGTAATCAGTACATTAATTATTTAGCAATCAAAAAACCTGTCTTCAAATCGTCTAAATGGTATCAAAAACAGTGCTTTTCCTATTGTTTATACTATATAGTTTTCTTTGAAACATATATTTCTCAGGATCTGCTATAGAGATTAGAAGATGGCTGATATAGATTCAGCGTCAAATTCCGGAGGAAGAGGGAAATCACTAATTATTTCCATTTCCTGTTATTTTTTCATTTCCAGTTCACAAATTTTCATTTAACTTGAAACATCCAATTCTCAAGAATCGCTATAGATAGAGCTTATATGGTAAATGATATGAATCTAGCATAACTTTCTGAGGAAGAAAAGGGGTTTAACAAGGATATCAACTTTTGGTTCTCTTCTGCTTCCGTTTAAAAAAAACTGTTCCTGAAACACCCATTTCTCAATTTTGACAAATGATAAAGGTAATAGGTGATTGGCAATAAATATGAATTCAGCATCAAGGTCTGAAGGAGGTAGGAGGGTTCACCAAAGACTACCACTTCTGTATTTTTTCCCCTTCCAGTTCAAAAAATTTCCTTGAAAAATATATTTCTCATAATTAATTATAGATAGAGCTCAGTCGACGACTGATATGGGTCCAGTATCAAAATCCAAAGGGTGTTGAGTGGTTTATTAAGGATTTCCATTTCCGGTTCTAAAGCATACAGAAAATATCACTTCCGATTCTTCCGAAAATTCGTTATGATTATGTAAAGAACCTCGCTACTCCAACCGGGAATTAAACAACGGATCTTCGTACTGGTCAGCAGATACCCTAACTGTGAATTACTGAGAATGAGATGGAATTGCAGGCTTTTACCGCCAATGGTAACTCTGCATTCTTCACTTTCTAATGTAAGATTTACATTTAACTAACAAGTTGAATAAGCACTTCCTACTATTTTTACCTCAGTGTAGCCACACGATGCTATTTTTATCCTCCCAGTTAGCTTAATGAGGGTCATTGACCTCCCGATTTGAAATTGGTTCTCAAGATACCAGTATTCATTGAATCCGTGTTAGTCGTACTAGGGTCTCTTTCAGACCTCCGAAATCTTTGCACTAACCAACAGGGAATCAAACTATACATGTTCATGCTAACCAGGCGACTCTCTACCGTTGGGTTACTGGGACGAAATTGCAAGCTCTTATCCTCAAAGTGAATTCTGCAACTGTGCAAAATAAGTATACAAAAGGGAATAAATATGTTTAATAGTTCCGTCCAAAATGCACAGCAATTTCCCAGCATATGAAAGCGCCTTCATGAACTTCCTATTTAATCTGAGAATACTTACCGTGATATCTCAAAACAAGTTGGGAAAAATCTAACGAGTACGATAAAATATGTCTAGCTAAATTGACATTTTCAATACTTTTTCTTCCGATGTGAAGCTACGCTGTGACAGGCAGAGTTAATGAAATTGATTTCCTTTATGCTTTGTTATGGGGTATTCCAAATCGTGAAGTCGTATGTTAAGTCATGGAAAAACATACGGCAACGACAGTGACTGACATGAATTCCAATGACGTGCATTGCATTTCGCTCTGAGGAATGCTGACGTAATCGTAAAAATAGTGGTGCGGTCAGCACATAAATTCTCGAAAGTGAGCATTGACTTAAAAGCAATGAGTAGAGAAATAGTATCATTTAAAATATTACAGATTTTAGAGTGATTTAATGCAAACAGCCACAAAATCGGACGTAAACTAAGCATACAGAAATAAAAATGTATTTGTGTACATTGTAATATTTCCCCAGTTTGACTTTCTTTTTAATCTTTTCTCCCAGTTTCAAGTTTTGTGTCTGTCTGCATGATTACATAGAAAAATTATTATCCTATTTGTTTAGAAGTAAGTATACTCTGTAAAACATTTGTAAGCATGTTACTGAAAGTTTCAGGGACTCAGTTGTCGGTAATAGGGAGTAAGGTTCCTGATAGTTATATATATATATATATATATATATATATATATATATATACCTGGATATATATATATATATATATATACATATATATATATATATATATATATATATATATATATATATATATATATATATACAGGTAGTCCAGTGATATCGGTTTCCAATAGCTATTTCTTCAACCGTTAGTCACAGAGATACACTTCCAATTGAAAAAATGTTTTAAATTTTAAAATCTATTACCTTAGAAACAGTTTAAATCAATAAATGCATTTCTGAAAGAAATACGAAATATAAATTTTTATACTGTCCCCCGATCCCATCAATTATATTTAGGAAAATCATCCTCATACAATTTTATGCAAAATAAAAAAAAATTCATCCTTTTACGACCAAATTGACCGAATTACAGCTGTTTAAAGTTGGAACACTTTTTGTGCTGAGAAATGGTCAATACTGTTGGGTTATACCTTTGGATATTTAATTATTTTAGGAGTTTTGCTTTTTGTTTAAACGTGTTCAGGGGTCTTATTTACATAGTCATTCTCTTTTAGTTATTCATTTTCCAAATATTTAGGTTTTGATATTCATTGTTCAAATATATTCTATTCCATAGGTTTTGTGTTAAAAACGGCGAAAGTTCGTTCTTTTTAGGTTTTAGCAATTTAAATTTATTTAAATTGGCTAATTTGCAATTCCATTTATTGCCCTTTTTATTCCCTTTAATTTGATTCCAAATTTATTGTTCTCGGTTAAAAATTCGTTAATTCATTGCAATTTTTCAGTTTTATTCTATTTTCAGCTTTTTAAATATTTCAGAATCGTCCATATTTAAATTATTGCCGAATTCGTATATTTCCAAATAGTTTCACTTCATTTCTTTTTAATTTTCGTCTGCTCTGAAATTCCATTTCTCTTCTTTAAAATTTCGAGTTTTTAATTGGTTGACCGTAATATTAAAATCGTCTGTCATTAATTATTTTATCGTTCATCGATAATTTTGTTTACAATCTGTGGCAGCGATGTTTCGCAGTATATAAGCAAACTCGCGCTCTTTTGCTTTCTCTTCCTGCTGAATTAGAACCCAGGATGTAGTCCTATAGAGTGTTGTTTTCAGCGCTTCGGCGCGAGCCGTAGTTCGAATCCGGCGTGCGTTCTGAGGAACGAAAGTTTTTATTTTATTCCCGGCTCATTAAATTATGCTCTGTTTATTTGTTATTCCTGCCGCCGAGTTTTAATCTAAACATTCAGGAGCTGCTGAAAATGTTACGTCTGATGGCAGAGAGAGTTGTGTCTATAAGGACTGGATGTTTTGAACTCCTGCCTCTTCAGTCTTGCTAATTAGTTTCCTGTCTGCTAAATGTTGATCCAAGATGTTCCGCGATTTATGCGATGTCCGCCGAGGAAGTTGCAATTTGTTTATTTACCCGAGTTGTGCAGCTCTTTACATGAGGAATGGAATCAATATTTCCGTGCCCAATAGACGGACATATATTTTTGGTTTTCGTTCTGATGTCAGAAGTTCGGTGCTGCAACTTGGAGAAATGATGTTTATTGCTGGACGTCCGGCTGATTTGGAGAATCTCCGGTGGAGTCGGAATTCGTGGAGCGATCGTTTTTCCAGATTTCTACTGGACAGAAATAAGATCCTGTGCCATGGATTTTCCTCTTCTGGTTTTCCCTGGGTCTGCAGCACGTTTGGTGATTCTGCCTGCCTCCCGCCGATCTCTGCCGTTCTTCTTGGACCCTTGGTGATATCTTTTAAATGCTAATTTTTAATTGCTTCTGTCGTTTTGGACTATTTTAAAGTTTAATTGTGTTAGTAGAATAAGACCCCTTTAGACTTATATACTTTAGGTCACCTGAACCTGTGGTTCTTTAAATTTTGTTCTAAATTCCCTTTTGACCTATATATTTTAGGTCACCTGAACCTGTGGTTATCTTTTAAATTTTGTTCTAAATTCCCTTTTGGCTAACTTATGTTTTTTTTTATCTAAAATTCTAGTTTCGACAAATAATTGAATAAGTTTAATATTGTTAACTTTAAAATTTAATATTCTAACGTTTTTCTACCACTATACGACCGGTCATTCCATTTATTTTTATTATTTAAGATGTTTGATTTTAGTTAATGAGATGTAAAATATTTTGGAAATTATTTTAAAAGTGAAGTTTAAAATTTTAATAAACGTTAGATTTTGAAAACCTAAATTCTGTGTTCTCTCTCTCTTTTACTTAAATGCATGTTTTTTATATTTTTAGGAAAGTTCCATTTAATTACATGTAGAGTACATATTTGTACACGTAGGGAAACTGGTCAATAGGTCCTCTTTCAGTTAATTTAAGAATTCAGTTTATTTCTAGAACGTTTTCAGCTTAGATGAACTTTACAAACTTCGAATATTTTGAATGATAGAATCATTTAGAAATGCTTTTAGTATATCATAAAATGCAGTTTTTCTACCGGACAATACGGTCCCTGATTGGTTGGTTGCCTAAAACGGGACATTTATTTACTTGGAAAAGTGACTTAAATTTAATGCTTCATAACTCGGGGAATTTTGGTCGTAAAAGGAAGATTTTTTTTCTTTTGCATGAAATTGTATGAGGCTGATTCTCCTAAATATAATTGGTAGGACCGGGAACCATATAAAAATTTATATTACGTATTTCTTTCAGAAATGTATTTATTGATTTAAACTGTTTCTAAGATAATAGATTTTAAAATGTAAAACATTTTTGAAATTGGAAGTATATCTCTGTGACTAACGGTTGAGGACATAGCCTTTGGGCACCGATAGCACTGGACACCCTGTATATATATATAGGGTATCCCAAAAACATTGACCTCGGCTTTTATTCCTTAAATATTGAAATATTGATTTTAGACATATATAATAAATTACAAATTTGCGTAAAAAAGGTACAGAATTTTATGAAATCGATTAAAATATTCAAGGGAATTATATTTTAAGAAATACAAAACTTAAATTTTTATACGGTCCCAGTACAAAAATATTTCCAATGAGTAATATATGTCCTATACACTAATATGGTAATCTACAAAATTTCGGCATTTTATCATACAAAGTCCCAGAGATATAAAAAGACAAAAATGCTGACTTAACCCCTTTTCGATGCCATCGACATGGGTTCTCAGAGGAGAAAAATCATATCGGCAGATCGCGTTTCAGGGGTCATACACAAATTACGAAAGGAAACAATGATTACATATGTAAATAATAATTTTGCTATTTATTGGTACAAAAGTATCTACACTGTGTAGAAATAATAATTTTACACAAAGATTACAATGCTTGTTCAAAATGTTTTCCATCCATGCCACAGATCCAATAAAGATAAGAGGCAGCTATTATTTGCCAATGTATTCTGTACCTTTTTTTAAGCAACTGTGTAATTTATATGTCTAAGAGCAATATTTAAAGAATAAAAGCCGAGATCAATGTTTTGGGGATATATATATATATATATATATATATATATATATATATATATAAATATATATATTAAGGCTCAACATGATATCCAGATTTCAAATGCTTACCTTATATATGAAACAGGGAACTAAGGGTATTTATTATCTGTTTATTTCTAAAGGAATTATTCTCTAGCCAAACGTTGAGTCTATTTTATTACTTTCCCTGCAATACTTGGTGATGTATAGGGTAAGTATTGGAATCATGCCGAAAATCACAACTCGCGTTTTCGACGGATCTACACGTTTCGTGACCTCTAAAATACGAATAAAACTATTTTTAGCCTGGAGTCTGTGTGTCTGTATGCCAGTGTGTCTGTCTGTGTGTCTGTCTGTGCAATGAATA
Source organism: Amaurobius ferox (assembly GCA_951213105.1). NCBI lineage: Eukaryota > Metazoa > Arthropoda > Arachnida > Araneae > Amaurobiidae > Amaurobius > Amaurobius ferox. The sequence continues at coordinate 84,966,672 of OX578138.1, forward strand.
TATCCACTCTAACTCGAAAACAAGTAGACCGAATTTCATAAAATTTGGTAGGTAAGTCACTTCTGTATGACCATGGTGCTTCTTACTTTTTGATACGATTCGGTGTAACAGAATCCGCCGTTTTTTGCGAAATGGCCCGCAAAATTTGCCTGTGTCCACTCTAGTTGAAAAACTAACGGACCGAATTTCACAAAAATTGGTAGATACGTCGACTGTGGGTTCCTCAGGTGCTGATTAGATTTTGGCATGATTCTGAAAAAATAAAATAGCCTGCCATTTCTTGCGAAATGGCCCGCAAAAATCGTCAAAATCTAAAATAGAAAACTACATATGATAAAATATATGAATTAAATGCTTGTTTTATTGTAATTTTTAACGATGGAAAGATTAAGATCAACCTCATTACACTAGGTCTAACCGTTCTCGAGATATTTTAGTTTTCGCATTTTCGCTACGCCACCTTTGAAAATAAGTCCAGTTACCAAATGAGAACGAAAATTGAATTAATAATGAGCAAATTCTGTGCCATTCAAAATAATTATGGGTGTTATTTTGTGCACTCAAACTTAATATAATGAATTATTGAAGAAATAAAGCGAAAAAGTGAATATGAGTCTGCAGCGAAAGTCATGTGCTGCCCACATCAGACTTTTTTTTATTTTTATTTTTACATCTGCTCATCATATAACTTTCAGTAAGGGATAAATCACAGGTAATTAAAGTATACAAGTAATTTGATATGCAGACGATAATTAGACAAATATTTCAGAAATGAAGCTGGTATTTTCATGAACGCCTGTAATTGCGGCTTTTCTTATCAGTTTGCCGAAATTATCAACAAAGTAACTGAAGAAAATGAATAAAAGTTGTAGAATGTTTTACAATGTACGTATTGAACTAATAAGTATGCATGCACTAAACCTAAAATTTTAAGTTTTTGAGAAAAACAAATTATAATAAAATGACATTTATCTCTGACAATGCATTAACAAATTATTATGAAAAGCGACATTTGTAATTTAAAAACAAGAAAAATCAATTATGCATAAAGCATTGATTATGAAGCACGTTCCAACTGCAATGCAATTTTATTTAAACATTCCTAAAATGCGAGACATTCTGTGGTAATATTTTAAAATTATCAAATTACTACAATAATTTATTATATATGAAAACTTAAAAATTCATCGAAAAAATTAATTTTATTCAAATGACGTCATTGAAATATAAATCGCCTGGCTCTATAAGTAAAATCTGTAAATATTTCATTCATACACTTTTATTCCATTCCTTTCATTCATCACAATACTACAATAATTTATTTTATTTATAAACTTAAAACTAAGGATTAAAAGTAATTTAACTCTGCTTAAAACTTCATCGAAAAGGCCTGCTATAAAATCGTCTGCTTCTCAATGTAAAATCAATTAATGTTTCATTCATATCAGCTACATTGCAGATTCCAGAGCTAAATAAATTTGCGTTAAAAAAATTCAGCAATTACTATACAACTCATCTGACAACTTGATGTGTTTACATTCTCCACAAAAGAAAATTACTCTTCGTTGTAGAATAATAAAGTTTGATGATCATTTAAACTCAAATATATTGTAATTGAGTTGTTTCAGAATACAGATGCACAGAAATTAAGCAAAAGTAAAGCGGTTTTGAGACGGATACAACACTAAATATAAATTGAAAAGAACTTTAAAAATTACGATTTTGACATAAGATGGATGGCATTGATCATTTAAACTGAAATATATTGTATTTGCGTTGTTTCAGAATATAGATTCACAGAAATTAAGCAAACATAAAGAGGTTTTACGACAGATACAACACTAAATATAAAAACAAGAAAGATCAATCATGCTTAAAGCATTGATTATGAAACACTTTCCAACTTCAAAGCAATTTTATTTAAACATGTCTAAAATGCAATACATTCCTCAGTAAAATTAAAACTTATCACAATTCTACATTAATTTATTATATTTGAAAACTTAAACCTTCATCGAAAAAATGAACTTCATTCAAATGACGGCATTGAAATATAAATTGCCTTTGTTTGCCAAAACAGTTTTGAGACGGATACAACACTAAATATAAATTGAAAAGAACTTTAAAAATTACGATTTTGACATAAGATGGATGGCATTGATCATTTAAACTGAAATATATTGTATTTGCGTTGTTTCAGAATATAGATTCAAAGAAATTAAGCAAACATAAAGAACTTTTAGGACGGATCAAACACTAAATATAAGAAGAAAGATCAATCATGCTTAAAGCATTGATTATGAAACACTTTCTAACTTCAATGCAGTTTTATTTAAACATGTCTAAAATGCAATACATTCCTTGGTAATATTTTAAAACTTATCACAATACTACATTAATTTATTATATTTGAAAACTTAATCCTTCATCGAAAAAAATGAACTTCATTCAAATGACGGCATTGAAATATAAAATGCCTGGTTTAAACATCTCTAAAATGTGATACATTCCTCGGTAATAATTTTAGAATTATCATAATACTACGATATTTTATTATATTTGAAAACTTCATCGAAAATAACTGAAATGCATTCAAATGACGTCATAGAAAAAATAACACGGCTGGCTCTCTCTATAAAAGCAGCATTTCATTCATAAATAATTTCCCATTCATGTGATTAATCACAATACTATAATAACTTATTTTATTTAAAAATTATGACCATGGAGCTACAAGTAATTAAACTCTATGCGTAAAACTCCATCGAAAAAAATCGTCCTTCTCTTTGTAAAATCAATGAATATTTCATTCATATCAGGTATGCAGACTCCTTGAACTAAATGATTTTGTGTTCATACAGCAATTGTTAGACATACAGCAATTCTAATGCTGCTCATTCTACATATTTTGCTGTTTACATTTTACATAGGTGAAAAATAGGCTTTGTAGAAATAATCAAATTTGGATGAGCATTTAAACTCAAATATATTGTAATTGCGTTGTTTCAGTATGTAGATGCACAGAATTTAATCAAAAATAAAGTAGTTTTAGGACGGATACAACAATCAATGGGAATTAAAAAGAACTTTTAAAATCACGATTTTGAGACAAAATGGATGGAATATATCATTTTGAAGTAGGTCACGTGATCTTTTCATATCAAGTAATAGGGTGATAATATTAACTTATATTCCTATATGTCCCACAGACCGCCTGAACAACATACTGAAATTTTATTTTGATGAAATCATTTTTAAGGCTTTTATCATGGTAAAAGGACAGACAGCAGAATGAACAAAATCATAAACATTTTTCAACTATGTTGTAAAGTGTAAAAAATACTTTTTTTGTAAAATATTTTAAAATAAATCTTTTGGATTCAGTGCATAGAAGCATTAAAAAAGCTTCATTGTTTCTACTGACTATGAAGTTATTACTGTTAGTTTACTCTCCGCGACATTATTTTTTAACTTATTAATAGTTAAAAAATAATTTCGCAGACAGTAAACTAACTCTTATTTATTTTTTGAGCTATAAGGCATCTTCATCATGTTTAAAATACACTTTAAAATGCAATAAAATACAATTCTTTCATGTTTAAAAATCAACCAAGTTAAGTATTGATAATATAGTGATATTTTCACACTAACAACATGCAAATTCTGAAGTATAAAAATTTCCATTTAAAAACATGAAAAACCTGTTCCTTTTATTCAACATCAAATTTATAATAATATACGGGTAATTTTTACCCTTAGAAAACTACATTCTCCCTTTAATGATTCTTATTTATTGAAACTTACATTTGTGCTTGCAGGAACATTGACTTTCCAGAACGTTATACCTGGTGCTTCGCGAAGGGTGAACTGAAATATGGAAAATAATCAGCAGAAAGAAGAGAAATTAGTTATGATGGTTGTATCCCGGAACTAATAATTTCAACAAAAATGGGGAAGTTAATTTTTCTACTCCCGACCTCTTCAAGTAAAAGAATGACGATTATCAAAATTTGAGCCGTAATTAATTAGGGCGAAAAAATATACATGTCACTTTTTGATGGAAAAAAATTGCCGAAATATTCCAGTTATTGTTACCTGATATTTTTAACACTTTACAACAAAGTTGAAAAGTGTTTATGACTTTGTTCATTCTGTCTGTCTGTCTGTCTGTCTGTCTGTTTGTCTGCCTATCCGTTAGCACGATAACTACCGTAAAAATGACTTAATCAAAATGAAATTTTAGTATGTTGTTCAGACGGTCTGTAGGACCTATGGGAATATAAATGAATAATATTAACCAATTAGTTTTGGATTGAACCCGGGTTGAAAAAATGAAATACATTGAGCCCTATGGGACCTAATTTTTCAAACACTTTTTAAGCGGATTTAAAATTCAAAAATTGCTTCGAAAATTTCAGGTAATATTCAAATTGTTCCATAAAATATATAAAAAAAAAATATCAGCGAAATATATTCAGTAGTTTTTTAAATAAAAATTAAAATAATAATTACAACTCTTATATGAAACGATCACATGACCCACTTCAAAATGATATATGGCATCCATCTTGTTTCAAAATCGTGATTTTTTTAAGTTCTTTTTAATTCATATTGAGTGTTGTATCCGTCCTAAAACTACTTTATTTTTGCTTAAATTTTGTGCATCTACATACTGAAACAACGCAATGACAATATATTTGAGTTTAAATGCTCATCTAAATTTGATTATTTCTACAACTAAGCCTATTTTTCACCTATGTAAAATGTAAACAGCAAAATATGCAGAATGAGTTGTATTAGAATTCCTGTATTTTTTAACACAAAATAATTTAGTCCATGGAGTCTGCATGGCTGATATGAATGAAATATTAATTGATTTTATAAAGAGAAGGACGATTTTTTTCGATGAAGTTTTAAGCATACAGTTTAATTATTTGTAGCTCCATGGTCTTAAATAAAATGTTTAAATAAAATAAATTATTATAGTATTGTGATGAATGAAATGAATGGGAGAAAGTTATGAATGAAATCCTGTTTTTATAGAGAGATCCAGGCGTGTTATTTTTTCTATGACGTCATTTGAATTAATTTCAGTTGTTTTCGATGAAGTTTTCAAATATAATGTATTATCGTAGTATTATGATAATTCTAAAACTATTACCGAGGAATGTATAACATTTTAGAGATGTTTAAATCAGGCAATTTATATTTCAATGCCGTCATTTGAATGAAGTTCATTTTATTCGATGAAGGTATAAGTTTTCAAATATAATAAATTAATGCAGTATTGTGATAAGTTTCAAAATATTACCGAGGAATGTATTGCATTTTAGACTTGTTTAAATAAAATTGCATTGAAGTTGGAAAGTGTTTCATAATCAATGCTTTAAGCATGATTGATCTTTCTTGTTTATCCTACTGCAGTGCATAAATTATTCAGAATTACATGGCAGTAAATTTAAATTGACTGTTTTCCTGTTTTAAATAAATTTGTACCCCCCCCCCCCATCCTCAATATTTACTTTCAGATGAAATTAGCTGTTTCACATCTAATGAAATAAGTCAAGAATTTTTATTCAGGATATTTCGGACAGTTTATCATCAAAAGATAACGGGTGAATTTATTTCACCTAAATATGCGCTACAAATTAAATTTGCCTAAATATGCGCTACAAATTTTACTAATTGATATTTTTATGATTGCGGACGGTATACAAAACATTATATTTCTCATTTTTAACACTTTACAACATAGTTGAAAAGTTTTTATGACTTTGTTCATTCTGTCTGTCTGTCTGTCTCTCTGTCTGTGTGTCTGTCTGTCTGTTAGCACAATAACTGCCGTAAAAATAACTTTATCAAAATGAAATTTTACTATGTTTTTCAGACGGTCTGTGGGACCTATGGAATATAAATAAATAATATCACCCAATTAGTTTTTTATTGAACCCATGTTGAAAAAATGAAATACATTGAACCCTATGGGACATAATTATTCAAACATTTTTTAAGCAAATTTGAAATTCACAAATTGGTTCGAAATTTTTAGGAAATATTCACATTATCCCATAAAATATATAAAAAAAATTTCAGTAAAATATGTTAAATAGTTTTTTAATTTAAAATTATTTAATATAGGGAAAAAAACAAATTTAATTAAATTCTGACTTTTGGGATATCCTCCAGAAAGAAAAAGGGATATATTATATAATAAATATCTTTCCAAGAGTTTAATTATTTTGTATATGAGAAAGGCTTCACATTTTAAAATAAATTTGATAGATAACAATTTAATTTTTTTTTTAATTTTATATAATTCTTATATTTTTAAATTTTATATATCATGATATACTTATATGATGGCATTTTTAATGCACTTTCCTACGTCCTAGAGAGTTAAAATTTGGTACACAGCTTAAATTTGTTGATCATTTTATTCTACAAAAATTTGGTGGATCTTTAAATATAGATCTACATTTTTTTTTTAAATGGCCAGCAAATAATCCCCGTTCACTTCTATAAATCATTATTGTAATATTGATAAAAATGCTGATGAGGGCAGCACATGTCTTTCCCTGCAGACTCATATTCACGTTCACTTTATTTTTTCAATAATAATTTGAGTTTATCTGCACAAAATAACAGCCATAAGTATTTTAAATGACATTGAATTTGCACGTTAAACTTAAATTTGGTTCTCATTTGATAGCTGGACTTATTGTCAAAGGAGGCGTAGCGAAAACGCGAAAAAACTAGAATATCTCAAGAACGGCTAGTCCTAGAGTAATGGGGTTAGTCTTATTCTTTTTGTTATCAAAAATCACGTATAAAATAGGAATTTAATTGATATAATTGAGCACATGTCTAAATTGAGCACACAGTCTAAAAGCCCTTGGTGACCTAGAAGGCTAAATTTTTGCATACTTATAGTATCAACAACGAGACCGAATCTGACTGAACCAATCTCCGATTTAAATTACCACTAAGCGTGGTGCATTTTAGACCCATCCTAATGTTATTCAAACTGTACATCATAATATCCTTAAACTTCTCAAGCTAGTCTGTAATAGGCTTAAATAAAAGTGACAGAATAATTTTCGCAAACTTAAAACTAAAAATTTAGATCCATCCTAATTTTTTTCAAACTGTACATCATTATATCCTTAAACTTCTCAAGCTAGTCTGTAATAGGCTTAAATACTAGTAACAGAATAATTTTTGCAAAATGAAAAGTATGACTTTAAATCCATTCCAATGTTATACAAACTATACATCATTATACCCTTTACCTTCTTGAGCTTTAAAATTGCATATCTCAGCACGCTCTAAATTTGAAATATTTTTAAATATTTACATTTTCACGAGCTTCTAAAGCTAGAATATTCAAATTTGATATAATGAAGTATCAAGAAGAAAATATGTAAATTAATTCCCTTTGATGAAGTGCAAAGATAAAAGCGTGGCGTGCAGGGATGCCCTTTTAAAAACTACACACTCGGCGTATTCCAACAGTCAAAGGACTCTTGAAAAGCAAATTAAAATGTATTGCTCGAAGGAGTTCATGCAGGCTGTCACTTGAAAATTATTCTCAATCATGTCATTCTTAAGATATAATTCAATTCATAGATCCGAAGAAGAATATTTTCTATCGCGTGCTAATGAAAATGGTGTAAAAAATGATTTGAAGATGTTGCCTTTCAGTAAATGAATGAATGAATGCTGAAAGGCAAGTATGTTATTCTTTTTTCTTTCAGTACAGGGAGAGTATTAGAATCATATCGAAATTTGAGTTTTGGTGAGATCTGTGCATTTTGAGCACTCTGGAATCCGAACAATCTATTTTTAGTGCGAGAATTTTTGTTTGAAACGACAGTTGTTCTTAGCCCATGCCCCCATTATACAGTTCCTATCTTTAAAGTTACAATACTTCTACCAAAATAAAATTTAAAATACTTTCTTTCAGAAGTTTTGTGCTCATTCATACAAAGCCGTTAGTTTTACGAATGCTGTCGCTAACGTATGGTTATCATGTATGCATTCATTAAGTTATTATTTTGTTTCATATCGTCTAACATAATTGAAAAATATATGCATGCTTTTACTAAACTATCAAAACCTTCAGCGACTGTTCACTTTAACTGATAATGTGCTTTGAAATCTGGCTTTGTGTATCTTGTAGTGACATATATAGAGAGGGTTTGTCTGATAAGTTTCGAAATTGTTATCATAAGAAGAATGTAAATCTACATGATTTTTTAGGTTCGTTTTTTTTATTTTCGAAATAATTTCCTGTTTTCTTAAATCATTAAATAAAAATCTAATGTGGGCAGCACATGATTTTTCCTTCAGACTTAAGTTTATTTTCTCTTTATTTCTTTAATAATTCTTAAATGGAGTTCAATTGCAAAAAATAACACGCATAATTATTTGAAGTTACTCTGGATTTGCACTTTTAACTCAATTTTCGTTTATATTTGGTAACTAGACGTATTTTCAAAGGTTACGTAGGGAAAATGTGAAAAAATAAAACATCTCGAGAACGGTTAGATCTAGAGTGGTGGGATTGATTTTATTCTTTTTATCCTCAACAATGTATGAAACAAACCTTTAATTGATATATTTAAGCATACGTGTTTTTATTTTAGATTCCGTCGATTTTTGTGGGCCATTTCGCCGAAAAAAAAGGAAGGTTCTTTTATACTGAATCGTACAAAATCTAACTAACACTAGGATTACGCACAATTCACTAACATATAAAATTTTATGAAATTTGATCAATTAGTTTTTGAGTTAGAGTGGATATATACATCGCACAGAAACACACACACAGAGATGCCAAAAATAGTCCCAATGCGTGCAGATCCGACGAAAACTCGAGTTGCGTTTTACGATACGATTCCAACACTTCCCTATACAATACCATGCATTACAGGAAAAGTAAAAACTTGTAATCCATAAGTGCATCAAAAATTCATTTTCAGCAGAAGCAGTGATATCCCGAAATGAAAATCAGATTCTGCATGTAATCCATAAGTGCATCCAAAATTCAATTTCAGCAGAAACAGTGATATCCCGAAATGAAAACCAGATTCTGCATGTAATCCATAAGTGCATCGAAAATTCATTTACAGCAGAAACAGTGATATCCTGAAATGAAAACCAGATTCTGCATGTAATCCATAAGTGCATCGAAAATTCATTTACAGCTGAAACAGTGATATCCCGAAATGAAAACCAGATTCTGTATGTAATGCATTTTAAAATCGGAATTGTGTGTTTTATTTTTTATGAAAATTTTCATTTTTAAATTTGTCGAACAATTGCACTCGGCATTCTATTAAAACTACGTGTTTCGCAAAACTCGCATAAAATTCTGAAGCGATGGAAACTTGCTTTTATTTTCGCGATATGGATATTCAAAACTTTCTTACGAAATTTCATTAATTCATTCGTCATTCGTGTCGATTCTTTAACGATAACATAACTTTCATCATCTGATATTTTTAAAATACCATGCACTACATATATATATATATAATATATATATATATATATATATATACATATATATATATATATATATATATATATATATATACACATATATATATATATATATATATATATATATATATAAAATATATATATATAAAATATATAATATAAAGAAAGTGGATTATCAGAAATATATGTGTTATAGCAATTATGCGCAAAGCAGCAAGAGGTACCATACACCATATAATGCATTAAAAATGGAATGGATAAAAAGTGAAAAAAGGAAGGAAGGCTTTGCAAAAAGCTTACTCGATGGCGGTGAGGGGTTGTGACCTCACTCCCCAGTTTTCAACGAACTCGTCATAAATGCCGCGGCATTGCACTCCTGGTCGCCAGCTTTTGCTCAAGCCCACCTCCGGAGTGACAATAATAATTGTCACAAGACCTTCAAAAAGGAATGAACCGAGGACGAGAGTAAATTCACTACCGTACAAGCGATCTGTGCTGCTGACTGCGGTGAAATGTATACATCATCCTATGATCGTGCTGCGGTCCTGTCATATGCATGATGCGATCCTTCATTCTCTAATTGAATATAAAAAAGACTTGAGCTTTACACCATACGCTAAATTGTTTCGGTATAAATTATCGATATTTTTAAGCATAAAAGGAACTGGATATTTTTGAATATATGCTTGCTTTAAAAATACTTGATCAAAATCAATACGTAAATGTTCTTCTTTAATAGTTCTTTTAATTCTGACCAATCCTCCCAAGAATACATTGCGAAATATATTCATGTGTAGGTTGGAGTGCCAATGTATTATTCCATTTATAGGTATTTTAAAATGGTTTCTTTTGTCATAGATGGTAAATATGATTGGGATCTGTCCAAAGTTGATACTCAAATCCAAAAACTCAACCACGTTGTTATTTTTAACTGGATTTTCTTTCAATATGAGGTTGGGTGGATAGAAATCAAAGTTCATACAATAGTTTTCATTTTCATATCCAACAATCACGTCATCTACGTAACGCAGGTAAACAATTTCGTTGTTAATATGAGACTAGTTTTCATAAAAACTAAGGTAGAGGTCGGCTAGTATGGAAGAACACCCCCCCCCCCCCATGGGGATGCCTTTAATTTGTTGATATGCAAAGATTCCATTGAAAAGATAATTTTCTTTATGACTATTCTAATTATATTCTTGAATTTATTGAATTCTATAGTTCTTTTTAATTCATATTCTTCGTATAAACGGTAAAGGATATTTTGTATGTCTTCTAGATCTATAGTGTTGAAAAGTTCCTGGAAGTCATAAGTTTTTAAATATAAAGGATTTTTATAATATTTTAATGAATTTATCACTTGTTGGCTATTTTGTATGATATAACTTCCTTTATTATTAATTTGTAGCAAAATAGGTTTTAAAAGCTTTAGTAACATAGGATTTGCTTTTGTGAGATACGTATTACATCCGACAGTAACCGGTCGGAAACATATAGGGCTTTTATGTAATTTTGGAATATTTATCAAGTAGGGGTACTGTATTATTCCAGTATATTTGATGCCTGTTAATAGATATAAGGCTTTAATTTTATTTGAAATTTCTTTAAGGGGAATGTTTATTTTGCAATAAAGCATATCATTCTCATATTTTGCTTTCAAGGTGTTAATGTAAAAGAACTTGCAGGTGATTGCGTAGTTGCTTGAGACTTTGTCAGTATAAGTAATGACATACCGTTCTTGAATGGTCTTAAGAAGCTGGATGTTTAATTTACATTTATCAGGAGGTTGGTAGAGTTTATTATAATAATACTTGAAGTCTCTGCATATCATATATCTCCATTGATGGAAGGTGAAATCAGGCAAACTGAATCGGATGGATTGGTTATAAATGAATTTATCAATATCTTCTTGAAAAGCTTCATAAGGATTGCCATGATACGGATTTCTATATTTTGTACCAAGTTCAATTAGGGAATGAAGTATCGCGTCATGCATATGACAGGACCGCAGCACGATCATAAGATGATGTATACATTTCACCGCAGTCAGCAGCACAGATCGCTTGTACGGTAGTGAATTTACTCTCGTCCTCGGTTCATTCCGTTTTGAAGGTCTTGTGACAGTTATTATTGTCACTCCGGAGGTGGGCTTGAGCAAAAGCTGGCGAACGGGAGTGCAATGCCGCGGCATTTATGACGAGCTCGTTGAAAACTGGGGAGTGAGGTCACAACCCCTCACCGCCATCAAGTAAGCTTTTTGCAAAGCCTTCCTTCCTTTTTTCACTTTTTATCCATTCCATTTTTAATGCATTATATATATATATATATATATATATATACATATATATATACATATATATATATATATATATATACATATATATATATATATATATATATATATATATATATATATATATATATATATATATATATATATATATATATATATATATATATTTGAAATATGTAATAATAAGAATTATGTAAAAAAAAAAATATATATATATATATATATATATATATATATATAAAAAGCAATTCAAGTAATATTAACATCACCATAGAAGCAAATTCACAGCCACAATGCCGTTAAGAGAAAAGCACAGCCCCGTCCCAAATTCGATGATTAATTAGAACTAAATTCATCTTCAGGTCTGAGTATTTAATTCTAACTAACCCAAACAAATGCCTGTTTCAGATTAAGCAATAGCACATCACTATAAATGCTTAAACTCAGACTACAGGCAACAAAAATTGAAAAAATGAAAATTGGATACATTAAGAAAATTTGTATTACCATGCGGCATGAACCCTTCTTCTTCCACCACGTGTATCGTGATCAACCTCAACAGCTTAATCTAGAAGCACCGGAATGAACAAGTCGAAATTCCACCAGGGAGGCAGTACGAACGTTCACGGTAATACTCCCAGATCCGTCCAGTGAGTCTAAGCTGGATACCGAACTAGCAATTCAGAATATTAACTTCCCAAATATGCAATCCTGAATATGAATATGAATCAAAGACGAAAATTCTTACTAAACAAGTAATTCAGAGGAAACCTGGATAAACGAGAATGCCACTATACACCATTATAAGGGCGCTCAAATCGTAGTTTCTATACTGACAAAAGTTACATTTTTTTGCGAAAATAAAATTCAAAACATTAATGTTAATGCATCTTATTTTCCGATTTTTGATTTTTCTAATGTTTTTGACTTAGTTTATTATTTTTCATTTTTATTTATTTATATAATTAATAAATAATTATATATAATTCTTTTATTTTTTATTTATTTATTTATTTTTTATTTTACTGTATGTTAGTCACTATAATTGGGAATGTTTTCTAGGATGTTATCGAGTAAAAGTTGATACACTGAGTTGATAATTTTAATAACAAACTTGGGGGGATATGCATTATTAGTCGCTGTACTCAATAATTCCATAAAATGCGCTAATCTATAACATTCATCACAAATTTTATTGATTCTAAGAGCCTGGTTTATTATAATATTTCTAAATACAGATATATGCAAACAAGAGTCAAAATGTTGAATTTTTGATGTATTAAATTTAAAATCCTGTCTTTTATCATACAAGTTTATAACCATATTACAATTTTGTAAATTTAAATTTAAATCTAAAAAGTTTGCAACATTAGAGTCATTATTACTTGCATTTAATTGTAAATTTTTTGGATAAAAGTTTAATACTATAGGGATATTATTTGGGGATACACATAAAATGTCATCTAAATATCTAAACATGTGCATATTATGCAAGCTTGGATTAATGTTATTTTCATAGAAGAATAAATACAGATTAGCTAACAATGATGAGGCACACCCCCCTTGTGGGATACCAACCTGTTGTTTAAAAAAAGTACCACCATGTTGAATATAATTCTCATAAAGAGTGAAGTTAAGTAATTTTTTAAAAAGAAAATTTGAATATTTTTGGTTGATATTATATTTTTCAAAATTTCCTTAAATAATTCTATACAGATCATCTATATTTATATTATTAAACAAATCTTTGAAGTCAAAGGTATAAATACTATGAATATTAGTAAGAGTTTTCAATTTCTTAACTAATTCAAAACTGTTTTTTACAATATGACAATTATTTGAGATTTCATCTGACAAGGATACGTCATGTAATATCTTTAATAATAATTTTCCAGCATTAGTAATGTAAGAATTATGCCCACTGGTAATGGTTCGAAAAGCAACAGGGGATTTATGAAACTTGGCTACTAAAACAATATATGGAATGTTATTACAACTATTTTTTTGATGGATTTGCTTATATTTGGCTGATATTCTATTGTATAAGATTTTAAGGTTAGTTTTATGTAAATTATAGATTTGATTATTAAGTGTGACTGAAGGGAATTTTTATAATAATATTTACAAATAATTGAATAGTTACCACTTGCTTTATCAACATATGTAATGACAAAATCATTTTGTATTTCTTTAATATCATTTTTAATTGAATTAAGTTTGTATGAATTAATAATTTTCTGATTATATATATAATAATTTAAGTATTGCTCTATTAAGACTCTCCAGGGTTTAAATGCTTCTACAGGGATTTGATATTTATAACTGATTTTATAGATAAATTTATTTAAGTCAAGAAATAAACCTTTACATATTAATTTATGTTTAAATTTAGTAGGTAAGCGGTATTTAGTACCCAGTGACATACATCAGTGATCTTAGTGCATCATAATTAATAATATTTAGATTTCCCGTTATAACATGCCCATGGTGTTTATCTACGAAGTCTTTGTATTTTTCTAAATGACAGTGGCAATATGACTCTTTATCCAATTCATAGTTTTGATTAATATCTATTGATTTGGCAATTTGATTATAATTGAATATATAACGTCCTAGCGGTTTATCATATTTATAAGCAATTTTAGGATTTACATGTTTGACTGGAAAGTAATTGCAAACCGATTTTAAAAAATTATTTATCTTCAGATTATTTAAGACAGAATTAGTGAAATTCAAGGTACAATATTCGTTTATTTCAGTATATTGTTTTGATTCGTCATTAAAGTTTAAGTCTGTGACATATAAATAAACGTTAAGATTTTTACTTCTGGTTATGAGCAAATCATAGAATAAATGTTTAAAATGAATGTTATCAAATGCAGTACTTAGAAAAAGGTTATGTACCATATTTAATCGCTGTTTTTTAATTGCAAAAATCCAGTTTTTACATTGTTTCCAATCAAAAGTAATTTTAAAATTTGCATGTTGCTGAAGGATGGCATTTTTTAGTTCAGATAATTAGGGCAATTTTTTATTATATTTACTTGCTCTTTTAGTTCTTTTTGATTTACTTTTATGATTGTTGAAGGAATTATATATATTATGGTCTTCATTAGGATAATTAAAGGACTTTTTAACTATATTATGATGATTAAATATTTGATTGAGTCCATATGGAAAAATAGTTTTGTGTGCACAAATGAATTCATTTTCAAGAAACAATCTGTCATAATAATTTTTTTGAATACACAGAATACTAATTTCAATGTTGTCGAACCTATGTTTAGAAAAATGTTCGTATTCAAATTTTGATTCATTAAGGGTAGTTGCATTATTTGAAATTTTTTTTATGTGATTCCTGTGTACGTTAATTCGGAGGTGCAGAGGGTTGCTGGTTTGACCTATATATGACATATTACATTTTTTACATTTAATTTGGTAGATGCAATTATATGTTTTACAGAAAACAAGATTATTGCTACAATTGATCTGATTACTATTAGCAAGCGGACAAGTTTCACATCTATTAGAATTACAAGATTTAAATTTAAGTGTGTTATTTAGTGTAGCATGGCTGTACGGTTGGAAGTTATATGAAGTGAACAAAGAATACTGGCTGGATGTACCGAATGAAGATGGAATAGTCATAGAAGTAAAAGGATATTGTTGGTAGCTGGATAACGATCTAGGAAAACCCCAACAAGTTTTCGAATACCGAGCTTGGATGACAGAGAGCATCCAGATGCCAGTCGCTAAATTTTGATAATAAGACATCATGTAATAGGGAAAGATAGTAACCTTTATTACCCCAAAATATAGGCACTTGC
This sequence comes from Amaurobius ferox, assembly GCA_951213105.1. Classification (NCBI taxonomy): domain Eukaryota; kingdom Metazoa; phylum Arthropoda; class Arachnida; order Araneae; family Amaurobiidae; genus Amaurobius; species Amaurobius ferox. Next base: position 84,982,296 of record OX578138.1, read on the forward strand.
ATTAAAAAAAGAGACTCTTTAGCCAAGAATGCACCTTAATTCAAATACAAAGGTGGAGACACAATTACAAAATATGAAAGGTACCATTATTTTTCAAACTAATGGATCATCTAAAACACTTTGAAAATATATAAACTAATGTGTAGACACATTAAAACCGGGATTAAATAAATGCTTAGGAATAAGCAAAACTAGGATAGATAGTGGAAAAATATACATATACACATTGACTATTCCAGAATAAATTGAATCAAAATAACATCCATCAATACAACATGAAACACAATATTTTACCTCAGAACTAATATAATCTAAGAAAAAAAAACCAATGCTGTAAATTCAGGATTCAAATTCTTCCAATAAATATACATTTATTTAATGGTTCAACAATTAAGAGATTCAACATATGAAAGGCTAAGTACGATCACAAAATCTCTCTCAATAAGATATTCAGTGTATGAAATATTAAGATCGATCACAAAAACAATGGCTAAGAATAGAATTATTACCTAGGAATTACAATTACCAAACATTATAAAATGATAAGATTAGGGATAATGAGAAAAAATGAAGTTAAAATTTGACACCAATTCAGCGCAAATGCAGCTAACTTTAGTGTAATTCAGTTCTAACTAATTAAAATGAATGTTACCACAGAAACTCGTAAACAACTAGAGAGAAAATAAGAAACCAATATACAATACGCGCATAATGCAGCAGACAAGTATATGGATAAATATTTGAAATATGTAATAATAAGAATTATGTAAAAAAAAAAAAAAAAAAAAGTATATATATATATATATATATATATATATATATATATATATATATAAACAATTCAAGTAATATTAACATCACCATAGAAGCAAATTCACAGCCACAATGCCGTTAAGAGTAAAGAACAGCACCGTCCCAAATTCGATGATTAATTAGAACTAAATTCATCTTCAGGTCTGATATATATATATATATATTCAAAATTTATCATTTAGATGCAACGGCGGAGTTCATGCTCATGAATAAAACTTTCGTTCTTTTACTTTATAGTTATTTGGCAAAAGATTGCAAATCAATTCATTTCTTCATTTTCAACATATTTGCAAATAAATTAACATTTAACCCATTACAAGTCGTGAGTCATAGTTTTATGTAAAAATAATCTTTCAGTGCATCCGTTTAGCCATTTATTGCTCTGTCTTTTCTAGAAATAAAATAACATGCGACAAAAGTTAAAAAGTATTGCGGTGATCCTGCATGATGACCCGTGTCAATGAAATAGGGGTACTATATATAAATTTTGGGTACTATATATAAATTTTCTGTATGTGAAAATTTATATATAGTACCCAAAAATACTCACTAGGGGCGCCACCATCTATAAGAATCAGTCAGTATTGTAAAACAGTTATATCGTTAACACAAATGAAAAAGTTTTTTCTAAGGATTAATATTGTTGAAATGAAAAAAAAAAATACACTCAAAAGGAGGCGCCACCTTCTATAAAAATCACGGACTTTTGGAAAACACGAACGTCTTTAACGCAAATAAAAAGTTTTCTCTCAGTGAAAAACTCCTTAAAGAGGAGAAATTCTCACTAGTTTCTGAAATGCTCACTATGAGGCGCCACCTTTTATAAAAATATATTGCTACAAACCCCATATAACATAAAAAAATCAGAGGGGGGTCCTGCGAGTCTATAAACATAATCATAAGGGTAACACGAAATTGAGCAGATTGAAAATTACTGCTGTAGACACGTCTTACACTTATAAAAGCGGTTATACCGACATAATTTTAGGATTTGACTTCAAAATTCTTAAAATTCACTGGATACCTTTATCCACTGGATATCTTTATCCACTGGATACTCGGATTCGATTTTTAAATTTTTATCACAGCATTTTCCCCATGAATATTTTAAGTATTATAAAGAAAGTAAGAACAAGGTTTTCTGCAGTGTGAATGTTTTTTTAGAATTATACGAGTAGACCAAGATTTTTCTGGCCAATTCTATGCGTTTGAAGCATGATTATATATATGTGAATATTTAGCGATTTTGGAAATTTGGTAGCTACTTATCGAATTTGAAAAATAAAATGTAAACTAAATTTAACTTTCTAACTCTAAGTTATTCGTGGGGTGAAAGATATATTTAAATTCATTTCGTCCGTATTTAAATAACACTGGAGGGCAGCTGCAGGAAAAATTGGCCACCACGCTTTCATCACATCTCAGTTTTCTATCAAAAGATTTGTGTTCGCAGATATTTATATATTTATGGAATAACGTTCAAATGCATTCTTACGTTTGCCGTTGTAAGATATTGTAAAGTTTTGCAAAAGAATTTACGGATATTAAAAAGAATAGATATAAATTTTGTAATAGCTGATGATTTAAATAAAAAATAAGTCACTATTTGTCCTGTTACAAACAAGTTTTTATTTTTCACCAATGCTGGAACTCTTGAATTTGCCGCTCTGTTATTTTTATGTACACCAGAACTAATTTTTACGGATATCTACAGTTTAGCGTACAGTTCATAACTATCACGGACATGTATGCATGCATAAAACTATCCATCTGCACCTATAAATTATACCCATTTCCTATGATTCTGAAGGCAGAGAATAAACCATTTGGCCATAGGTGTAGTTTGTTTCTTGCGGGAAATATCATGTAAGACGAATATCGTTGTTTGCGCCTTTAGGAAATCTCTTGTTAAATGTTTTCTTTATTCTGAAATCATTGAATTTCCTTTATTCTAAAATCATTGAGTTTCTGTATTCTAATGCCATTGTGTTTTCTTTATTCCTAAATCGTTGAGTTTCCTTTACTAGTAAATCATTGAGTTTCTTTTATTAGAAAGACATTGAGATTTCCTTTATTCGAAAATCATTGAGTTTCCTTTATTCGTAAATCATTGAGTTTCATTTATTCGAAAATCATTGAGTTTCTTTTATTTGAAAATCATAGAATTTCCTTTATTCGAAAATTGTTGAGTTTTCGTTATTCTAATGTCATTGAGTTTCCTTTATTTGAAAATCATTGAATTTCCATTATTCTAAAATCATTGAATTTTCTTTATTTTAATGTAATTGCGTTTCCTTTATTCGTAAATCATTGAGTTTCCTTTATTTGAAAATCATTGAGATTCCTTTGTTCGAAAATTATTTAGTTTCCTTTATTCAAAATCATTACGTTTTCATTATTCGTAAATCGCCGAGTTTCCTTTATTAAAAATTATCGAGTTTCCTTTTTTCGCAAGTAATTGAGTTTTCTTTATTCGTATATCGTTTTATTCGTAAATCGTTAAGTTTCCTTTATTAAAAAATTATGGAATTTTCCTTATTTTATTGATATTTTTATTCGAAAATCATTGAGTTTTTTTTATTCGAAAAATACTAAGCTTCTTTTCTTCGAAAATCATTAAGTTTTCTTCATAGCAAACTGAAACTTTTCGAAAAGGAAAGAATTTCTAAACAATTGCCTGCTTATTATATTTTATTCAAGCAGTGATTTATGTTCTTTTTCTGTTCATTTAGTTTGTATTCCATCACTTGATATCTTTTAAAATAATAATGCCCATGATGCCAAATTTTTCTTAAGTCACCAACTGCTGCTCATATCTTACGTTAACGCTTTTTATTTTGCTCAATTGCTAAGAGAATGTTTCTAAAATTTTGTTCTTATGCACAAAATAACAGAAGGAAAATTGCATCATTGCGTGTTTTCAAACTTCTTCCGTGTTCCAGTACTTTGTGCATTTGTTGCATACTTTCTCCCAACTTGCTTGTGCATTATTAAGTATTAGATGCAAGTGCGTAACCACAATATTTGTGTTCTCAATAATACTCTGAAGAAATGGCACTTTTATTACTTTCTCATGCATTAACATGTCATGCTTTTATTTGGTTCGACTGAAGCTAAAGATCTAGTGTACGCAGTACATGACTTTCACTACAAATTGCAATGGTTTCTTTCACTGAAAAATAATCTTGAAATGTCTAAAACGCAATATTTTCAGCGGTTATTAATACATATAAAACTTTTTGGAAGTTCCAAGCTTCTATTTTGCGCAAATCTAAATATGAATTGAGTTATATCATAATGTTATTAGCAATTAATTGATATGGCGTAAATTGAAAGTTGTGTCCGTTTGGCGACTTGTTGGTCAAAAGAAATTAACTTAACCTCAACTGCTTAAATTTAAATTTTCTGCAATTGTTTATTAAATTTAATCAAGAAATATGATTTAATTCCAGAACGGTTCATGCTAGCATTCAACAGTTCATGCTAGTTGTGTTCTAATAATAATTTACTTATGAAATGGTTGTATATTTAATATTATTAAATGTTATCATTTTTTTTTGCTGTTTTTTCTAAAATTCATTGGAAAATATCAAGGTGTTATAGACATTCGATTATGTATGAAATCAATAGTGTTTCAGTATACTGATAATAATAAATCGAACTGAGTTACGTTTAAAATCAATAGAGTTCCATTACACGCATTACAATAAATCATACCAAGTTACGTTTAAAATCAGTAGAGTTCCATTCCACGCATTGCAATAAATCATATCAAGTTATGTTTAAAATCAGGAGAGTTCCGTTACACGCATTGCAATAAATCATACAAATTTACGTGTAAAATCAATAGAGTTCCATTGCACGCATTGCAATAAATCATACCAAGTTACGTTTAAAATCAATAGAGTTTCATTACACGCATTTCAGTAAATCGTACTAAGTTACGTTTGAAGTCCATAGGGTTCCAGTACACTGATAAACTGTACCAAGTTACGGTTGAAACTATCCATTCGTTGGTGAGACGCCATATCTACATATGCACATACACATACACTCACATACATTCATACATATATTCACACTCATCCACACAGACCTCAAAAACAAAACCTCAAAAATCTTCAATTCGAGTACAGTAATAATTAAACATCTAAATTCGTCGAAAATTCGAATTCGAATTTTCGACTCCGGCACTATACTATAGTATATGTAAGGAACTTAAAAAGAAACATTGATAAACATTTTATTGAATACATTCATACTAAATTCAAGCAAACATAATTCATTTATTGCAAATTTGTATCTGTAAATAACTAAAATATAAGGTAGAGTTTCCATTACTGAGAACAAACAGTACCCATGAATCTGTTTTGCGATTATTATGCTCTCATTATTTTGGAATAGCCTGTGTTTGCATCTACAGCAGAGAACTTCATATGTACCACAGTTTTTTTAACCTATATTCAGGCCTATCAATCAGCAGGCTTCAAATTCTTTAATATGTTCACCAACGGTACACTGTCAAACTTTATGTAATTAGCATCCATAAAGACTGGTTCATGGATGATGATATCTGCAATAGCAGCGCGAACCTAACTTTAGGAACGCTTCTTAGAAGCAGTTCTGTCAATGGAATTTGAAGTTGCGGCATCTTGCAACCTAACCGTGCAATCTTCAAGGGGTTCATAGAGGTTCCTAATACACGGTACATCATTACAGATATTAGCTAGTCAATGTTTACAAGAGGAGTTTTAAGCTTTGGTCAAGCATTTAGCTTTTAAATTTCGCCTTTATAGGACAGTCTGTAAACCTTTATAAAAATTTCGAAATCTGGTTTATACATGTATATGACAAAACGACATTTTTCTAATGATCCTTGTCCCAAGTGGTGTGACATGGTCTGTTTTTTCATTTATTTTTTATTTTTTATTAATATCTCATAAAACCCAATGAGAGGTCAAGTATGAAAACACTAATTAACAAGAAAGATCAATCACGTATAAAGCATTGATTATGAAACACAATCCAACTGTAATGCAATTTTATTTAAACATCTCTAAAATGCTATACATTCAGCGGTAATATTTTTCAAATTATCACAATAATACATTAATTTATTATACTTGAAAACTTAAAACTTCATCGAAAACAAATGAACTTTATTCAAATGACGTCATTGAAAAATAAATTGTCTGGTTTAAACATTTCTGAATTATAATACATTCAGCGGGAAAATGTGACTTGAAAATCACATCAAAATTGCAGCAAGCATCGCTTAACAAATAATTTTATGAAAACGATAATTTAGAAACTCGCCCTCCTCTCTCCGCAACCGTTTCAATATGAATTGATTTTTACTGAAGTAATATTTTTATCTTAATTGCCCACTTTAGAAGTTAACATCGTACAAACGTGATTCTTCCAAGAAATGCTTATAATAATGTTAAAATCTCATGTTTCAAAAATCAAATCTCAATCTGTTACATTCGCAAAATTGGATTTTTGCATTTTAATCGCTTTTCCAGCAGGCGAGCGAAACTCGTTTACTACTGGCCCGTATTCCGTAAATTGTGTCACGTGACTTGGACGTCCACAGGGCCACGTCTATCCTTCATTTGAGCTTACAGAAGTCTAGAAAAACATGGAGTAAAAAGACACAGCGACTTTCCGGATGAAAGTTATCAAATGGTGAATTTAATTGCAATACATTAACAAATAAAGTTACAACAAAAGCAATTAAAGTTTTGTAGGGCATTACATTTTACAATTTGAAGATCCTACCTCCGAGAGGTCTATTGATGTTATTATTGACACATCATTGACGCAATTTTTATTCTGAGAATTACGTCGCTTTGAAATGAAATTTATGAAATGTTTAAATTAATTTTTTAATTAACAAATAAAGTTATGGCAAAAAGAATAGAAATTCTCTAGAAGATTCTCTAGAATTCTCTGAGATTCACATTTTCATATAAACTGAGGCATTGATTTGTTTCAGTCTGGAAAATTTAAAAATAAAATTTCAACAATGAAGTGCCCGATTTCTATTCAAAAGATCACGCTTACTTAAAAGAAATACTACTTGAAAAGTAAAGTAGTTACGGGGTATTAACCTTACTCACTAAATTTCTGTAGAATTTAATTGTCAGAACAAATTAAAATAAATGCATTAATTTTCTGGGAAAAATTCTGTGGGAGGGGGTGGGGATTTCAGCAATTTGCTTTCTATTAGAAAGAAATAGTTAAATGTTTCAAGATGTTAAACACTCCCAATAAACTTCAGTAAATTTCTCATTTTCCATAAAAGTCAAATTCAGGTATTATTTTCAAAAAGCATTTTTTTCAGAATGAAAAGGGATTTTAAAACTGGCGAATCCTCATATGACCGCATTATTACTTAGGTATACGTATAATGCATTTTTGAAGACTATGGATTTTTGGAAAGGGCATTTCAACGTTTCGTAAGTAGAATATTTCGGGACACTGTAGTTCAACTATAGGGATTTTTGTATCTGACCATGTGGCTACACTGATTTTGATAAATCTAGTAACTGGTAACACTGGTTAGTATTAATTTCCTCCCAAAAATAATGTTAATAAATCGGTATTAGCAATATGTATATTTATATTATTATGTAAATATATTAATTTATCTACCATAAATAATTTTAAAGTACACATTATATAATAAATAATTTCGCTTTATCCGCATACTATTTAATAAGAATTTTAACTCCAGTAAGCTGCCTTAAATAAAAAAGCAGCGTATTAAAATAACCAGAAGGTCGTACGTTAACTGTATATCGCATTTATTGGATATGAATCGAAAAACGTTGGTCGACATCAATTCCTCCTCATAATAAGTTTATTAGATTGCCGTTGGAAACATATTTACATTTTCAAATGTGAAAATAAAATAACATCCTCAATTAGAATGATACCAGTGAATGTAACATCTTAGCTGAATTAATAAAATTGTGTTTAAATATTTTTCTTAGTATTATGCTTATAATATTATTAAACCACTGCTGCCCGTCGGCAAAACTTTTTTGGTGTATGGCAAACCGGCGTGGAACGGATATTTCTCACATATCCTCCATATAGATATACATATCCTCCATATACATCTCTCCCATATCCTCCATATAGGATTTTTAGAAAGGGCATTTCAACATTTCGTAAGTACAATCAGTCGGAACACTGTAGTTCAACTATAGGAGATTTTGCATCCCACCATCTGGCTACACTGATTTTGATAAATCAGGTAACTGGTAACACGAGTTTGTATCAGTTTCCTCCCCGAAATAATATTAATAGATTTGTATTAGGAATATGGATATTTACATAATTATGTAAAACATATTAATTTATCTACCATAAATAATTCTAAAGTACACTTTATATAATAAATAATTTCACTTTATCCGCATTATTTGAAGTACAAATTATAACTCCAGTAAGCTGCCTGAAATAAAAGAGCAGCATGTTAAAATAACCAGAGCGTGGTACGCCAACTCTATACTGCGTTCATTGGATATAAATCGGAAAACGCTGGTCGACATCAAATCCTCCTCATAATAAGTTTATTAGATTGCCGTTGGAAACATATTTACATTTCCAAATGTGAAAATAAAATATCATCGTCAATTAGAATGATACCACTGAATGTAACATCTCAGCTTAATTAATAAAAATGTTTTTAAATATTTTTCTTATTATTATGCTTCTAATATTATTAAATCACTGTTGCCCATCAACAAAAATTTTTTGGTGTATGGCAAACGGTCGTGCAGAGGAGATTTCTCACATATCCTCTATGTAGAAGTAAAAGTTGGGATGCGTTTTTGTGCCAGAGACGTAAGGAGTACTTTGTATCTATCGAATAATAAATAAATAATGATGTATGTATTCCACAAAAAGCATCATCAAGTTTATATTCAAATTATCATCCATAACTTGCAAACATTTTTACTTTCCTTATATACATATAATGTATAAGGAAAGTATTGTGACGGGGTCGAAAATTCGAATTCGAGGCTTCGAAGGGAGAGCACGTTTCAAGCATCCCTGATCACGAATTGCACATTTTTGAGGTGATGTCTGTGTGTGTGGGTGAAAGTATATGTGTGTGTCAGTGAGTCTGTGGAGACGATATCTCACGAACGAATGGGGCGATTCGAATGAAATTTGGTACAATAATTACAATCCGTGATTACCGGAAATCTATTGTTTTTAACTGCAATCGAATGTTCAGGAACCCCATAACTTTTGGAGTAAAATTTTGAAAAAATCATCAAAAAATCAAAACCTTTAATAAAGTTACGCAAATAGATGCTTGTTGTTGTTGTTGAGAACCAGACCGCCCGACCTACCAGAAAGGAAAATGTTTTTGTGTAATTTTTCCTTAGTTGACATAAACTTTAGAACGCTAGCATGAACCGTTCTTGAGATATTGCACATTTTCAAAATAAATTTATCAAAAAATCCCATGAATTAAAAATAAATATTAACTGTTGAAAAACATGTTCACTTTTTATTTGTAATATCATGCGATAAATTTGGTGACATCGTTCTCGTGGATCTAGCTCTTTCCATTCATGAGAAAAGATACTTTGAGTAATACTTTGTATTTGAACGCCAATAGTCATTTAATTGCTATTAGAATAACTTATTTCTCCGTCCATGACGCTTGGCGATATTTTGGCGACGAATTTGGCGGAATGTCGCCAACTTGGCAACTTCTTAAAATGTTGCCAAATTAACGAAAATATAGCCTGAATTATTCTGAGAAAGGGAGTATTATGCGTATAAAATGCAAAAGTAGAATCAATATTATGTTGTTCTGAACTGGACATATATAACAATATTAAATTCCCTTGAATTGGAACCATCTTTAACTCAGTGCTATAATGATTGACTATCATATGATCGATTCAGGGTCTAATCCCGGTAACACCATTTAGGTTAAAAATTATTTATTTGAATGACGTGATAGAAGAATTTAATTGAGTGTTTATTCTCAAATTGATTTTATTCATAGGACACTTTCTGAGTAATATTTATTAACACCTCAATGTTTCAGATTTCAACGCACAAATATGCTTTATTATCTTATTATATCATCGAAATCCTTAAGGATTGTATAAAAATATAATTTAAATGATTTTAACTGCCGAAAAATTTAATTATTTAAAAATATTGAAAAGATTTACTTATTTAGTAATTACTTATTTAGTAATCAGTACATTAATTGTTTAGTAATCAAAAAACCTTTCTTCAAATCTTATAATTGGTGGCAAAAATTTCGCTTTTCCTATTATTTAAAATAAATAGTTTTCTTCGAAACATATATTTCTTCGGATCTGCTATAGAAATTAGAAAATGGCTGATATAGATTCAGCGTCAAATTCCGGAGGAAGCGGGAAGTCACCAATACTTTCCATTTCCAGTTATTCTTCCATTACCGGTTCAAAAATTTTCATTTCACTTGAAACATCCAATTCTCAACAATCGCTTTAGATAGAGTTCAGATGATAAATGATATGAATTTAGCATAACTTTCTGAGGAAGAAAAGGGGTTTACCAAGGAATTCAACTTCTGGTTCTCTTCTGCTTCCGTTAAAAAAAACTGTTCCTGAAGCATTCATTTCTCAATTTTGGCAATAGATGAAAGTAATAGGTGGCTGGCAATAAATATGAATTCAGCATCAAGGTCTGAAGGAGGTAGGAGGGTTCACCAAAGACTACCACTTCTGTCTTCTTTTTTCCCTTCCAGTTCAAAAACATTCCTTGAAATATATATTTCTCAGAATTGATAGAGCTTAGACGACGACTAATATGGGTTCAGTACCAAAATCCAAAGGGAGTTACTAAGGATTTCCATTTCCGATTCTAAAGCATTCAGAACATGTCGCTTCCAATTCTTCCGAAAATTCGTTACGATTATGTAAAGAACCTCGTTACTCCAACCGGGAATTAAACAACGGATCTTCGTAGTGATCAGCAGATACCCTACCTGTGAATTACTGAGAATGAGATGGAATTGAGGGCTTTTACCGTCAATGGTAACTCTGCATTCTTCACTTTCTAATCTAAGATTTGCATTTAACTAACAATTTGAATGAGCACTTCCTACTATTTTTACCTCAGTGTAGCCCCATGATGCTATTTTTATTCTCCCAGTTAGCTTCATGAAGGGTCGTTGACCTCCCGATTTGAAGTCGGTTCTCAAGATACCAGAATTCACTGAATCAGTGTTAGTCGTACTAGGGTCACTTTCAGACCTCCGAAATCTTTGCACTAACCCCCACGCACTAACCCCCAGGCACTAACCAACAGGGAATCGAACTATAGATCTTCATGCTAACCAGCTGACTATCTACCGTAGGGATAGTGAGACGAAATTGCAAGCTCTTATCGTCAAAGTGAATTCTGCAACTGTGCAAAATAAGTATATAAAAGAGAATAAATATGTTTAATAGTTCCGTCCAAAATTCACACCAATTTCCCAGCATATGAAAGCACCCTCATGAATTTCCTATTTAATCTGAGAATACTTACCGTAATATCTCAAAACAAGTTGGGAAAAATCTAACGAGTACAATAAAATATGTCTAGCTAAATTGAGATTTTCAATACTTTTTCTTCCGATGTGAAGCTACGCTGTGACAGTCAGAGTTAATGAAATTGATTTCCTTTATGCCTTGTTATGGGGTATTCCAAATCGTGAAGTAGTAAGTTAAGTCATGGAAAAACATACGGCAACGACAGTGACTGACATGAATTCCAATGACGTGCATTGCAGTTCGCTCTGAGGAATGCTGACGTAATCGTAAAAATAGTGGTGCGGTCAGCACATAAATTCTCGAAAGTGAGCATTGACTTAAAAGCAATGAGTAGAGAAATAGTACCATTTAATATATTACAGTTTTTAGACTGATTTAATGCAAACAGCCACAAAATCGGACGTAAATGAAGCATACAGAAATAAAAATCTGATGTGGGCAGCACATGACTTTCCCTGCAGACTTATATTCACGGTCTCTTTATTTAAATTAAATTTAATTCACTTTCAATTTAATTTCCGTTCTCATTTAGTAACTGGACTTATTTTCAACTGTGGCGTAGAGAAAATGCGAAACAACTAAAATATCTCGAGAACGGCTAGTCCTAGTGTAATGGAGTTTGTCTAATTATTTTCATCGTTGAAAATTACGTTTAAAACAAGCATTCAATGGGTATATTTGAGCATACGTAGTTCTTAGTTTAGATTCTGACAATTTTTGAGGGCCATTTCGCTAAAAGAGGCAGGTTATTTTTCTCCGAATCATACCAAAATCTAATCAGCACCAGGGTGACCCTTAAGCGACTTATCAACCGATTTTTGTGAAATTCGGTCCATTAGTTTTTCAGCTAGAGTGGATAAAAGCAATTTTGAGGACCCTTGCGCAAAAAAGGCAGGTTCTTTTTTCCCGAATTGTACTCAAAACTAATCAGCGTCAGTGTTGTCCACAAGTGACTCCTTACCAAATTTTATAAAATTCGGTCCATTAGTTCTTTAGTTAGAGTGGATACAAAATCTGCACAGACAGACAGACACATACACAAACGTCAAGTTAAAAATATTCTAAAGGTTTCGAAACGTGTAGATTCTTCGAAAAATCGAGTTGTGATTTTCGGCTTGATTCCAATACTTTCCCTACACATTACCATGTATTGCAGGGAAAGTAAAAATGTATTTGTATACATTGTAATATTTCCCCAGTTTGACTTTTTTTCTAATTTTTTCTCCCAGTTTCAAGTTTTTGTGTCTGTCTGCATGATTACATAAAAAAATTATTATCCTATTTGTTTAGAAATAATTATACACTGTAAAACATTTCCAAGCATGTTACTGAAAGTTTCAGGGACTTAGCTGTCCGTAATGGGGAGTAAGGTTCCTGATAGTTATATATATTTATACAGGATGTCCAGTGCTATATGTGTCCAATAGCTATTTCCTCAACCGTTAGTCACAGAGATACAATTCCAATTGCAAAAATGTTTTAAATTTTAAAATCTATACTATCTTAGAAACAGTTCAAATCAATAAATGCATTTTTGAAAGAAATACGAAATATAAATTTTTATACTGTCTCCCGGTCCTATCAATTATATCTAGGAAAATCATCCTCATACAAAAAAAATCATCCTTTTACGACCAAATTGACCGACATATAGCTGTTTAAAGTTGGAGCACTTTTGTGCTGAGAAATGGTCAATACGGTCCCTGATTGGTTGGTTGCCTGGAGAAATGGTCAATACGGTCCCTGATTGGTTGGTTGCCTGAAACGGGAATTTTATATGCTTGGAAAAGCGACTTAAGTCATAAAGACTAATGCTTCATAACTCGGTCAATGTTGGTCGTAAAAGGAAGATGTTTTTTTTTATTTTGCATGAAATTGTATGAGAATGATTTTCCTAAATATAATTGGTAGGACCGGGGGACCGTATAAAATTTATATTTCGTATTTCTTTCAGAAATGTATTTATTGATTTAAACTGTTTCTAAGATAATAGATTTTAAAATTAAAAACATTTTTGAAATTGGAAGTATATCTCTGTGACTAACGGTTGAGGAAATAGCCATAGGGCACCGATAGCACTGGACACCTTGTATATATATATACAAGGTGTTCCAAGGCAAATTTGGAACATTGCGAATTGTGGCGGGAGAACAACCTACAAAGATGGTCCCTGTGCTACTCTTTCAATATTTATACATTTCCCTTCGCCAACACCTGCAAAATGGTGAGCAAGCAATGTTTCCGAAAATTATGGACAGCGATGGCTCAGTTACAGGGGGGGGCTCACAGCAGGGCGCTCTTGGGGAGAGCTGACCCCTTGACCATTTCGGCTGCACGTGCGCCCGGGTACGTAGGAACTTTGGCCCAGCTGTAAAATATTAATTCTGGGGTGCTCGCCATCCCCCTATCATCACAGCACCCAATAGCTGGATATAATTCTGGAATATCCAATGAAAATACCAGGGGCTTCAATTGGGGGAGCCAGTAACAAACCTGGGGCTTAATTATGTAGGAGGAGACATTTTTCGGATGTTCGAGAGAGAGTGAGATTTTAAAAAAGAGAGAAGAATTGATTTTGTGTTTCGGGAGAGAAGGTTCTCCAAAAAGACGTCTGCAGTGATGACCGGCGTTTCCTTGGCCGAAGTCCCCGCATCCGGTGACGGTTCAACGAAGTATTGAAGGTACGCAATGCATGTCCCTTACACTCAGTCTGTTTGACACTATGTTGGTTAATTTTGCACTCTCTCGACATCTTATTCAATTACACTTGAGTAAAATAATCAGGGTGAATTTAATTGTAAACTTAAATGGGGATTTTTTAATTACATACTCTAAATGTTCATTGTTAAGAGATGGTGCATATGGCACGTAACAATTATTGTCACGACGGTAATACACAAGAATGTCAACACGAATGTTAATGGGGAGTGATTAGGATTTAGTAAGAGTGTTAATTAAATCAATTAAATATGTTTTTATTACTTTTAATTTCCTTTATGTTAATAAATATTTGTTAGTGTTTTATATCATGTCCGTTGTACTCATTTTCCATTAAATTGATTTATATGTATTTTTATTCGACACGGCCAATGTCGGAGGTTGTTTTAATGAACAATATTACTGAATTATGCGTTCTGATCGGACGTGTGGTTAAAATTCACATAACACAGGGTATCCCAAAAACATTGACCTCGGCTTTTATTCCTTAAATATTGAAATATTATTTTAGACATATGTAGTAAATTACAAAGTTGCGTAAAAAAGGTACAGAATTTTATGAAATCGATAAAAATATTCAAGGGAATTAAATTTTAAGATATAAAAAACTTTAATTTTTATACGGTCCCCGTACAAGAACATTTCCAATGCGTAAAATGTGCCCCATACACTAATAAGGTAATCTACAAAATTCCGGCATTTTATCATAAAAAGTCCCAGTGATATAGAAAGAAAAAAAATGCTGATTTAACCACTCTTCGATGCATCGACATGGGTCCTCAGAGGAGAAAAACCATATCGGCAGATCGCGTTTCACTCGTCATACACAAATTACGACAGGAAACAATGATTACATAAGTAAATAATAATTTTGCTATTTATCGGTACAAAAGTATCTACACTGTGTAGAAATAATAATTTTACACAAAGATTACAAAGCTTGTTCAAAATGTTTTCCATCCATGCCAAAGATCCAATAAAGATAAGAAGCAGCTATTATTTGCCAATGTATTCTCTACCTTTTTTAAGCAACTTTGTAATTTATTATATATGTCTAAGATCAATATTTAAAGAATAAAAGCCGAGATCAATGTTTTTGGGATATTCTCTCTCTCTCTCTCTTTATATATATATATATATATATATATATATATATATATATATATATATATATATATATATATATATATATATATATATATATATATACATATATACATATATATATATATATATCAAAGCTCAACATGATATTCAGATTTTAAATGCTTACATTATATATGGAACAGGGAACTAGGGGTATTTATTATCTGTTTATTTCTAAAGGAATTATTCCCTAGCCAAGCGTTGGGTCTATTTTATTACTTTCCCTGCAATACACGGTGATGTATAGGGTAAGTATTGGAATCGTGCGAAAATCACAACTCGAGTTTTCGACGGATCTACACGTCTCGTGACCTCTAGAATACGAAAAAAACTATTTTTAGCCTGACATCTGTGTGCCTGTATGCCAATGTGTCTGTCTGTCTGTGCAATGAATGTATCCATTCTAACTCAAAAACAAATGGACCGAATTTCATAAAATTTGGTAGGTAAGTCACTTCTGTATGACCCTGGTGCTGATTAGTTTTTAGTACGATTCGGTGTAACAGAATCCGCCGTTTTTTGCAAAATGGCACGCAGAATTTGCCTGCGTCCAATCTAGTTGAAAAACTAACGAACCGAATTTCACAAAAATTGGTAGATACGTCGCCTGTGGGTTCCTCAGGTGCTGATTAGATTTTGGCATGATTCTGAAAAAAAAATAGCCTGCCATTTTTTGCGAAATTTCCCGCAAAAGTCGTCAAAATCTAAAATAAAAAACTACATATGAACAAATATATGAATTAAATGCTTGCTTTATAGTAATTTTTAACGATGGAAAGATTAAGATCAACTTTATAACACTAGGTCTAACCGTTCTCGAGATATTTAAGTTTTTCGCATTTTCGCTACGCCACCTTTGAAAATAAGTCCAGTTACCAAATGAAAACGAAAATTGAATTAATAATGAGCGAATTCTGTGCCGTTTAAAAGAATTATGGGTGTTATATTGTGCACTCAAACTCAATATAATGAATCATTGATGAAATAAAAAGAAAATGTGAATATGAGTCTGCAGGGAAAGTCATGTACTGCCCACATCAGACTTTTTTTATTTTTTTATTATTACATCTGCTCATCATACAACTTTCAGTAAGAGATAAGGCACGGGTAATTAAAATATACAAGTAATTAGATATGCAGACGATAATTAGACGAATATTTCAGAAATGAAGCTGGTATTTTCATGAACACCTGCAATTGCGGCTTTTCTTATCAGTTTGCAGAAATTATCAACAAAGTAACGGAAGAAAATGAGTAAAAGTTGTAGAATGTTTTACAATGTACGTATTGAACTAATAAGTATGCATGCACTAATCTTAAAATTTTAAATTTTTGAGAAAAAACAATTATAACAAAATGACATTTGTCTCTGACAATGCATTAAAAAAGTATTATGAAAAGCGGCATTTGAAATTTAAAAAGAAGAAAAATCAATTATGCATAAAGCATTGATTATGAAACACTTTCCAACTGCAATGCAATTTTATTTAAACATCCCTAAAATGCGAGACATTGATTGGTAATATTTTAAAAATTATCACAATACTACAATAATTTTTCATATATGAAAACTTAAAAATTCATCGAAAAAAATTAACTTTATTCAAATGACGTCATTGACATATAAAGCGCCTGGTCCTATACGTAAAATCGGTAAATATGTCATTCATACACTTTCATTCCATTCCTTTCATTCATCACAATACTACAATAATTTATTTTACTTAAAAATTTAAAACCATGGAGTTAAATGTAATTTAATTCTATGCTCAAAACTTTATCGAAAAAGTCTGCTATAAAATCATCTGCTTCTCAATGTAAAATCAATGAAAGTTTCATTCATATCAGCTACATTGCAGACTCCAGAGCTAAATAAATTTGCGTTAAAGAAATTCAGCAATTCTTATACAACTCATCTTACAACTTGATGTGTTTACATTCTCCATAAATGAAAATTAGTCTTCGTTGTAGAAATAATAAAAGTTTGATGATCATTTAAACTCAAATATATTGTAATTGCTTTGTTTCAGAATACAGATGCACAGAAATTAAATAAAAGTAAAGCGGTTTTAAGACGGATACAGCACTAAATATAAATTAAAAAGAACTTTAAAAATCACGATATTGACACAAGATGGATGTCATATTTTATTTTTAAGTGGGTCACGTGATGTCTTTATATGATATGGGTGTAATTATTATTTTAATTTTTGTTTAAAAAACTGTCGAATATATTTTGCTGAAATTTTTTTCATATTTTTATGGGATAATTTGAATATTTCCTAAAACTTTCGAAGCAAGTTGTGAATTTTAAATTCACTTAAAAAATGTTTGAAAAATTAGGTCCCATAGGGTTCAATGTATTTCATTTTTTCAACCCAGGTTCCATCCAAAACTAATTGGGTTATAATATTCATTTATATTCCCATATGTCCCACAGACCGCCTGAACAACATACTAAAATTTCATTTTGATGAAATTATTTTTACGGCAGTTATCATGCGAACGGACAGACAGGCAGACAGACAGAATGAACAAAGTCATAAACACTTTTCAACTATGTTGTAAAGTGTTACGGTTACGATTTAGTGTCGACGATTAGGACTTGCAATTCCATCCCAGTAGTTTAATTGAGAGAACATGAATTGGCCAGGTACTAAGAACCTCGCAATTTAGTGCAGTGATTTTGAGGATCTGAAAGTGACCCTAGTGCAATTAGCACGGATTCAGAGGACTCAGGCATATTGGGCGTGAATTTCAAATCGGGAGTCCAACGACCTCGTATGTTACTAAGATAAAAAATCGTATCAGGAGGCTAAACTGAGAGGAAGGGGGGGGGATAGCAGAAGGTGGTCAGTCAGATTATTAAGCTGCACGTCAATCTGACATGAGGAAAATGCAGAGTTCACTTCAACGATAAGAACTTGCAATTTTGTCCCAGTAGCTCCACTAGGAGAGCATCAGTTGGCCAGTACGAAGATCCGTGGTTCGATTCCCTACTGTAATTGCAAGGTTATTTACACAGTCTAAAAGCCCTTGGTGACCTAAAAGGCTAAATTTTTGCACACTTATAGTACCAACAACGGTACCGAATCTAACTGAGCCAATCTCCGATTTAAATGACCACTAAGCGCG
The DNA here is from genome assembly GCA_951213105.1 of Amaurobius ferox. Classification (NCBI taxonomy): domain Eukaryota; kingdom Metazoa; phylum Arthropoda; class Arachnida; order Araneae; family Amaurobiidae; genus Amaurobius; species Amaurobius ferox. The sequence goes on from OX578138.1 coordinate 85,000,673, forward strand.
ATGCATTGTCAAACAATATAAAACTTGTTTAGAAAGTTTCAGCTTTATATTTTATGAGTATTAAATTTCTAGTCTTTAACAGGCTTAAATACTAGTAACAGAATAATTTTCGCAAAATTAAAAGTAAAAATTTAAATCCATCCCAATGTTATTCAAACTGTACATCATTATATCCTTAACCTTCTCAAGGTAGTCTGTCACAGGCTTAAATACTAGTAACAGAATAATTTTCGCTAACTTAAAACTATAAATTTAGATCCATCCTAACGTTATTCAAACTGTACATCATCATATCCTTAAACTTCTCAAGCTAGTCTGTAATAGACTTAAATACTAGTAACAGAATAATTTTTGCAAAATGAAAAGTATGACTTTAAAGCCATCTCAATGTTATTTAAACTATACATCATTATATCCTTAACCTTCTCAAGCTAGTCTTTGACAGACTTAAAAACTAGTATCAGAATAATTTTCACAAAATTAAGAGTATAACTTTAAATCCATTCCAATGTTATACAAATTGTACATCATTATACCCTTAAATTTCGCGAGCTTTAAAATTGCATTTCTCCACACGCTCTAAATTTGAAATATTTTTAAATATTTACATTTTCCCGAGCTTCTAAAGCAAGAATATTCAAATTTGATAAAATGAAGTATCAAGAAGAAAATATATAACTTAATTCCCTTTGATGAAGTGCAAAGATAAAAGCTTGGCGTGCAGGGATGCCCTTTTGAAAACTACACACTCGGCGTATTCCAACTGTCAAAGGACTCTTGAAAAGCAAATTAAAATGTATTGCTCGAAGGAGTTCATGCAGGCTGTCACTTGAAAATTATTCTCAATCATGTCATTCTTAAGAGATAATTCAATTCATAGATCCGAAGAAGAATATTTTCTATCGCGTGCTAATGAAAATGGTGTAAAAAATGATTTGAAGATGTTGCCCTTCAGAAAATGAATGAATGAATGCTGAAAAGCAAGTATGTTATTCTTTTTTCTTTCAGTACATGGTAATGTACAGGGAAAGTATTAGAATCATATCGAAATTTGAGTTTCGGAGAGATCTGTGCATTTTGAGCACTCTGGAATCCGAACAATCTATTTTTAGTGTGAGAATTTTTGTTTGAAACGGCAGTTGTCCTTAGCCCATGCCCCCATTACACAGTTCCTAGATTTGAAGTTACAATACTTCTACCAAAATAAAATTTAAAATACTTTCTTTAAGAAATTTTGTGCTCATTCATACAAAGCCGTTAGTTTTAGGTATGCTGTCGCTAACGTATGGTTATCATGTATGCATTCAGGAAGTTATTATTTTGTTTCATATCGTCTAATATAATTGAAAAATTCATGCATACTTTTACTAAACTATCAAAACCTTCAGTGACTGTTAACTTTAACTGATAATGTGCTTTGAAATCTGGCTTTGTGTATCTTGTAGTGACATATATAGGGAGGGTTTGTCTGATAAGTTTCGAAATTGTTAACATAAGAAGAATGTAAATCTACATGATTTTTTTAGGTCCGCTTAACTTTATTTTCGAAATCATTTCATGTTTTCTTAAATCATTAAATAAAAATCTAATGTGGGCAGCACATGATTTTTCCTAGAGACTTAAGTTCATTTTCTCTTTATTTCTTTAATAATTCTTAAATGGAGTTCAATTGCACAAAATAACACGCATAATTATTTGAAGTTTCTCCGGATTTGCACTTTTAATTTAATTTTCGTTTACATTTGGTTACTAGACGTATTTTCAAAGGTTACGTAGCGAAAATGTGAAAAAATAAAACATCTTGAGAACGGTTAGATCTAGAGTGGTGGGATTGATTTTATTCTTTTCATCCTCAAAAACAATGTATGAAACAAGCCTTTAATTGAAATATTTAAGCATACGTGTTTTTATTTTAGATTTCGTCGATTATTTTTGTGGGCCGTTTCGCCGAAAAAAGGAAGGTTCTTTTATACTGAATCGTACAAAAATCTAACTAACACCATGGTTACACACAATTCACTTACCTATAAAATTTCATGAAATTTGATCAATTAGTTTTTGAGTTAGAGTGGATATATACATCGCACAGACACACACACCAAGATATGCCAAAAATAGTCCCAATACCTGCAGATCCGACGAAAAACTCGAGTTGCGTTTTGCGATACGATTCCAACACTTCCCTATACACTACCATACATTAGAGGGAAAGTAAAAATTTGTAATCCATAAATGCATCAAAAATTCAATTTCAGCAGAAACAGTGATATCCCTAAATGAAAACCAGATTCTCCATGTAATCCATAAGTGGATCAAAAATTCAATTTCAGCAGAAACAGTGATATCCCGTAATGAAAGCCGAATTCTGCATGTAATCCATAAGTGCATCAAAAATTCAATTTCAGCAGAAACAATGATATCCCGAAATGAAAATCAGATTCTGCATGTAATCCATAAGTGCATCAAAAATTCAATTTCAGCAGAAACATTGATATCTCGAAATGAAAACCAGATTCTGCATGTAATCCATAAGTACATAAAAAATTCATTTACAGCAGAAATATTGATATCCCGAAATGAAAACCAGATTCTGCATGTAATCCATAAGTGCATCAAAAATTCAATTTCAGCAGAAACAGTGATATCCCGAAATGAAAACCCGATTCTGCATGTAATCCATAAGTGCATCAAAAATTCAATTTCAGCAGAAACAGTGATATCCCGAATTGAAAACCCGATTCTGCATGTAATCCATAAGTGCATCAAAAATTCAATTTCAGCAGAAACAGTGATATCCTGAAATGAAAACCAGATTCTGCATGTAATGCATTTTACGAACTACGTGTTTCGCAGTGTTCAAAATTCTGAAGCGATGGAAACTTGCTTTTATTTTCGCGATATGGATGTTCAATACTTTCGTACGAAATTCCATTAATTCATTCGTCTTTCTTGTCGATCCTTTAACGATAACATAACTTTCATCAGCTGATATTTTTAAAATATGATGCACTATATATATATATATATATATTTGAATATATATATATATATATATATTCAAAATTTATCATTTAGATGCAACGGCGGAGTTCATGATCATGAATAAAACTCTTGTTCTTTTACTTTATAGTTATTTTGCAAAAGATTGCAAATCAATTCATTTCTTCATTTTCAACATATTTGCAAATAAATTAACATTTAACCCATTACAAGTCATGGGTCATAGTTTTATGTAAAAATAATCTTTCAGTGCTTCTGTTTAGCCATTCATTGCTCTGTCTTTTCTGGAATTAAATTAATATGCGATAAATGTTAAAAAGTGTTGGGGTGATCTTGCATGATGACCGGTGTCCTTTAAGACTGAAAAATTATATATAATACCCGAAAATACTCACTAGAGGTGCCACAGTCTATAAAAATCAATCAGTATTGTAAAACAGCTCTGTCGTTAACACCAATGAAAAAGTTTTTTCTAAGGATTAATATTGTTGAAATTTAAAAAAAAATACACTCAAAAGGCGGCGCCATTTTCTTTAAAAATCAAGGAGTTTTGGAAAACACGAAAGTCATTAACGCAAATAAAAAGTTTTCTCTGGGTTAAAAACTCCTTAAAGAGGCGAAATTCTCTCAAGTTTCTGCTCACTATATGAGGCGCCACCTTTTATAAAAATATACTGCTACAAACCCTATATAACATATATAAAAAAAATATGATGTGGGCAACACATGACTTTCCTTATATAATGTAATGAATTTACTACTTTTACAGTAAAAAAAATTGGTTTTTCTTATAGTAGATACTAATATTCTTTCCAAAACATTGAATTTTCGACAATTAGTCGTCATTTTCATTGATTTAGCGTCATTTGTATCCATTTGGCGAGATTTTTGTTAATTTGGCAATATTTCAAAAAGTCGCCAAGTTGGCGACATTCCTCCAAATTCGTAGCCAAAATCTTGCCAAGCGTTATGGACTAAGAAATAAGTTATTCTTACAGCAGATAAATGACTATTAGTGTTCAATTACAAAAGTATTTCTCAGAGTATCTTTTTTCATGAATGGAACGAGCTAGATCCACGGGAATGATGTCACCCAGTATATCGCATGGTATTACATATGAAAAGTGAACATGTTTCTCAATAGGAAATATTTTTTGTTATTTTATAAGACTTTTTGATATTTTTTTTTTAAAATGTACAATATCTCAAGAACGGTTCGTGTTAGCGTTCTAAAATTTATGTCAATCGTTTTCTAATGAAAAATTACATAAGAAATGTCTATTTGCGTAACTTTATTAGTGGTTTTGATTTTTTGACGATTTTTTCAAAATTTCAATCGAAAATTTAGGGGGGTTCTGAAAATTCGATTGCGTATAAAAGCAATAGGCTTCCAGTGTTTACAGATTGTGATTTTTGTAAAAAATTTGGTTCAAATCGGTCCATTCGTTCGTCAGTTATCGTCTCCACAGACCCACTGACACACACACACCACACACACACACACAGACATCACTTCAAAAATGTTTGATTCGTGATCAGGGGTGCTTGAAACGTGCTCTCCCGTCGAAAACTCGAATTCGAATTTTCGACCCCGTCACGATACTTTCCTTATACATTATATATATAAGGAAAGTAAAAATAAGAGGGGTTCTGAGAGTCTACAAACGTGATCGTAAGGTTAACACGAAATTCAGCAGGTTGGAAATTACTGCTGTAGACACTTGCATACACTCATAAAAGCCGACATAGTTTTAGGATTTGACTTCAAAATTCTTAACACTTGTAAATCCACTGCATACTTGGATTCGATTTTTAAAATTTTATAACAGCATTTTCCCAGTGCATATTTTAAGTATTATAAGGAAAGTAAGAACTTGGTTCCCTGCAGTGTGAATGTTTTTTTTAAATTAAACTAGTAGCCCAAGATTTCTCTGGTCAAATCTATGTGGGTGAAAAATGATTATATATATGTGAATATTCAACGATATTGGAAATTTGGTAGCTACTTATCGAATTTGAAAAATAAAATGTAGACTAAATTTAACTTTCTAACTCTAAGTTATTCGTGGGATGAAAGATACATTTAAATTCATTCCGTCCATATTTAAATAATACTGGAGGGCAGCTGCAGGAAAAATTGGCCACCACGCTTTTATCACATCTCAGTTTTCTATCAAAAGATTCGTATTCGCAGATATTTATATATTTATGGAATAACGTTCAAATGCATTCTTACGTTTGCCGTTGGAAGATATTGTAAAGTTTTGCAAAAGAATTTACCGATATAAAAAAGAATAGATATATATTTCGTAATAACTGATGATTTAAATAAAAGAAAATCTGATGTGGGCAACACATGACTTTCCTTATATAATGTTATGAATTTACTACTTTTACAGTAAAAAAAATAGATTTTTCTTATAGTAGATACTTACATTCTTTCCAAGATATTGAATTTTCGACAATTAGTCGTCATTTTCATTGATTTAGCGTCATTTTTATCCATTAGGCGAGATTTTCGTTAATTTGGCAACATTTCAAAAAGTAGCCAAGTTGGCGACATTCCGCCAAATTCGTCATCAAAATCTCGCCAAGCGTTATGGATGAAGAAATCAGTTATTCTTACAGCAGATAAATGACTATTGGCGTTCAAATACAAAAGTATTACTTAAAGTATCTTTTTTCATGAATGGAACGAGCTAGATTTACGAGAATGATGTCACCCAATCTATCGCATGGTATTACATATGAAAAGTGAACATGTTTCTCAATAGGAAATATTGCTTTTTTATTTTATATGACTTTTTGATATTTTTTTTGAAAAATGTACAATATCTAGAGAACGGTTCATGTCAACGTTCTAAAATTTATGTCAATCGTTTTCTAATAAAAAATTACATAAGAAATGTCTATTTGCGTAACTTTATCAGCGGTTTTGATTTTTTGACTATTTTTTTTAAAATTTCATTCGACAATTTAGGGGGGTTCTGAACATCCGATTGCGTATAAAAACAATAGGCTTCCAGTGTTTACGGATTGTAATTTTTGTTCCAAATTTTGTTCCAATCGGTTCATTCGTTCGCCAGCTATCGTCTCCACAGGCTCACTGACACACACACACACGCAGACATCACTTCAAAAATGTTTGATTCGTGATCAGGGATGCTTGAAACGTGCTCTCCCGTCGAAAACTCGAATTCGAATTTTCGACCCCGTCACAATACTTTCCTTATACATTATGTATATAAGGAAAGTAATAAGTCACTATTTGTCCAGTAGCAAGCAAGTTTTTATTTTTCATCAAAGCTGGAGCTTTTGAATTTGGCGCTCTTTTATTTTTATGTACACCAGAACTAATTTTTACAGATATCTACAGTTTAGCGTACAGTTCATAACTATCACGGACATGTATGCATGAACAAAACTATCCATCTCCACCTGTAAATTATACCCATTTACTATGATTCTGAAGGCAGAGAATACATTATAGCAGGCAGAGAATAAACCATTTGGCCATAGGTGTAGTTTGTTTCTTGCGGGAAATATCATGTAAGAGGAATATCGGCGTTGCGCCTTTATGGAAATCTCTTGTTAAATGTTTTCTTTATTCTGAAATCATTGAATTTCCTTTATTCTAAAATCATTGAGTTTCTTCATTCTAATGTCATTGTGTTTTCTTTATTCGTAAATCATTGAGTTTTCTTTACTCGTAAATCATTGAGTTTCTTTTATTGGAAAATCATGAGTTTCCTTTATTCAAAAATCATTGAGTTTCCTTTATTCGTAAATCATTGAGTTTCATTTATTCGAAAATAATTGAGTTTCTTTTATTTGAAAATTATTGAGTTTCCTTTATTCGAAAATCATTGAATTTACTTTATTCGAAAATTATTGAGTTTTCTTTATTCTAATGTCATTGAGTTTCTTTTATTCGAAAATCATTTAGTTTATTCGAAAATCATTGAATTTCCATTATTCTAAAATCATTGAGTTTTCTTTATTTTAATGCCATTGTGCTTCCTTTATTCGTAAATCATTGAGTTTCCTTTAATTGAAAATCATTGGGATTCCTTTATTCGAAAATTATTTAGTTTCTATTATTCAAAATCATTACGTTTTCTTTATTCGTAAATCGCCGAGTTTCCATTATTAAAAATTATCAAGTTTCCATTTTTCGAAAATAATTGAGTTTTTTTTATTCGTATATCATTTTAATTGTAAATCGTTAAGTTTCCTTTATTAAAAAATTATGGAGTTTTCTTTATTTTATTGATATTTTTATTTGAAAATCAATGAATTTTTTTTATTCAAAAATTATTAAGTTTCTTTTTTCGAAAATCATTAAGTTTCTTTCATAGGAAACTGAAGCTTTTTGAAGAAGGAAAGAGTATTTAAACGATTGCCTGCTTATTATCATTTTATTCAAGCAGTGATTTATGTTCTTTTTCTCTTCACTTAATTTGTATTCCATCTCTCGATATCCTTTAAAATAACAATGCCCATGATACCAAAATTTTCTTAAGTCACCAATTGCTGCTTATATCGTACTTTAACGCGGTTTATTTTGCTCAATTGCTAAGAGAATATTTCTAAAATTTTGTTCTTATGCACAAAATAACAGAAGGAAAATTGCATCATCGCGTGTTTTCAACCTTCTTCCGTGTTCCAGTACTTTGTGCATTTGTTGCATACTTTCTCCCAACTTGCTTATGCATTATTAAATGTTAGATGCAAATGCGTAACCACAACATTTGTGTTCTCAATAATACTCTGAAAAAAATGGCACCTTCATTACTTTCTTAAGCATTAACATGTCATGCTTTTATTTGGTTCGACAGTACATGACTTTCACTACAAATTACAATGGTTTCTTTCACTGAAAAATAATCTTGAAGTGTTTAAATCGCAATATTTTCAGCGGTTATTAATATATGTATAACTTTTTTGTAGTGAGTTTTGAGTTCCAAGTAGGCTTCTATTTCGCGCAAATCTAAATATGAATTGAGTTATAACACAATGTTATTAGCAATTAATTGATATGACGTAAATTTAAATGTGTGCCCGTTTGGCGATTTTGTTGGTCAAAAGAAATTAACTTAACCTCAGCTGATCAAATTTAAATTTTCTGCAATTGTTTAATAAATTTAATCAAGAAATATGCTTTAATTCCAGAACGGATCATGCTAACATTCAAAAGTTCATGCTAGTAGTGTTGTAATAATAAATTACTTATGAAATGGTTATATATTTAAAATATTTAATGTTATAAATATTTTTACTGTTTTTTTTCAAAAATTCCTTGGAAAATGTGAAGGTGTTATAGACATTCGATTTTGTATGAAATCAATAGTGTTTCAGTATACTGATTGTAATAAATCGTACCAAGTTACGGTTAAAATCAATAGAGTTCCATCACACGCATTGCAATAAATCATACCAAGTTACGTTTAAAATCAATAGAGTTCCATTACACGCATTGCAATAAATCATACCATGTTACGTTTAAAATCAATAGAGTTCCATTACACGCATTGCAATAAATCATACCATGTTACGTTTAAAATCAATAGAGTTCCATTACACGCATTGCAATAAATCATACCAAGTTACGTTTAAAATCAATAGAGTTCCATTACACGCATTGCAATAAATCATACCAAGTTACGTTTAAAATCAATAGAGATCCATTACACGCATTGCAATAAATCATACCAAGGTACGTTTAAAATCAATAGAGATCCATTACACGCATTGCAATAAATCATACCAAGGTACGTTTAAAATCAATAGAGTTCCATTACACGCATTGCAATAAATCATACCAAGTTACATTTAAAATCAATAGAGTTCCATTACATGCATTGCAATAAATCGTACTAAGTTACGTTTGAAATCCATAGGGTTCCAGTATACTGATAAATTGTACCAAGTTACGGTTGAAACTATCTATTCATTCGTGTGCCATATTTATATACGCACATACACATACGCAAACATATACATTCATACATATACTCACACACACGCACACAGACCTCGAAAACAAAACCTCAAAATTCTTCGATTCGAATATAGTAATAATTAAATTTCTAAATTCGGCGAAAACTCAAATTCGAATTTTCGACTTCGCCACTATACTTTTCATTATAATACAGTATTTGTAAGGAACTTAAAAAGAAACATTGATAAACATTTTATTTAATACATTCATACTAAATTCAAGTAAACATAATTCATTTATTGCAAATTTTTATCTGTAAATAAAAAGAATATAAGGTAAAGCTTCCATTACTGAGAACAGTATTCAAAGATCTGTTTTGCGATTATTATGTTCTCATCCTTTTGGAATAGCCTGTGTTTGCATATGCAGCAGACAACTTGATATGTACCACAATTTTCCTAACCTATATTCAGTCCTACCAATCAGAAGGCTTCAAATTCTTTAATATGTTAACCAACGAGACACGCTCAAACTTTAAGTAATGAACATCCATAAAGACCGGTTCATGGATGATGATATCTGCAATAGCAGCGCGAACCTAACTTTAGGAACGCTTCTTAGAAGCAGTTCTGTCAAGAGAATTTGAAGTTGCAGCATCCTGCAACCTAACCGCTCAATCTTCAAGGGGTTCATAGAGGTTCGTGATACACGGTACATCATTGCAGATATCAGCTAGTCAATGTTTACAAACGGAGTTTTAAGCGTTGGTCAAGAATTTAGCTTTTAAATTTCGCCTTTATAAGACAGTCTGTAAACCTTTGTAAATATTTCGAAACCTGGTTTATAGATGTATATGACAAAACGACATTTTAATCATGATCCTTGTCCCAAGTGGTGTGACTTGGTCTGTTTTTTTATTTATATTTAATTTTTTTAATATCTCATAAAACGCACTGAGAGGTCAAGTATGAAAACACTAATTAACAAGAAAGATCAATCATGCATAAAGCATTGATTACGAAGCACTTTCCAACTGCAATGCAATTTTATTTAAACATCTCTAAAATGCGATACATTCAGCGGTAATATTTTTAAAATTATCACAATACTACAATAACTTATTATATTTGAAAACTTAAAACTTTATCGAAAAAAACTGAACTTTATTCAAATGACGTCATTGAAATATAAATCGCCTGGCTCTCTATTTAAAAGCTATAAATATTTCATTCTTGCAATTTTATTCTGTTCCTTTCATTCATCACAATACAGCAATGATTTATTTTATTTGAAAACTTAAAACCATGGAGTTTCAATTAATTTAACTCTATGCTTAAAACTTCATCGAGAAAGTCGTCTGCTTCTCTATGTAAAATCAATGAATGCTTCATTCATATCAGCTATATTGCAGACTCCAGAGCTAAATAATTTTGCGTTAAAAAATTCAGCAATTCCTATACAACTCATCCTACATCTTTATTTGTTTACATTCTCCATTAGTAAAAATTAGGCCTCGTTGTAGAAATAAGGAGAGACGTTGCTCTGGGTCTTGGGCTGATAGATATACATTTTTTTTGGCTTCTATCAGTTGTGTGTGTTACATAGATATCTCTGGAGGCCCGCAGCGTATCACTAATAATATATTTGTTTATCATTACTTCGTATTCTCTGCTGCAGAGACTCCTCACAACTTTCGCATAATAAACTCAAAACTGGTCTATGATGCTGTTATCTGCAATAGGAGCACGAACATAAATTTGGAAACTCATCCTATAGGCGGGTTCTTTGAATATAAATAAAAAATAATTTTAACAGATTCTGTAGAACGTTAAACTTCATTTCTCTACATTGGGAATCAGCTAGATTTGAATGTCGATTCCTGATTAGTTGGTATGCTGATCCCTACACTGTGCCTGGTAATGCTTTACATGTTAGCCATATCAGGTAATACCTTACATCTTTCCCTTCAGAAAAAATCTGATGTGGGCAGCACATGACTATGACTTTCCTTATATAATGCAATGAATTTACTACTTTTACTGAAACAAGAAATGGATTACTTTTTATAGTAGTTATTTATATTCTTTCCAAGATATTGAATTTTCGTCAATGAGTCGTCATTTTCCATGTCGTCATCAACAATGAGTCGTCATTGATTTAGCGTCATTTTTATCCATTTGGCGAGTTTTTCGTTAATTTAGCAACATTTATAAAAGTCGCCAAAATCTCCCCAAGCGTTTTGGACGAAGAAATAAGTTATTCTTACAGCAGATAAATGACTATTGGCGTTCGGATACAAAAGTATTACACAAAGTATCTTTTTTCATGAATGGAACGAGCTAGATCCACGAGACTGATGTCACCCAATTTATCGCATGGTATTACATATGAAAAGCGAACATGTTTCTCATTAGGAAATATTTTTATTTTTATTTTATATGACTCTTTGATAATTTTTTTTAAAAATGTACTATATCTCTCGAGAACGGGTTCATATTAGCATTCTAAAATTTATGTCAATCGTTTTCTAATAAAAAATTACATAAGAAATGTCTATTTGCGTAACTTTATTAGAGGTTTAGATTTTTTCAAAATTTCACTTGAAAATTTAGGGGGTTTTGAACATTCGATTGCTTATGAAAACAATAGGCTTCCAGTGTTTACGGATTGTGATTTTTGTACCAAATTTCGTTCGAATCGGTTCATTCGTTCGTCAGTTATCGTGTCCACAAACTCACTGGCACACACACACACACAGCCATCACTTCAAAAATGTTTGATTCGTGATCAGGAATGCTTGAAACGTGCTCGCACGTCAAAAACTCGAATTCGAATTTTCGACCCCGTCACAATACTTTCCTTATACATTATTGTATATAAGGAAAGTAACAATGCCGGGAATCACCCCAGTTCCCGTTTACGACCGTCCTATAATTTCGGTAGAGTGACAATGGCAGAACTCTAAGTATCACTTTGCCTAAAAAGCACAGTTGGCCGATACCGGAAAGCAAGCACAAATCCATCTAAAGAATAATGTATTAGTAAATAAAAATCAGGTAGTTTTAAAGCATATATTAAAGCATTATATTTCGTTTCATTTAAAAATCAGAACTGATTCGTATCGTGAATCGAACCAAGATCTCCTGGTCAACCGGCAAGGTAACTCCGAACTTCTTATTAGAAATCAGATAAGTTGACTCTTGTTCCAAGGCAAATTTGGAACATTGCGAATTATGGAGGGAGTACAACCTACAAAGATGGTCCCTGTGCTACTCCTGCAATTCATATACATTTCCTTAAGAGAACACCTGCAAAAGAGTGAGCAAGAGATGTTTCTGAGAAATATGGACAGCGATGGCTCAGTTACAGAGGGGCTCACAGCAGGGGTTACAGTGGGGAGAGCTGACCCTTGTCCGTTTTCGGCCGCACGTGCACCCAGGGTCATGGGAACCCTGACTCAGCTGTCAGATATTAATTCTGGGGTGCTCGCCATCCCCCTATCATCACATCACCCAGTAGCTGGATATAATTCTGGAATATTCAATGAAAATACCAGGGGCTTCAATTGGGGGAGCCAGTATTAAACCTCGGGCTTAATTGCGTAGGAGGAGACATTTTTCGGATGTTCGAGAGAGAGTGAGATTTTAAAAAAGAGAGAAAAATTGATTTTGTGTTTCGGGAGAGGAGGTTCTCCAAAAAGACGTCTGCAGTGATGACCGGCGTTTCCTCGGCCGAAGTCCCCACATCCTGCGACAATTCAACGAAGTATTGAAGGTACGGAATTCTAAATGACCGAAACCGGAGATGTCTGAGCAAAAGCGTCCGTGCTAACAGACTAACAATACTGCGTCAACCGACTACCACTTTCAATGAGGGATGCACTAGAAGCGTATCAGTGAGGTCTGTAAAGCGAAATTTGGCGTTTATAGTATATGGAAGCAGAAGACCGACTCGAGTGCTTTTACTCACAGCAGATCATCGGCTTCAGCGCATCAGCTGGGCTCGCGAACACATGGAATGGACCCTAGATGACTGGAAGAAGGTAGCGATGTCCAATGAGTCACTTTTCCAGTTGGTACGAGTCGCGTTCGGTTGCGGTGCAAACCCCATGAGGATATGGATCCAACTTGTCAACTGTGCAAGCTGTGGTGGTTCCATAGGTGAAGTACTTAGTTGGAATGGATTGGGTCCTTTGGTCAAAGTGAACTGGTCAGTGATAGAAAATCGCTATTTCCGGCTATTTGGTGATCATTTGCAGCCGTTTATGGACTTCACGTATCCCAATAACGATGGTATGGTTCAGGATGATAATGCCCCGTGTCACCGGACCCATATTCCTCGCGATTAGTTTGAAGAACATTCTGAGCAATTCCAGCACATGATTTGGCCACCTAGATCGCCAAACATGAACCTCTTGGAGCATATCTGGAATATGATCGAAAGAGCCATTCATGCCCAAATTCCAGCACCAACCAAAACTACGCAATTATGAGCTGCTATCGAGACAGCCTGGCTGAACATGTCTCCTGGAGAATTCCGCCAATTAGTTGAGTCCATGCTACGTCAAAGTGCTACATTTTTCCGAGCTACTGCAGGCTCAGCACGACATTAACGAGGTATCTCACGACTTTTTGCACTTGAGTGTACAATGTCAGTCAATACATTACACTAACGGGCTTTGCCCTCCCGCGGTCACTAAATGCATAGCAACCAGTTTTTGTAGCAATCAGATTTTTAGCAAGTTTTGCGGCTGCGCAGCGGATGCAAAAGCCCCTGCCCCTCCCTCTTCATGAGCGGTTAAAATAATCACAAAGCAGAAAAATTGGGTCCAAATTTAACGTGCGCAGGTCGAATGGGTCCACTGTAGAGTCGAAAATGTGATTTGAAAATCGCATCAAAATTGGAGCAAGCGTTACTTAACAAATAATTTTATAAAAACGATAATTTAAAAAGTCGCCCTTCTGCCTCTCCAACCGTTTCAATATGAACTGATTTTTACTGAAGTAAAATTTTTATCTTAATTGCTAACTTTTGAAGTTAATATCGTAGAATCGTGATTCTTCCAGGAAATGCTTATAATAATGTTAAAATATTATGTTTCAAAAATCAAATCTCAATCTGTTATATTCGCAAAATTAGATTTTTGCATTTTAAGGGCTTTACCAGCAGGCGAGCGAAACTGCCCGTTTACTATTCAATACATTACACTAACGGGCTTTGCCCTCCCGCGGTCACTAAATGCATAGCAACCAGTTTTTGTAGCAATCAGATTTTTAGCAAGTTTTGCGGCTGCGCAGCGGATGCAAAAGCCCCTGCCCCTCCCTCTTCATGAGCGGTTAAAATAATCACAAAGCAGAAAAATTGGGTCCAAATTTAACGTGCGCAGGTCGAATGGGTCCACTGTAGAGTCGAAAATGTGATTTGAAAATCGCATCAAAATTGGAGCAAGCGTTACTTAACAAATAATTTTATAAAAACGATAATTTAAAAAGTCGCCCTTCTGCCTCTCCAACCGTTTCAATATGAACTGATTTTTACTGAAGTAAAATTTTTATCTTAATTGCTAACTTTTGAAGTTAATATCGTAGAATCGTGATTCTTCCAGGAAATGCTTATAATAATGTTAAAATATTATGTTTCAAAAATCAAATCTCAATCTGTTATATTCGCAAAATTAGATTTTTGCATTTTAAGGGCTTTACCAGCAGGCGAGCGAAACTGCCCGTTTACTACGCGCCCCTATTCAGTAAATTATGTCACGTGACTTGGACGTCTACAGGGCCACATCTATCCTTCACTTGAGCTTACAGAAATGTAGAAAAACATAGAGTAAAAAGACACAGCGACTTTCCGGATGAAAGTTATTAAATGATGAATTTAATTGCAAAACATTGGGGCGTGGTAGCCCAGTGGTTAGCGCGCTGGAATTGCACTCGGTAGGCCCGGGTTCGATTCTAGCCGCTGCCAAAACTGCCGCCGTGTTCACTCGGAGTACGATAACGTTAAACATGTGGGTCCGTAAGTCCTTCCGAGAGGTTGGTGGTAGGGGAAGGAGGGTACGGCCTCTGTGGATGCTTCCCCCACTGGGTTCTGGTCTAAATTGGGTGGCACTTCCCGGTTGTCCAAACAGTTACCTTACACCTTTCTAGTAGGTCGGAAGGTTTGGGTCTCAATAACAACAAAAGCAATTAAAGTTTTGTAGGGCATGATATTTCCCAATTTGAAGACCCTACCTCCAAAAGGTCTATTGATGTAATTATTGACATATTATTGACGTTATTTTTATTCTGAGCATTACGTCGTTTTGGAATGAAATTTATGAAATGGTTAATATAAATTTTTTTAATTAACAAACAAAGTTATGGCGGAAAGAATAGAAATTCTCTAGAAGCAAGACTTGACAGTTCACAGTGGCAAATGCTGAAGACCGTACCTGGAAAATGTATAGTTTATTTTTCATTCTGAGCAATACCTGGAAAAGTGTAAAACACAAAGTTTTCATCCGAACACCGTGATTCTTTCAAGGAATGCTTATAATTATGTTAGAATCTCATTATAAAAATTTTAAAATTCTATTTTAAAACTGAAGATTTTAGAAATTTGTATTTTTATCCATAGTTTCGACTGGGCACATCTGTCGGACATTCGGAACTCCTTGATCCCCAAGAATCAATAAATAAGAGGGCATTAACTACGCCCACTAAATTTGTGTGAGATTCACATTTTCATATAAACTGAGGCATTGATTTGTTTCAGTCTGGAAAATATAAAAATACAATTACAACAATGAAGTGCCTGATTTCTATTCAAAAGATCACGCTTACTTAAAAAAAATGTTACTTGAAAAGTAAAGTAGATTCGGGATATTAACCTTACTCACTAAATTTCTGTAGAATTTAATTGTCAGAACAAATTAAAATAAATGCATTAATTTTCTGGGAAAAATTCTGTGGGAGGGGGTGGGGATTTCAGCAATTTGCTTTCTATTAGAAAGAAATAGTTAAATGTTTCAAGATGTTAAACACTCCCAATAAACTTCAGTAAATTTCTCATTTTCCATAAAAGTCAAATTCAGGTATTATTTTCAAAAAGCATTTTTTTTCAGAATGAAAAGGGATTTTAAAACTGGCGAATCCTCATATGACCGCATTATTACTTAGGTATACGTATAATGCATTTTTGAAGACTATGGATTTTTGGAAAGGGCATTTCAACGTTTCGTAAGTAGAATATTTCGGGACACTGTAGTTCAACTATAGGGATTTTTGTGTCTGACCATGTGGCTACACTGATTTTGATAAATCTAGTAACTGGTAACACTGGTTAGTATCAATTTCCTCCCAGAAATAATGTTAATAGATCGGTATTAGCAATATGTATATTTATATTATTATGTAAAATATATTAATTTATCTACCATAAACAATTTTAAAGTACACATTATATAATAAATAATTTCGTTTAATCCACGGAATCGTAAGTTCAAAGTTAAACTCCAGTAAGCTGCCTTAAATAAAAAAAGCAGCATATTAAAATAACCAGAAGGTCGTACGTTAACTGTATACTGCGTTTATTGGATATGAATCGAAAAACGCTGGTCGACATCAATTCCTCCTCATAATAAGTTTATTAGATTGCCGTTGAAAACATATTTACATTTCCAAATGTGAAAATAAAATAACATCCTGAATTAGAATGATACCAGTGAATGTAACATCTTAGCTGAATTAATAAAATTGTGTTTAAATATTTTTCGTAGTATTATGCTTATAATATTATTAAACCACTGCTGCCCATCGGCAAAACTTTTTTGGTGTATGGCAAACCGGCGTGGAACGGATATTTCTCACATATCCTCCATATATAGAAGTAAAAACTGCGATGTGTTTTAGTTCCAAAGACGTATGGAGTACTTTGTATCTGTCGAATAATAAATAAATAATGATGTATACATTCCACAAAAAGCATCACCAAGGTTATATTTAAATTATCATCCATAATTTGCAAACATTTTTACTTTCCTTATATACATATAATGTATAAAGAAAGTATTGTGAGGGGTCGAAAATTCGAATTAGAGTTTTCAAAGGGAGAGTACGTTTCAAGCATACCTGATCACGAATTGAACATTTTTGAGGTGATGTCTGTGTGTGTGTGTGAAAGTGTCTGTATGTGTGTGTGTGTGAAAGTGTATGTGAGTCTGTGGAGACGATATCTCACGAACTAATAGGGCGCTTCGAATGAAATTTGGTACAAAAATTACAATTCGTGAATACTGGAAGCCTATTGTTTTTAAGTGCAATCCAATGTTCAGAACCCCCCTAAATTTTGGAGTGAAATTTTGAAAAAATCATCAAAAAATCAAAACCTTTAATAAAGTTACGCAAATAGGTATTTCTAGTGTAATTTTTCTTTAGAAAACGATTGGCATTAACTTTAGAACGCTAGCACGAACTGTTTTCGAGATATTGCACATTTTCCAAATAAATTTATCAAAAAATCCCACAAATTAAAAATAAATATGGCGAGATTTTGTCGACGAATTTGGCGAAATGTTGCCAACTGGGCGACTCTATTAAATGTTGCCAAATTAACGAAAATATAGCCAAATAGATAAATATGACGTTAAATCAATGAAATGACGACTCATTGACGGAAATTCAGTATCTTGGAAAGAATATAAGTATCTACTATAAAAATAACCTATTTTACTGTAAAAGTAGTAAATTTATTGCATTATTTAAGGAAAGTTATGTGCTGCCCATATCAGATTTTTTACATAGTTTTTTTTATTTCTTCGTTAATGAAGGTGAGTGATATGGAAATATGGTTAATATCTGGATTCAGCAATTTCGTAACTATAAGAATCAATCTGAATTTTGAAAGGGTGCTTTTTATTTTAGTAAATTCAGCTTTGTAGAGTTTTATTTCACTTCAAAATCAAAATCTGTTGGATCGATATTGAGAATAGAACTCAAGTCTCCTCCTCCTTATCGTTGAGGAATATTGCCTCTACACCATTCCGTCATAGTAGGCAACAGTATAGTAAGCAGATGACGTACGAATTTGAAAATATTAATAATCCCAGTAATATTTAAACCCAAAGGCAGTAGATAGAATCCAATCAAAAATGCAATATCGATAAAAATTTATATTTCTTTATTATTTAAATATAAGAAAAGAAGACTGCTGTATAACCCATTAGGTTTAATTGCGTTGCTTACCAACATGATAATTTTATTCAAATATAAACACATTGGGTTCAATTCCTTTGCTTAGCTACATGATATCATTTTTTCTTTCAACTTTTCGGAACAAGTATCGTTTGCATAATGCTATGTCAATAGAAGTTTTAATAGTGCGTTTTTTATTGATATGTCAATAACCCCTGGTCTTGGTAACTCGAAACATGGACGAAATTTTAAGTGGGGCTATGTCATGTCTACCCCAAAAATTTCATCAAAGTTGGTGCAGCCATTCTCCCTTGATGATGAGACAAACACATAAACATAGTTTCAATTTTATTTATATAGTTTTCCCGATGCGGTGGTCGAGCGTCAGGGCAAGAGTTTCCAAGCGATCGTTCGACCGCAGCGTTGTGGGTTCTAGTCTCACGTAAGGCATGGATGTTGCGTTGTTGGGCGCAGTGTGTTCCACCCCCTCTGGTGCGTCTGGGGCAGCGGCCTAAGACGGCTAAAAGGTTCACGTTCCTGGGCGATGTATAGGCGAATCAAGTGCCTGGCCATTTGATAAAAAAAAAATTATATAGATTTGCAAATTACATTACTATGTAAAATATATTAATTTATCTACCGTAAATAATTTTAAAGCACATTGTACATAATAAATATGTTTGCCTAATAAGCTGTAATTGATATGTGTGCTCTTAAAAACTGCCAGAAGTGAAAAACAGCACCGTTCATTGGATGCAAATCTGAAAGCACTAGTCGACATCAAAACCTCCTCGCAGAGATCCAGCTAGAATTTTCCCGAAAGAGTAGAGATACTCCTTGACTTGATTTGAAGGAGTATTTTGCTTTTCGGAAGAGTAATTTTTAACAAATGTACAATTACACTGAAATTCCCAGGTATTTATTAAATTTAGTGTATTTTGTATAAAAAAAAGAAATGCACTATACTCTTTATTTGCATTAATAAACAAAATGCTTTGAATATCTGATAGCACAATTAATATACCTTATAAACATTATGAAATGAGTTTTAAAATGTTTAATTTGCAATTCTAAATAAAGGTTTTTTTCTTTTTTGTTTACAAAATCGACGAGTAAAAATATGCATTACTTAATTCATAAAGCATATTTGCTTATTTTACAGCTTGAAATACGCGTATAGAGGCGTTATCTCGATCTCTGCCTCCTCGAATTAAGTTTGTTAGATTGCCGTTAGAAACGTGTTCACATTTCCAAGTGTGAAAATAAAATATCATCCTCAATTAGAATGATACTAGTGAATATAACATCTCAGTTGAATTAACAGAATTGTGTTTAAATCTTCAATGTATTTATATGGATAATATTATATTACATTAATATGTAAACTATATTAATTTATCTACCATAAAAAAATTTTAAGTACGTGCTACATAATAAATAATTTCGCTTAGTTGATGCACATAGTTTTAAGAGGTCACTCCAGACAGTTGCCTGAAATAAAAACAGCATATTAAAATAACCAAAACCTTGTACACCCAAACGTATGCTGCGTCCATTGAATGCAAATTGGAAAATGCTGGTTCCTCCTCGCAATAGGGTTACTAGATTGCTGTTGGAAGCATGTTCACATTTCCAAATGTGGAAATAAAATATCATCCTCAATTAGAATGATACCAGTGAATTTAACATCTCAATTATTGTGTTTAAGTCTTTTTCATGGTACATTATGCTTATAATATTATTAAACAACTGTTGCCCATCCACAAAACTATTTTGGTGTGTGACAAACAGCCGTTAATCGGAGATTTCTCACATATCCTCTATATAGAAGTAAAAGCTGGGATGTGTTTCTGTATCAAGAGAGCATGGGGCACTGTGTACCTATCGAAAAATTTATGAAAAATGATGTAAACATTTCACAATAATCATCAGCAAATTTTATATTTAAATTATCATTCATAATTCGTAAACATTCTTACATAGTTCTTCAGTTAATTAATATCTTCCTTAATAATTTTGAGTGATAGTGATATGGGAATTTGGATTCCGCGGTGTCTTAACAAAAAGAATCAGCTGGAATTTTCAAAGAGAGTTTTTATTTTAGTAAAATCAGTGTTGTAAAGCTTTATTTCACATCAAAATCTGTTAAATCATTATCGGGAATCGTATCCGAGTCTCTCCCTTAGAGTTCAGGAATCGCATTCAGCCCTCGCCATCATTCCGGACACGTGTAAATAGTTTTTAAAGAGTTTTTCAGTTTATTCATTTCTTCCTTAATAATAGTAAGTGATATGGGGCAATTTGGATTCAGCAATGTCGTAACTATAAGAATCAGCCTGAATATTGAAAGGGTGTTTTTTATTTCAGTAAAATCAGGAAGAGTTTTATTTCACTTCAAAATCCGTTAGATCGATGTCGAAAATCTAACTTGAGTCTCCTCCTTAGCATTGAGGAATATTACATCTACACTAATCCAACCATAGCAGGCAACACCTTACACAATCCAAATAAAAAATCTGATGTGGGTCAGTACATGACTTTCCTTATATAATGCAATGAATTTACTACTCTTGCAGTAAAAAAAATAGGTTCGTACAGTAGATACTTATATTCTTTCCAAGATATTGGATTTTCGTCAATTAGTAGTCATTTTTATCCATTTGGCGAGATTTTCGTTAATTTGGAAACATTTACAAAAGTCGCCAAGTTAGCGACATTCCGCCAAAAGCGTCGCCAAAATATCGCCAAGCGTTATGGACAGAGAAATAAGTTATTCTTATAGCAAATAAATGACTATTGGCGTTCAAATACAAAAGTATTATTCTAAGTATGTTTTCTCATGATTAGAACGAGCTAGATCCACGAGAATTACGTCATTAAATTTATCGCATGATATTACATATGAAAAGTGAACTCGTTTCTCAACAGTTAATATTTTTTTTTAATTCATTCCAAAATTTAGGGGGGTTCTGAACATTCAACTGTATTTAAAAACAATAGGCTTCCAGTATTCATGAATTGTAATTTTTGTTCCAAATTTCATTTCAATCGCTCCATTCCACTGATGCCCACACATACTCACACACACGCATACTTACATACACACACACATACACACACATACAGACACACACACATCACACCAAAAATATTCGATTCGTGATCAGTGATGCTTGAAACGTGCTCTCCCGTCGAAAACTCGAATTCGAATTTTCGACTCCGTCAGAATACTTTCCACATACATTATACTATGTATATGAGGAAAATAATAATTAAATATACTAAATTAAGCTACCTCTGATATCCGTTTTGGTGAAAGAATCTTTGTAGAGCACTTTCACTTATCCATTTATGTACAGAACGCCGATTTTAACCGGTTTTGTTAAAATTGAGCATAAAGGCTATTACAGTAGACATTTCAAAATGAGAGGGAAATAGGTATAAAAGATCCTTTAATTTTCAAAGGTGATTGGCTACATTTTAATATTTTTCGCGTTTAGATTGCGAATAAAACTATTCACGCTTTCAACAACAATAATAATAATATAATCAATACAGAAAGCTGAAAGTTTTAATATAACTTTCTAATACTTTCTAAAGAAAGCTGCCATTAAAAAAAATAGAATAAATAAATAAATAAATAAAAGAAAATAGGTAAGGAATTCAAAAAATTAGGTGACTAAGATTATCAAATTTTCCTATGCCTGATCTTTTTAAGCAAATATTTGGCGGTTTTATTCTCTTAAGCAGCAGTTTTTAACACTTTCCAACATCGTTGAAAAGTGTTTATTACTTTGGTTATTCTGTCTGTATGTCCGTTTGAACGATAATTGCCGTAAAAATGACTTTATCAAAATGAAATTTAAGTATATTGCTGAGACGGTCTGCGGGATATATGGGAATGTAAATGAATAATATCACCCAATTAGTTCCGGATTTAACCCGGATTGAGAAAATAAAATGCATTAGGGACTTAATTTTTCAATCATATTTTAAACGAAGTTAAAATTGCTTCGAAAATTTTAGAAAAAATTAAAATTATCACACGAAATATGGAAAAAAAATTTCAACAAAATATATTAGATAGTTTTTTAAATAAAAACTGAAATAATCATTACACCCATGATATATGAAGAGATCACGTGACTCATGGCAAAATAGAATATGGCATCTATTTTTTCCGTGTGTAAAGATCGTGATATTTAACGATCTTTTAAATTTATATTTAGTGTTGCATCCGTCATAAAACCGCTTTATTTTTGCTAATTATCTGTGTATCTAAATTCTGTGCCATTGCAATTACAATATTTTTATTTTAAATTATCACTAAACTTTGATTATTTCTAGAACGAAGCCTAATTTTACTGAGCAGTTGTATAAGAATTGCTGAAGAAGATTTTTTACGAAAAATTATTTAGCTCTGGAGTCTGGAATATAAGTGATATGCATGAAATATTCATTGATTAGAAGCAGACGATTCATATTACAATAACATCATTTGAATGAAATATTCATTGATTAGAAGCAGATGATTCATATTACAATAACGTCATTTGAATGAAATTCATTTTGTGTTTCGATAAAGTTTTATATTTTCAAGTATAATTAATTACTGTAGAACTGTGATAATTTAAAATATATCAGAGAATTAAAATATATCGCATATTAAAATATATCGCTGAATATATCACATTTTAGAGATGTTTAAATAAAATTGCATTTCAGTTGGAAAGTGTTTCATAATCAATGTTTATGCATGATTGATCTCGTATTTATTGTGATAGTTTTAAATGTATACTATTTGTTAAAGTTATTGAAATCGTATGAATTTACACAACAGCTAAAGGCATCCGGGCAATGGATTGACTAAATTGTTGCCAATTTATTTATTTTAAAAAATATATAAGATGGCAGCAATAAGATTTAGACATTTTTCTGAGAATAACTTGTAAACTGAAGCTCATAAAGAAAAATGATGAATTTGTTTCTATTTTGATACAGAGTGGCGGTTCAAATGTAAAACAATATGTATGGAATAGTGAAGGTGTGGTGGCTGAATGAATGGAAAAATTAAGCCGATACTAACACTCAGTTTATTTTACTTCAAGCACTGTTTGTGTGTTTTTTACCACGTGACTACACTGATTTTGATAAATTTCGTAACTCTGATTGCAGTGCTACTTTCAAGCATACATATGAAAGGGGGACAACCGAAAACGACATTGACCATCCTCATTTATTTCCCCCTCTGACATTTTATTTTAGAAAGCCAAATGTAATTATTATATATATGTGTATATATATATATATATATATATATATATATATATATAAATATATAAATATATATATATATATATATATATATATATATATATATATATATATATATATATATATATATATATATAAATAAATATATATATATATATATATATATATATAATTGAAGAATTATATATATATATATATATATATATTATATATATATATATATACGAGTATATACCTGAGATTGATCATTAATAGAAAATGTTCTGTATAACAAAAGTGAAAGGAAATGTAAATTTGACATCAAATATACTATACGACAAGCCGTTGAATATTTTAAAAAAACATGGTAAGTAACATTGTAAATAAAACAGGTACTAAATTGGTATAAAATACTCCTTTTTCCCTGTTCCACATATAAGTTAAGGAATGGAATAAGAATTGTATGTGGTAAAGATGGGTGAAATTTTTTTTTTGTAACTACACATTAAGATGAAAGTATTTTTAAGTAAATGCATTACATATATGATTTATATAAGTTACTAATCCCCTTGTTCCCTGCATAAACATACATGGTGTAAATGCAAGAAATGTGTTGAAGATGGAAAGTTGCAAAACAGAAACATTGTTTTACATGATGAACTAGAACTTTTCTAGCTCCCCCAATTTTTTTTTTTCTAAATTGAATACAGTGAAAAGCATTTCTGAAACCATGTACGTTATAAAGGACCATACATGTTTCGTTAATGCGGATTCTACATTTCTGTGTGCATTACTGTAAATTGCATTACAGAAATAATGCACATGGCCCGACGTAGAAGAAAATATAAATTGGATCAGATATATAAGAAATCAAATATAATATAAAAATCAAATAAAATCAAATGTACCAGCGTGTGGCTAAGTATTTATAGGGACTACCATGTAATGAAAAGTTATAAGAATGTATAGCAATATGAATGTATTTACCCCTTGTGCTGCTTAACAGTGTAGATTAGGTGATATTAAACATTTTAACTCAAAACAGGTTACAGTTAATTCTATATACTAAGATTTCAACTGTTGGAAGTGAAACATGGAGATGAAAAATTATTAAAAATTGTTTGAGAATGATCTGTCAATATGTTGCTGTAATTGTAACATGGTGTTGAATTTAAAATGTGTTTTAATAAATGAAAAAATAAGGTTTGACGAGTAGGTATTTTGGATAGTAGTGTTTTTTGTTTATATATATATAATAGTTTGAAAATCCAATGAAAGAATAGAGAGAAGTTTTAATTCAAAAAACCCTAGCATTAAAAAATGACGAATTTTTTAATGCTAGGGACGAATTTTGCTAAACGACGAATTTTTTAAATTGACGAATCCATTTAATGGAATCCTATTCAAATTTTGCTTGAAAAATAATTTTTCGATCTTTCCAATGGTGTTAAAATGGAAAGTGTATGATTATATTTTCAGTCTCTACCAATTTTACAGTGTATTCCGTTAAAGATGACTTCCGTGCGATGACTGTGTTAATTTTCCTACTTTAAATAATCACATGGAAGGAATCTTCGAAACGTTTATCTTTAAATTCCATATTTTATTTTTTATACCTTAAAGCTTATGTTTAGTTGAGTTTTTGAAAATCCAATCTGTTCCGCTCAAATAATGGCATGTTTTCAAATAATGTCATGTTTTCAAATAATAATACATACCGGAGGTTGAAGTAATATAATCAAGATCCTCAGGAACGTGTTTTTTAAATGGTGAAAATTGATAGTCAATGCCTAAATTTTTAATACAATGTTGTACTTTTACGTTTAGGAACGCAAATATGCATAGCAGCACAAGCAACTGATGAACTAGCAAAGATGGCGGTCCATAAACGGCAACATTTTTTGAATTAAAGTAACTAAAACCCCTAATTCGAAATTAAATAAGATCTTGCCGATCGTCCCGGGTTCTGAAGTACCTGTGAATCAATTTCCAAGTCCATTTGGCGTTTAGATTTTTCACTACAGACGAATAGACAGACATTTTCCTTCATTATTATAGATTTCAAAATTAGGATGAAATAAATATAAAGGACCATTTCAATTTCAAAGATAATTGGCTACATTTTAATTTTTTTGGCGTTCAGATTGCGATTAAAGCCATTTAAGCTTCCAACAGCTTTTACGCACAATTTCTGCAGCATATAACATGATTAACCAGTGTTTTTGAAATAAAATGAGATAGTCTAATTTGTTTGACATACTTTAATTTTCTCATACAGTTATAAATATAAAGTATTGTTTAAAAAAATCAAACCTAAGATTTTGATTTAAAAGCAGATTTTATGATCTTCAGAACAGAATTTTACTACTCTCATGAAAAATGTCTGCTGCGTAAGTATGTGTGTGTGTGTGTGTGTGTGTGTGTGTATTTATATATACAGGGTCTTTCAAAAGTCCGTATAAATTTTAAAAATTCATTAAAAATGGAAAAATCATCGCACTGAGGTTCGGTTTTTACCATAAGTATTGCTAGGACGGGGTTGTTTTTTTTTGACGTGAAAAAATTTTGTAGTTTAAAAAATCACCTATAGGTAGTGCTGAACGTATTTGAAAGACAATTAAAATAACTTACTGTACTTGTCAAATCGTGTGACAAGCCTAAGTAACCCTGAACAGGTGATAGGACCTTTTCCTTTCTTTAGATTTTTCCTAAATCAGAATTTTGGCAAAGCATCTGATGCTGATTCTCCGCTCACGTAATACAGCTTCTCTAACAAGACCTTCTCGATCAAAGTTAACATTTTCGCAAAAGCTTATCCTTTGCACCGTTTACTAATGAATCAAATGAAGAATCTACGGAGCACTACAGCTCTTTTATAACAGCCTCATTTGCATACTTCTGGAAGATGCATTCGGGTAAGCGCCACCTATAGGTGATTTTTTAAACTACAAAATTTTTTCACGTCAAAAAAAACTCCCCGTCCTGGCAATACTTATGGTACAAACCGTACCTCAATGCGATGATTTTTCGATTTTTAATGAATTTTTAAAAGTTATACGGACTTTTAAAAGACCCTGTATATTTGTGTGTATGTGTATATATTATATGTATGTATGTGTATATATTTATATATATATATATATATATATATATATATATATATATATATATATATATATATATATATATATATATATATATATGTCAATTTTTTACGTAATTACTTAAGAAGATTAGCACGATATAAAATCTGTGTGTGGATGCATTATATTAAAAAACACTAGAACTAGATTGAATATTTTGCTGTTTACAGGATTAGAGCTTCACATACTTGAATAAAAGTATAATCAATATTGATAGAAGTATAATTAATATAGGAAAAAAAGGGTTTTAAATACGTTCATTTGTTATAGGTGTTAACATTGTATACATTTACATAAATCAGCTGAATGCATCCAAGGATCGGATTAACTAATCCGTTGACAACGTATACACTACCCGACACAATACGAAAATACAACACCTGGAAAGACCCCCACTGGGTTCCGGTCTAAATTGGGTGGCACTTCCCGGTCGTCCAAACAGATACCTTACACCTTTCTGGTAGCCGGCCGTCCAATCAGCTGCTCATGTCCACTGGATGAGTCGGACGGTCTTTGTTTTCAACACCTTTCTGGTAGGTCGGACGGTCTGGGTCTCAACAACAACAACACCTGGAAAGAGCGAATAGAGTGTGATGATAAAAGACACACAGAGATGGCATATATAAATAAGTGACGTTAATTCCAGAAGGATAATGCAATACAGAATGCCATAGACAGGGGAGCAGTAGGCAGTACGATTACCTCTTACGGCGATACAAGCAACACTTCGAGGAACAGACGCAATTAGTGTGCTGACAGTTTCCTGAGGAATAGATGACCATATGCCTTCAACCATCTTCCACAAGTCGTCCCCTATTTGGGGCAGGGCCAGGGTAGTCAAACGACGTCTAATTACTTCCCATACATGCTCGATGGGTGAGAGATGTGGAGACAGCGGAGGCCAAGGAAGCACCTGGATACCGTGCAAAGCTTGTCTGCTGTTAGTTGCCGTATGCGACCCGAATGCGGTCCAACAGCATTCAGCTGCTGCAAAATGCTGGAAAGCAGCATTTTGCAACAGCTGAAGGTAGGGCAATGTAACCAGCCGCATCACCTCATCCACACATCGTCGTGCCGCTATTGTGCCTCTGATGCGAACTAGAGGTGATCGGCTATCGAAGCTGATGGCACTCCAAACCATGACGCCGCACTGTCGAGCAGCATGGCGTTCAACAGTCGCAGCAGGCACTGTTGAACATTTACACTTAGCTTCCAGGCTCATTTACACTTAGCTTCCAGGCTCTCACACGGTCACTGTAATTCGACACATAGAACCGTGACTCGTCGCTGAACACTACCCTGTTCCATTCAGTTGTCTAAGAGACTCGGGCTCGACACCATTGCAATCTCTCACTTCGGTGTCTTGTCGTCAATGGAAGTCTTCGTAAAGGACGGTTTGAGTGCAAGCCGCTTTGGGCCAATCGTCGAGAAACAGTTGTCGCTGATATTAGAACATCCAATGTAGCCTGCAAAATTTGCAGAATGTTGACAGTCGTCGTATGTGGCTCCGCAACCTTAAGCCTACTAATGCCTCGATCAACGCGTGCTGGCGTACGTCTGGATGGACCTGTACCACTGCGACGATTCACACGCCTTTCTTCAATCCTTCTTCTCCTAATGGATCCACAGTGGATGCATCTACGCGTGTTTCAACTGCAATACGCCGGTACGAGCACCCAGTCGTGAGTAGGCCTAAAATGAATCCCCTCGTAGGATCGTCCAAATGCTGAAACGGACTTCGGCGTTGTCGACCAGGTATCTGTTAAACAACACGTGACTTCTGAATGGAAATACAGCTGAAAAACGGGTTTCCGTTATCGGAAGACAATAACAACTGTTAGGGACGCGACAGCCTAGTGGTTAGCGCACGGGAATTGCACTCGGGCGGCCCGGGTTCGATTCCCGCCACTGTCAAAACTGCCGCCGTGTTCACGCGGAGTACGATCACGTTAAACATGTGGGTCCGTAAGTCCTTCCGAGAAGTTGGTGGTAGGGGAAGGAGGGTACGGTCCCTGTGGATGTCCAATGAGTTCCGATCTAAATTGGGTTGCATTTTGCATTTCTCAGCTGGCTAAACAGATAACTTATACCTTTCTGGTAGGTCGGACGGTCTGGATCGAAGAAGATGAAGTAACAACTGTTGTCTTATCTGCCGTTTCCGTTCTTTTTATCCCGCGCTCTAATTACATGATCTACTTGTATTTCAGATCACTTGTGTACACCGGCCAGCTGCGTTTGTCTCGCAATTTGCATAATTATACGGCCAAAGCTTCATGGTGTGGCATTCTCTATGTCGGTTAGTGTATACTTTTATAAAATTACTTATAAATGAAAGCTCATAAAGAATATATTTAATTATCTACCATAAATAATTTTAGAAAATAAGGTACACATAAAAATAATTTTTAAATAATTATAATTTCATCTTGGTGATTTTTTGTCTTCCAGATAGCTCTGTTTAGCAAAAGCACGGCGTCTTGAAATAACAAGAATGTGGTGTGGTTCGGTAATTGTATTGTAACAGGGGTTACCATCTCATGGTTAGATACAGTAATTTGTAGGGTCATTTTGCGATAGAAATTAACGTGCTATAAATCTTGTCATGCCGCAGACAGCTGCGTAGACATTAAATTCAAGGTTAATGGGTAACTTGGCATATTTTCAATTCGAAATTCTCAAATTTAGCGATTGTTTTTAATATGGATATAAATCGTTTCTACAATTTTGCGAAACATACAAATGTTAAAAAATATATTAACACTATTTGATAATTAGTTTTTAAATTTTTATCGTGAAATTAATGGTTATGATACTGAAGTTATATTGATATTTAAACAACCCCAATGGCAATGTATATTTACATGAAATGGGTGAGGGCGATTCTAGTAGTATTCATTTATACTGTATATCAATGATTCTAAAGGTTTTTTTTTAACTCGCAGCACATTGTTTCACCGTGTGGGATATTACGACACACCGGTGCAGGAGCAGTAGGTGGCAGTACTAAAAAGGGGCTTTAACCCCTCCCCCCCCCCCCCCCCCACCAAGTCTCGTAGACATCTACGACGAGCCTGATGAAGGTTTATATGGCTCTCTACCTTTCATGATAGGCCTACATTGGATCCAATGTAGGATCCATTACAATCCAATGGGTCTAAATGATCCAATGTAGACCTATTAAGCTTGATTAAGCGAATCGTAGTTTGAGAAATGTCTGGAACGCTCCCGAATCCTAGCGGAGGGTATATATACTAGTCAACACTCATCGTCTATTAATAAGTAACTGCGTTTGAACTATTTAATGCCTATTTAATACTTATTATATATTTTCTCTTATTTTCCCATTTCAAAAATAGTTTTGTTCTTTTTGTCGTGACACACCCTTGGAGAGTTATTGTTGTACATGTTAATCATATTCATTTCAAATGACACACATGCAGTCAAAAAGTTCTCAGTACTTCGATTCGAGATTTTGATGCCGATATAGGTTATGTTTGACTATTTAACGTTTTGACTATTTTTGAAGTGATGTCTGTCTGTTTGTCTGTGGTCGATTTCTTGTGTGCATGATGGCTGCCACAAACATTAATGGATATTCGTGAAACTTTATATCCGACTTTGTTAACGAAAAATCTAGAACTAGATAGAAATTTTAAATTCGAACGAAAACATTGAAATTTTGTTTTTTTTTAACATGGCAGAATAAGATGCAATCTGACATAATCACGCATAAAAGGGGTTATTTATGGTTCAATGATCAAGGAACTTATAAGTTTCAATAACTGTAGTGAATAGTTGCGATACAATTTTTGTATTTATACTGTTAATAGTCCCCCTCGTGGGGGGCCAGTTACCCACAAGAGATACGTTGTCAAACTTGACATCAATCAAAAAAAATTTTCAAATCCTTTAAAATGAAGGGTAACACTCTATAATTGTGATAATTTGGAACAACAATACAGATTTTAGAAAAAAAAAAGCGTGTGCATTAAAATAGATTTTGCTATGAGAATGTAGAGTTAATCCGCACTCTGGTTGATTTCAATTGATTTCCTTTCTTTCTTAACAACAGAGATTATGTTGGAGCCATTAAAATAATTGTGCATTGGAGTATGTTGGAGGTATTAAAATTGGTGGAAGTATTAAATCACTAAAATACATTCTGGTATGGGAACGTAAAGTTGATCCGCACTCCAGTTAATTTCGATTGGTTTCATTTCTTAACAACAGACAGTGTGTCGGAGGCATTAAATTTCTGCGTTAGAGTATGATGGCGATATTAAAATTATTGGAGGTATTAAATCACTTTAAATAGATTCTGCAATGTGAACGTTGAGATGATCTGCACTCCAGTTAATTTCGATTGGTTTCATTTCTTAACAACAGACAGTGTGTCGGAGGCATTAAATTTCTGCGTTAGAGTATGATGGCGATATTAAAATTATTGGAGGTATTAAATCACTTTAAATAGATTCTGCAATGTGAACGTTGAGATGATCTGCACTCCAGTTAATTTCGATTGGTTTCATTTCTTAACAACAGACAGTGTGTCGGAGGCATTAAATTTCTGCGTTAGAGTATGATGGCGATATTAAAATTATTGGAGGTATTAAATCACTTTAAATAGATTCTGCAATGTGAACGTTGAGATGATCTGCACTCCAGTTAATTTCAATTGGTTTCATTTCTTAACAACAGACAGTGTGTCGGAGGCATTAAATTTCTGCGTTAGAGTATGATGGCGATATTAAAATTATTGGAGGTATTAAATCACTTTAAATAGATTCTGCAATGTGAACGTTGAGATGATCTGCACTCCAGTTAATTTCGATTGGTTTCATTTCTTAACAACAGACAGTGTGTCGGAGGCATTAAATTTCTGCGTTAGAGTATGATGGCGATATTAAAATTATTGGAGGTATTAAATCACTTTAAATAGATTCTGCAATGTGAACGTTGAGATGATCTGCACTCCAGTTAATTTCGATTGGTTTCATTTCTTAACAACAGACAGTGTGTCGGAGGCATTAAATTTCTGCGTTAGAGTATGATGGCGATATTAAAATTATTGGAGGTATTAAATCACTTTAAATAGATTCTGCAATGTGAACGTTGAGATGATCTGCACTCCAGTTAATTTCGATTGGTTTCATTTCTTAACAACAGACAGTGTGTCGGAGGCATTAAATTTCTGCGTTAGAGTATGATGGCGATATTAAAATTATTGGAGGTATTAAATCACTTTAAATAGATTCTGCAATGTGAACGTTGAGATGATCTGCACTCCAGTTAATTTCGATTGGTTTCATTTCTTAACAACAGACAGTGTGTCGGAGGCATTAAATTTCTGCGTTAGAGTATGATGGCGATATTAAAATTATTGGAGGTATTAAATCACTTTAAATAGATTCTGCAATGTGAACGTTGAGATGATCTGCACTCCAGTTAATTTCGATTGGTTTCATTTCTTAACAACAGACAGTGTGTCGGAGGCATTAAATTTCTGCGTTAGAGTATGATGGCGATATTAAAATTATTGGAGGTATTAAATCACTTTAAATAGATTCTGCAATGTGAACGTTGAGATGATCTGCACTCCAGTTAATTTCGATTGGTTTCATTTCTTAACAACAGACAGTGTGTCGGAGGCATTAAATTTCTGCGTTAGAGTATGATGGCGATATTAAAATTATTGGAGGTATTAAATCACTTTAAATAGATTCTGCAATGTGAACGTTGAGATGATCTGCACTCCAGTTAATTTCGATTGGTTTCATTTCTTAACAACAGACAGTGTGTCGGAGCCATTAAATTTCTGCGTTAGAGTATGATGGCGATATTAAAATTATTGGAGGTATTAAATCACTTTAAATAGATTCTGCAATGAGAACGTTGAGTTGATCTGCACTCCAGTTAATTTCAATTGGTTTCATTTCTTAACAACAGGCAGTGTGTCGGAGGCATTAAATTTCTGCGTTAGAGTATGATGGAGATATTAAAATTATTGGAGGTATTAAATCACTTTAAATAGATTCTGCAATGAGAACGTTGAGTTGATCTGCACTCCAGTTGATTTCAATTGGATTCATTTCTTAACAACAGGCAGTGTGTCGGAGGCATTAAATTTCTGCGTTAGAGTATGATGGAGATATTAAAATTATTGGAGGTATTAAATCACTTTAAATAGATTCTGCAATAAGAACGTTGAGTTGATCTGCACTCCAGTTGATTTCAATTGGTTTCATTTCTTAACAACAGATAGTATCTTGGATGTATTAAAATTGCGCGCATTTACACAAACCGGCTTAATGCATTTTCTGGAATTGGTTTTATACATATGTTTCCAATCGAAAGTTTGTTAAAATTAAATGCGGAATTCTTTCATATAGCTTTTCCCCCTTCGAATTGTATTTTAATAAAATAGTGGATCCAAATTTTTATAGGGTCCCTCGAGCAATAAAAAACATTCAATTATAAAAGTTGCTCTGTACAGTAACTAATCTAAAGAGAAAAATATCCAGTGCAATTATTTGCGATATTCTCTGATTTATTGCTTATAAAATTAGCTAGAGTGTGGATCAATTTGAATTTCTCTAACCAGAATCTCTTTTTAAGCAACTTGTGATATATATATATATTATTTTTCCAAATTTTGTAAGAAAACATTTAAAAAATCTGTATTGTTGGTCCATATGATTACAATTATATGGCGTGTTACCCTTTATTTTACAGGATGAATAATGATCACAATTATATGGCGTGTTACCCTTTATTTTAAAGGATGAATAATGATCACAATTATATGGCGATTTACTCTTTATTTTAAAGGATGAATAATGATCACAATTATATGGCGTGTTACTCTTTATTTTAAAGGATGAATAATGATCACAATTATATGGCGTGTTACTCTTTATTTTAAAGGATGAGTAATGATCATAATTATATGGCGTGTTACCCTGTATTTTAAAGGATGAGTAATGATCACAATTATATGGCGTGTTACCCTGTATTTTAAAGGCTGAGTAATGATCACAATTATATGGCGTGTTACCCTTTATTTTAAAGGATGAATAATGATCACAATTATATGGCGTGTTACCCTTTATTTTAAAAAGCTTAAAAAAATCTTTCGATTGATACCATACTTGACCATGTACCCCAGAGTCTGTGGGGGAGAGGGGGGCGTAACTGAAATTGAATAACTTGGGGAGTAACTTGAATTGACTTATATTTTGAATTAAATAGTTCAAAAATTTCTATTTAGTTTTAATTTTTTTTATAACAAAGCTGGATATAAAGTTTCGTGAAAATCTGTCCATAGTATTTATGTATTTGTGGCAGCCATTTGTGGAAAACACAAAAAATCGGCCACATACATACATCACTCTAAAAATAGTGGAAACGTGTTCAGGAGGTCCTAAAATATATATTGTCATCAAAATTTCGAAATAGAAAATTTTCGTGAAAACAATACTTTCCCTATACTATGTTTAATAGCATGTGAATGTAAAGATCAGCTATTATCCCTCTGCAAATTGGGGATCAGCCGCAAATAAAACTGCACACACGCGTTTCAAAGAAAGTCAGGCTTCAGTTTGCAATCAGTTCCTATAGTACGAGTCATGTTCGAAGTGAAAAGCCAATTCAGACTATTTTAATATATTTTTACATTATTTCCATTTCACATATCTTCATGGATATTGTGACCCACAGTTTTTTTTTTCTAACCGTTACTATATTTCGCAACTTTTTCTAACTGAATTTTATTGCTCAAGGGACAGTCTAAATATTTAGACCAATATTTTTAAGGAAATACCACCCACCAGATAAAAAGTATACGGAAGAATTCTGCATTTAATTTTACCAAATTTTCAGATTGGGGGTATGTATGTTAAAATAATTGCCCGAAACTTGAAAAACGAGGTCAACTATGCTGAAACATCTTCTACAGTAATTTGTGCATTTGTGGGACGTAACGAGTTCTTGCCGCCATTGCAGTTATCGGTGTTCCCATTCTGAAAAACGTAACACGTATGTGTGAAACCGGTTTACCGAAACTGTTATTTACAGTGGGAGCGTGATCCTATATTTCTTCAAATTATAGGAATAAAAAGTGTAAAGAAACCAGTTACGGCTATGACGTTTCGACGAATGACGTTTCTACAATCAAATTTCAAATAACGTTTCTGGGGATAGACATGAGTATTGGAAAAATTTAAACTCTGGGGAATACAGTTTGAAACCGAAAAAAAATAAGCAACAATAAATCGCAAACATGGTAAAAGGATCGGTCATCTATCATCATATATCATCGGAGTGACGAAACATGCATTCGACGATTTGAAAGAAGGTCATGTGATGTATAAAGTTATATGCACATGAAAATTAGTTCCGATGTTTTGAAATTTTTCCGATATTTCAAGGTTTGATGCATAAAAGTGTGAATTGAAAATGAGCAAAGTAATATGCCCATTCGCCATTTTCTTTCTTTAGTGTTAACTACTGCTGTTTATTACTTTCCCTGCAATACATGGTAATGTATAGGGAAAGTATTGGAATCATGCCGAAAATCACAACTCGAGTTTTCGACGGATCTACACGTTTCGAGACCTCTAGAATACGAAAAAACTATTTTTAGCGTGACGTCTGTGTGTGTGTCTGTGTGTCTGTCTGTGTGTCTGTCTGTCTGTCTGTGCAGATTTTGTATCCACTCTAACTAAAAAACTAATGGACCGAATTTCACAAAATTTGGTAAGTAAGTTACTTGTGAGCGAGTCTGGTGCTGATTAGTTTTGGGTAAGATTTGGAATAAAAAAACCCGCCTTTTTTGGCGAAATGGCCCGCAAAAGTTTGTATCCACTCTAACTGAAAAACTGATGGACCGAATTTCACAAAATTCGGTAGATGAGTCACTTGTGGGTCACCTTGGTGCTGATTAGATTTTGGTACGATTCGGAAAAAAATGACCTGCCTTTTTTTGCAAAATGGCCCGCAAAAATCGTCCAAATCTAAACTAAAGAACTGGGTATACTCAAATATATCCATTAAATGCTGATTTAATACGTAATTTTTAACGGCGAAAAGAATAAGACCAACCCCATTACACTAGGACTAGCCGTTCTCGAGATATTTTAGTTTTTCGTACTTTCCCTACGCCACCTTTGAAAATAAGCCCGGTTACCGAATGAGAACGAAAATTGAATTAAAAGTGAAATAAATTTAGTTAAAATAAAGAGAACGTCTGCAGGGAAAGTCATGTGCTGCCCACATCAGATTTTTTATTTTGAATAAATGTCTATCTATATGAAATGTAGTGTAAAACTTCTGATATGATTATGAAGATAAAGAAAGATTTGAAAAATTTTGGAGAAATATTTCTAGCAAATCCAATAATTATTTATTTTGTCTTGAAATTGATCATACGGTTCAAATAACAAGGTTTTATAGATGATCTTATTTTAATCGAACTGTATTGTTCTCGTTTAACTTGTGTTCGTATAGTTTTCGTAAAAGATTCCTGATGTTTGTATAGTTTTCTTAAAAGATTCCTGATGTTCGTATAGTTTTCGTAAAAGATTCCTGATGTTTGTATAATTTTAGTAAAAGATTCCTGGTGTTCATGTAGTTTTCGTAAAAAATTTCTGATGTTCGTAAAGTTTTCGTAAAAGATACCTAATGTTCGGGTTTAGTCGTCTAGTAAATATGTTTTTGTTAGTAATTGGTAATCCGGCGTGGTGTTTTACACAGCAAGAATTTTCTGACATGCCTTGTGAAAAATAATTTTTTACGTTCAGTTTCACTTACGTACAATATGTATTCCAAAGCAAGCAAAGAGGGATGAACATATATACATATATAATTTTTTCAAAAGTTTCCTAAAATCTTTCAGTCAAAAATATAAACTACTTTATCAACTGGGACACAAATTCCCTCCAGATTGCAAATCGGAGCGAATCAGCAACTGAAATTTTAAGAAAAGCTGGAGAAACGTCTCAAAGGGAAATAGCTCATCCATCTTTTGACTTTATTAATTTCTTGCGTTCAATTTTACTTACGTACTATATGTATTCCAAATTAAGCACATATATATATATTTTTTTTTTCAATATATATATATTATATACCTTTTACATACATATATATTTTTTCATATACATATTTTTCAAAAGCTTCCAAAATTTTTCGGTACAAAAATATAAACTAATTTATAAACTAGAGCGCAACTTCCCTCCGGATTGCAAATTGGAGCGAATCAGCAACTGAAATTTTAAGAAAAACTGGAGAAACGTCTCAGAGGGGAATAGCCCATCCGTCTTTTGACTTTATTAATTTCTTGCGTTCAATGTTACTTACGTATACTATAGGTATTTCAAATTAAGCACATATGTATATATATATATATATATATATATATATATATATATATATATATATATATTATA
Organism: Amaurobius ferox; assembly: GCA_951213105.1. NCBI lineage: Eukaryota > Metazoa > Arthropoda > Arachnida > Araneae > Amaurobiidae > Amaurobius > Amaurobius ferox. The sequence goes on from OX578138.1 coordinate 85,037,628, forward strand.
TACATATATATTTTTTCCATATACATATTTTTCAAAAGCTTCCTAAAATTTTTCGGTACAAAAATATAAACTAATTTATAAACCATATAAACCAGAACGCAAATTTCCTCCGGACTGCAAATCGGAGCGAATCAGCAAATGAAATTTTAAGGAAAACTGGAGAAACGTCCAAAAGAAGAATGGACCATTACTATTTTGGACTTTATACTTCTTACGTTCAGTTTTACTTACATACTGTGTGTCTTTCGAAACAAGCACACAGGGATGAATCCATATATATATATATATATATATATTTTTCAAAAGCTTTCTAAAATTTTTCGGTCAAAAATATAAACTACTATATAAACTAGGATGCAAATTCTTCCCAGATTGAAACAAGGAGTGTATCAGCAAATTAAAATTTAAGGAAAGCTGAAGTAACGTCCGAAAGATAAATGATCCATTCCCCTTTTGGACTAATTTCTTATGTTCAGTTTTACTTACGTACGATATGTATTCTAAAACAAGCACAGAAGGATGCCTCCATGTATATATATTTTTTCAAAAGTTTCCTAAAATTTTTCGGTCAAAAGTATAAACTACGTCATAAACTAGGACGCAAATTCTCTCCCGATTGTAACTTGGAGCGAATCAGAATGTTACATTTTAAGGAAAGCTGGAGCAACGTCCAAAAAAAAGGAATTCATCATTTGGACTTTCATTAACTTTTTACGTTCAGTTTTATTTACGTACTATATGTATTCCAAACCAAAATAAGCACAGAGGGATGAATCCATATAATATATATTTTTCCAAAAGCTTCCTAAAATGTTTCGGTCCGACTTAATATAATTATAATACAAATGCAAATAAATATAACAAATACAAATACAAATAAATATAACAAATACAAATACAAATAATTATAGCAAATACATATAATATAATAATACAAATAAATATAACGCGATATATATTTTCTAATGGTTAAACTGTTTCGCAATGGCCGCAAGGAAAGGATACGCTAGCTATTCGCGAGCCAGAACTAATAAAAACTCAATTTTATATCATTTCATTGACAATCACAGAAATTAAACAAATTTTATCACACTAGGAAATAATATTCAATGCATTTTCCCATCTAACATGGGGACAGAACTATAAAATGCGAGTCATTTATGTGCTTAAATCTGAAAGGATTTTTGATATTCAGAAAACAGCAAATTCTATTACGTAAAAGTCACATTAATGACAACTAGCCATTTCGAAACCACGAAGCGCGAGTGGACATGTGTAGTCTGTATAATATTCACAGAAATAACTCACTGAATGACGCTGATGCATCAAAATTATCTAGCGCTTTCATTATAACAGGAATTTTGATTTGGGTGTGATTTGATCTGTCTGAGCTTTGTAACCAAAGAAAAAAATGCGAAATTTCAAAAATGCAATTTATGAGCTGGTGGTGCAAAGGAGTAATATAAAAACTCAAAAGGGGTTGACGATGCAAAGAAGTGATTTAAAAAAAATTATACCACTTTTCAATAAATGTGACTTTCCTTTGATTGAGTTTAAGGATAATATAAAAGGGATAGTAAAAAAAAATTAAACCACTTTTGCTCTCAACAAAAAATTGCTTGTTCTTGCTTGTTGTTCATACCTCTTTTAGTATGGCTCTCTTAGTTTTTTAAATATAAGCATTACAAACTCGAAAAACGGAAAAATTTCTATATTCTTCAAATTGGTAAGACGATTGCTCAAAAACTGTAAGAGTTTTTCCTAATATTAAATACAGATTTTAATACTACATTTTCCAGTACACATTTTTGTTGTTTACTATTTATATCTATCTTTTATAATTTATTATATATTTCGAGTTAAAGATATAGCACTCGCTTGAAAAGCTGTTACTTTTTAAGATTTTTCGGAAAAAAAAGTTTAACATATTAAAATGAAAATGTTTTATATATTTATAATCTGAACCCATCTTACAAAACAAGGAAAAATATAAAGATTTTTATCTTTTAGGTTCGGGGGTATAACCGTTCAAAGTGTTTACATTTTTCTTAACGCTGCGTTTTCGTTCACAGAAACCCCAAGCATAGATGTTCTTCACATAAAAAAATCTGATGTGGGCAGCACATGACTTTCCTTATATAATGCAATGAATTTACTACTTTTACAGTAAAAAAAAATAGATTATTTTTATAGTAGTTATTTATATTATTTCCAAGATATTGAATTTCGTCAATGAGTCGTCATTTTCCATGTCGTCATCATCAATGAGTCGTCATTGATTTAGCGTCATTTTCATCCATTTGGCGAGTTTTTCGATAATGTAGCAACATTTAAAAAAGTCGCCAAGTTGGCGACATTCCACCAAATTCGTCGCCAATATCTCGCCAAGCGTTATGGACGAAGAAATAAGTTATTCTTACAGCAGATATATGACTATTGGCGTTCAAATACAAAAGTGTTACTCTAAGTATCTTTTTTCATGAATGGAACGAACTAGATCCACGAGAATGATGTCACCAAAGTTATCGCATGGTATTACATATGAAAAGTGAGCATGTTTCTCAATAGGAAATATTTTTTTTTATTTTATATGACTTTTTCATAATTTTTTTTAAAAATGTGCAATATCTCGAGAATGGTTCATGTTAGCGTTCTAAAATTTATGTCAATCGTTTTCTATTGAAAAATTACATAAGGAATGTCTATTTGCGTAACTTTATTAGAGGTTTCGATTTTTTGACGATTTTTTCAAAATTTCACTCGAAAATTTAGGGGGTTCTGAAGATCCGATTGCGTAAAAAAACAATAGGCTTCCAGTGTTTACGGATTGTAATTTTTGTACCAAATTTCGTTCGAATCGGCCCATTCGTTCGTTAGTTATTGTCTCCAAAAACTCACTGACACACTTTCACACACACACTTTCACACACACACACATACTTTCACACACACACACACACACACAGACATCACTTCAACACACACACACACTTTCACACATACACACACATACTTTCACACACACACAGACATCACTTCAAAAATGTTTGATTAGTGTTCAGGGATGCTTGAAACGTACTCTCCCGTCGAAAACTCGAATTCGAATTTTCGACCCCGTCACAATACTTTCGTTACACATTATTGTATATAAGGAAAGTAAAAAAAATGTAGTTTTCCATTATTACTTGTATTTGACTATAGGAATAGAAGAATAACAGTTTCCCTTGTGTTTCTTTATTGTTAAATTAGGTGACCGAGAATTGCAGAAGCGAACAGCACAAACTGGATTTACTAGAAGCACTCAAGAATAACATTTCTCTGAAATAGCAAATAACATTTAAGAGAATGGAGACACAATAGAGCATGTTTGAAACTATTAAACTTTGGAGAATCTGTTTTGACAGCAGGAAAATAAGTGAAAAAGAAAATGGCAAATGGGTCGGTCATCTTTCATCATTCATCATCGGAGTGATGGAACACTCATGCGCTTGATTAGAAAGAAAAATAGAATAAGCCACGCGGTAGGAAGTTGCAGGGTGTGCATGAAAACAATGAGTTTTCCGATATGTTAGGGTTCATGGATGATTTTATTGGAGCCAAGGTGAGAAATTGCCATTAGTTTCGAACGGACTATTTTCTCTTACTTTAGTACTTTTAAAATATTTGTAATGTGCGTCTCCATCCAATTTTCTGTTCCATTCAATTCGACCTATATCATAATGATTATAAGATCGAATAAAAATATGATCTATTTCAGATTTTGTAACAAAGTAATTCTATAAAAATATTTCGTAAAAACTTTTGAAATTTCTTCTATGAAGTTGGCTTAGTGCCGTCGATGGATTGGGCGTATTAGGCTAACATGTGTTAATATTAGCTATATTTATGAGAATAGAGACACAGTAGAGCGTGTTTGCAACTATTAAATTTTGGAGATTCTATTTTGAAAGCATAAAGTAATTAAAAATTAAAATGGCAAATGGATCAGGCATTTTTCATCATCTATCATCGGAATGATGGAACACTCATGCGCTTGATTCGAAAGAAAAATGGAATAAGCCACGCGGTAGGAATTTGCAGGGTGTGCATGAAAACAATAAGTTTTCCGATATGTTAGGGTTCACGGATGATTTTATTGGAGTCAAGTTGAAAAATTGCCATCACTTTCGAACGAACTATTTTCTCTTACTTTAGTACTTTTAAAATATTTGTAGTGTGCCTCTCCATCCAATTTTCTGTTCCATTCAATTCGACCTATATCATAAAGTATATAAGAACGAAAAAAAAATATGATCTGTTTCAGATTTTGTAACAAAGTAATTCTATAAAAATATTTCGTAAAAGCTTTTGAAGTTTCTTTTATTAAGTTGGCTTAGTGCCGTCGATTGATTGGGCGTATTAAGCTGACATGTGTTAATATTAACTAGATTTAAGATAATAGAGACACAATAGAGCGTGTTTGTAACTATTGAATTTTGGATAATCTATTTTGAAAGCATAAAAATAAGTGAAAGTGAAAATAGCAAATGGGTCAGGCATCTTTCATCATTCATCATCGGAGTGATGGAACGCTCATACGCTTGATTCGAAAGAAAAATAGAATAAGTCACGCGGTAGGAATTTGCATCAGGGTATGCATGAAAACAATGAGTTTTCCGATATGTTAGGGTTCACGAATGATTTTATTGGAGCCAAGGTGAAAAATTGTCATTATTTTCTCTTACTTTAGTACTTTAAAAGTATTTGTATTGTGCGTCTTCATCCGCACTTTTCTGTTCTTTTATATTCGATTCAATTCGACTTATATCATACTTATTATAAGAACGAAAAAAAAATGTATCTATTTCAGATTTTGTAACAAAGAAATTCTATAAAAATATTTTGTAAGAGCTTTTTAAGTTTCTGTTATGAAGTTGGCTTAGTGATGTCGATGAATTGGATGTACTAGGATGACATGTGTTAAGAGGACACGGTACCTCAATTACGATCAAAATATCCATTTTTTTTATCGCATCAAATTAAAACTACTACCTTTCCAAGTATTTGTGCAAAATATTAGACCTGTATCTGCATTCTTTAAAAAGATATATACATTTTTCTGATACAAGGTGGAAATTTAAGGCGTACCGAAGTGGACGTGGCCGAGTTTGCCGGAAAGTAGATCCTCACAAAGATTTAATTAATTATTTTTCTTCCCCCTTTCCCCCCCCCCCCGTGTAAAATATGTTTTGAAGTGAAGTGAAGTAAAAAAAGTAAGTGAGGTGAAATAATTTCATTTTAACTGTAACCAATTCTAGCTTTGTTTGTGTTTGATTTTGAAAGCAAGGTGTTTTCAAGCGAAGAACAATCTTCAACTGAGTGCATCATCAAAAATTTGGCCACATACAAATTCCATCGAAGAACATATTTCAGAAATAGAAAGAAAACCGCAGTTTATGTATTAGCACAAAAGAAAAGGAAAATTGCTCGAACGCGACGACAGAAAGCAGAATTTAGAAAAGATCTTTCTTATAAAGTAGGGTATTTTTAAAATGGCGAAGATGTAAGTGCCTTTTTTTTAAGTATGGAGGTATGATACGAATTGTGTTTTGGCACCCAACTCTCCGTAACAATAAGACCAGAAATTTTACTGACGGACGCAGTTTGGCGCCTCCCATCGAGTCGACGCCCGTCTCACCGAGCCGAGTTGAAAACTTTAAATGCATTTTTCTCAGCTTTCATTTATTCCGCGTTACAGTGTATTCAAAATACTAAGGCATTTTTTCTGTTTAAGATAGAGCTTTGAAATTTTTTATAAATACTTTTAGTTATTTGTGGAATAAAACTGGGTTTGGATTAGTTTTTGAGTGCTATAGTTATTTAAAAAAAAATAATAATAAATCTCAAAATTTTAAAATTTTGGCAATTTTTTATACGTTTCAGATAAAAAAAATTATATAAAATTTATTACATGTTTGATTTAAAAATCGATTCCCAATTTTGTTTAATGTTATTTCACTAATGTTGAGAAAAAAATGAAGTCAAAATATTATTGAAAATTGAAAAAAGAGAAGCGATTTTAAAAAACATTAAAAAAGCTAAAAAAATTTAAATGTTTCCTAAACTGGCAGTCGAATATGAATTTGTTTCTCCAGAATTTTTTTTTTATTTAATTTAAAACATAAAAAAAAATACTATTTCAATTCTAACATGAAAAATAAAAAAAAAATGCATAAGAGGTACCGTACCACATTAATATTAACTAGATTTAAAAGAATAAAGACATAATAAAGCATGTTTGTTTGTAACTATTAAATTTTGGAAAATCTATTTTGAAAGCAGAAAAATAAGTAAAGGTGAAAATAGCAAATGGGCCGAAGATTTTTGCATCATTCATCATCAGAGTTATGGAACACTTACGCGCATGATTCGAAAATAAAATAGAATAAGACACGTGTTTGGAAGTTGTAGGATGTGCTTGAAAACCACGAATTTTCTGATATGTTACTGTTTATGGATGATTTTATTGGGTTAAAAATGTTCCAAGAGATGCAAACCAATTGCCATTATTTTTTAAACTGATTATTTTCCCTTACTTTAGTATACGTTAAAAACATTTGTAGTGCGCGTCTACCTCCGATTTTCTCAGCTGTTTATATTCCATTCAACTCTACTTGTATCATCCTGATTATTAGAACAGAAAAATGTATGTTTCTATTTCAGATTTTATAACCAAGTTGTTCTTTGAAAATATTTCGTAAAAGCTTAAAGTTTCTTTTATGACGTTGGCTTAGTGCCAACTTCATAAAAAAAACTTTATGAAGTGAATTGGATGCATTATCCAATCCACTTCATTTACGGATTGGATGCATTAGGATGATATTTGTTAATATTAACTTATTTGACGTCATGAACATCTCTTGAGTATAAAATCATCAACTTCCTTCGTATAATATATAGTATCATCATTGTTCCTGCATTATCATTGTTTTCTATGGCAAACAATGCTATGAAAATCTTAAATCTCAAATAATAATTCCAGTTATAAACCTAAATATCTGATGTGGGCAGCACATGACTTTCCCTGCAGACTTATCCATGTTCTCTTTATTTTAATTAAATTTAATTCACTTTAAATTCAATTTTCATTAGTTGGAAACTGGACTTATTTTCAAAGGTGGCGCAGAAAAAACACGAAAAAAATTAAAATATCTCGAAACCGGCTAGTCCTAGTCTAATGGGGTGGGTCTTATTCTTTTCTTCATGAAAAATTACGTATTAAACAAGCAGTTAATGGATATATTTGAGCATACGTAGTTTTTTATTTTAGATTTTGGGGATTTTTGCGGATCATTTTGTAAAAAAAGACAGATTCTTTTTTTCTGAATCCAAACAAAATCTAATCAGCACCAGGGTGACCTACAAGAGACTTATCTACCGAATTTTGTGAAATTCGGTCCATTCGTTTTTCAGATAGAGTGAATACAAGCTTTTGCGGGCCATTTCGCAAAAAAAAAGGCGGGTTCTTTCATCCCGAATCGTACCCAAAACTAATCAGCACCAGATTCGCCCACAAGTGACTTACCTACCAAATTGTGTGAAATTCGGTCCATTAGTTGTTTTTTAGTTAGAGGGGATACAAAATCTGCACAGACACACAGACAAAAACACACACAGACATCATGCTAAAAATAGTTTTTTCGTAATCTAGAGGTCTCAAAAAGCGTAGATCCGTCAAAAACTCGAACTTTTCGGCATGATTCCAATGCATTCGCTATACATTACCATGTATTGCAGGGAAAGTAAAAATCAGATGTGGGCAGCACATAACTTTCTCTGCAGACTTATATACACATTCTCTTTATTTTAATTAAATTTAATTCAGTATTAATTCAATTTTCGTTCCCATTTGGTAACTGGACTCATTTTCAAAGGTGGCGTAGAGAAAAAACGAAAAAACAAAAATATCTCGAGAACGGCTAGTCCTAGTGTAATGGGGTTGGTCTTATTCTTTTCTTCGTTAAAAATAACGTATAAAACAAACATTTAATGGACATATTTCAGCATACGTAGCTTTTTTATTTTAGATTTTGTCGATTTTTGCCGGCCATTTTTCAAAAAAGGACAGGTTATTTTTTTCCGAATCGTACCAAAATCTAATCAGCACCAGAATGTCCCACAAGCGACTTATCTACCAAATATTGTGAAATTCGGTCCATTAGATTTTTAGCTAGAGTGGATACAAGCTTTTGATTGCCATTTCGCAAAAAAAGGCGAGTTTTTTTTATCCGGAATCATTCCCAAAACTAATCAGCACCAGATTAACCCACAAGTGACTTACCTACCAAATTTTATGAAAATCGTTCAATTAGTTTTTTAGTTAGAGTGGATACAAAATCTGCACACTCAGACACACACACAGACGTCACGCTAAAAATAGTTTTCTCGTATTCTAGAGGTCTCGAAAAGCATAGATCCGTCGAGAACTCGAGTTGCGATTTTCGGCATGATTCCAATACTTTCCCTATACATTACCATGTATTGCAGGGAAAGTAAAAAGTACTAAAAATTCTATTTAGTTATCGTTTTTTCTCTTTAAACCTCTCTGAGTAGTAACGTTCTGATCGACTCCAACTGCTTTTTGATTATGACTTAAACTAAACTGCTACCTTGATCTTCACGCACAAATCTATTGGTTCTGGTTCCTCATATTCACGCTCGCTATCACGATCTTCTCGCTGGATTGCTCGATAACCAGGTTGTAAAATGATGTCTAAAGTCATGTTTAGTTATTTTCATTGGCTATGTTATGGCTGAATAGCCATCTGTGATTGTAAACACTTCTGGCTAATCTGCTTCATCAGAAATAATTCAATTAACTATGCCATCACTGGCGCCTGTCTTCTGGCCATTCCTTTGTAGATTCCAGTCATCTCCCTTATCCACTTACGATATACACTTACAGCGTAACTTTAATGCAATATTTCTCATATTTATTATTTTTTTCTTACATAACAATAACATTCCGTAAGTCTGGCGGCAGATTTGCACAAAATCGATGTGATTTTTCCCCCCCCGAAATAACTAAATCAACTGTGATCAAATTTTGAATATAGAATGTTTTGCAAGGCTGAAACCATCACTACGAGTTTTCAGCATTCTTTTGTACCCTGTGAATGCATGACCACTTCTATCCAAGTATTTAACAGAATATTAAATTTAATATCACTAAAACACAACATTAGTAATAATAGTAATTACAAATAAGTAATGTTAGTAATAATAGTAATAACAGTAATAATAGCAATTACTAAAACACAACATTAGAAATAATAGTGGAAATTTATGATGGAGCCTCCATATGGTGGCTAGTGGTGTATACATCATTTTTAATGGAATTATTAAGCATTTTCATTTTTTTGCCTAATTACTTCGTACAGTATTACGAATTTTCTGAAAATTTGAAAAGTACCATCTCCAGAACCGGAAATGGCAATCCTTAGCGAACCCCTACATCCCCTGGAATTCGATGCTGCCCATATTAGTCATCATATAAACTCTATATATAGCGAATGCTGGGAAATAGATGTTTCAAGGATTTTTTTTAAAGGGAGTGAAATAAAATACGGAAGTGTAAATCTTTAGTTAACTCTCTAACTCTTTCGGAATTTAATGCTGAATTCATGTCCGTCATCATTTAAATTCTATCTAGAGCTAATTTTGAGAACTAAGTGCTTTAAGGAAAATGTGAATTTTTGAGTCGGGAGTATCATCGTCAGAATCAGAAGCGGAAACCCTTAAACCCCTCTGAAATGTGACGCTAAATCCATATCTGTCATTATTCAAGCTCTATTTATAGCCAAGTCCGAGAAATAGATGTTTTAAAGAGAATATTTTAACCAGAAGTGGAAGGGCCAACGGCCGTACCGTGCTGAAAACACTGGTTCTCGTTAGATCACCGAAGTCAAGCAGCATCGGGCGCGGTTAGTACTTGGTGGGTGACCACCTCGGAACACCGCGTGCTGTTGGCCGTCTCGGGTGCGGTATCCCCGTGGTTTGCGCGCTAGATTTGCACGCTACCACAAATGCCGCCGTGTTCATGCGGAGTACGATCACGTTAAACATGTGGGTCCGTAAGTCCTTCCGAGAGGTTGGGGGTAGGGGAAGGAGGGTACGGTCCCTGTGGATGCCTCCCCCACTGGGTTCCGGTCTAAATTGGGTGGCACTTCCCGGCCGTCCATACAGTTACCTTACACCTTTCTGGTAGGTCGGACGGTCTGGGTCTCAACAACAACAACCAGAAGTGGAAAAGTAACTGTATGTAAAGGTTCTTAGTGATCCACTCTACCTCTTTCAGAAATTGATGCTGAATCTATATTAGTTATCATCTAAGCTTTATCTATAGTAAAACTTGAGAAATAGATGTTTCAAAGAAAATGAAATTTTTACTTTCCTCATATACATAATGTATAAGGAAAGTATTGTGACGGGGTCGAAAATTCGAATGCGAGTTTTCGACGGGAGAGCACGTTTCAAGCATCCCTGATCACGAATCAAACATTTTTGAAGTGATGTCTGTGTGTGTGTGTGTGTGTGTGTGTGTGTGTGTGTGTGAAAGTATGTGTGTGTGTCAGTGAGTCTGTGGAGACGATAACTGACGAACGAATGGACCGATTCGAACCAAATTTAGTACAAAAATCACAATCCGTAAACACTGGAAGCCTATTGTTTTTATACGTGATCGAATGTTCACAACCCCCCTAAATTATCGAATGAAATTTTGAAAAAATCGTTAAAAAATCAAAACCGCTAATAAAGTTACGCAAATAGACATTTCTTATGTTATTTTTCATTAGAAAACGATTGGCATAAATTTTAGAACGCTAACATGAACCGTTCTCGAGACATTGTACATTTTTCAAAAAAATTATGAAAAAGTCACATAAAAAAAAAAATTCCTATTGAGAAACATGTTCACTTTTCATATGTAATACCATGCGATAAATTGAGTGACATCATTCTCGTGGATCTAGCTCGTTCCATTCATGAAAAAATATACTTTGAATAATACTTTTGTATTAGAACGCCAATAGTCATTTATCTGCTGTAAGAATAACTTTTTTCTTAGTCCATAACTCTTGGCGAGATTTTAGCGACGAATTTGGCGGAATGTCGCCAACTTGGCGACTTGTTTGAAATGTTGCCAAATTAATGAAAATCTCGCCAAATGGATAAAAATGATGCTAAATCAATGAAAATGACGACTAATTGTCGAAAATTCAATATCTTGGAAAGAATATTTGTATCTACTATAAGAAAATCCTATTACTTTCCTTATATACATAATGTATAAGGAAAGTATAGTGACGGGGTCGAAAATTCGAAATCGAGTTTTCGACGGGAGAGCACGTTTCAAGCATCCCTGATCACGAATCAAACATTTTTGAAGTAATGTCTGTGTGTGTGTGTGAAAGTATGTGTGTGTGTGTGTGTGTGAGAGAGTCTGTGAAGACGATAACTGACAAACGAATGGACCGATTCGATCCAAATTTGGTACAAAAAATCACAATCTGTAAACACTGGAAGCCTATTGTTTTTATACACAATCGAATGTTAAGAACACCCCTAAATTTTCAAATGAAATTTGGAAAAAATAGTCAAAAAATCAAAACCACTAATAAAGTTACGCATATAGACATTTCTTATGTAATTTTTCATTAGAAAACGATTGACATAAATTTTAGAACGCTAACATGAACCGTTCTCGAGATATTGCACATTTTTCAAAAAAATTATCAGAAAGTCATATAAAATAAAAAAAAATATTTCCTCTTGAGAGACATGTTCACTTTTCAGTAATACCATGCGATACATTGGATGACATCACTCTCGTGGATCTAGCTCGTTCCATTCATGAAAAAAGATACTTTGAGTAATACCTTTGTATTTGAACGCCAATATTTATTTATCTGCTGTAAGAATAACTTATTTCTTTGTCCATTATGCTTGGCGAGATTTTGGCGGAATGTCGCCAGTTTGGCGACTTTTTGAAATGTTGACAAATTAACGAAAATCTCGCCAAATGGATAAAAATGACGCTAAATCAATGAAATGACGACTAATTGTCGAAAATTCAATATCTTGGAAAGAATATTAGTATCTACTATAAGAAAAACCTATTTATTTTACTGTAAAAGTGGTAAATTCATTACGTTATATAAGGAAAGTCATATGTTGCCCACATCAGATTTTTTTAATCGGGAGTGGAAAAAGACCATGAAGCAGAAATCCTTCTTGAACCATCAATGCCCCCTTCGCAATTTTATGCTAAATCGAAAACTGTCATCATTTGAGTTGTATCTACAGCAGATCCTTAGAAGCAGATGTTTCAAGGAAAATTTTTTCGTAAAATTAAGAGTGTGGCAAAATTTTTGCCACCAATAAACATAAAATCTGACGTAGACAGCACATGGCTTCTCTTGCAGACTTAAAATAATTTTCTGGTTATTTCTTTAATAATTCACTAAATTGAGTTTAATTGCACAAAGTAACACAGGTAATTATTTAGAATAACACTGAATTGGCACTTTCAAGTTTCCTTTTCATTTGGTAATGGACATATTTTCAAAAGTGGCGTAACAAAAATACGTAAAACGACTAAAGTACCTCATGAACGGCTGACTCTAGAGTAATGGTGTTGGTCTTATTCTTTTCATCGGCGAATATTACGTGTAAAACAAGCATTTAAAAGATACACTTGAGCATATGCAGTCTTTTGTTTCAGATTTTAATAATTTTGTGGGCCATTTCACAAAAATGGCAGGTTGTTTCATTCCAAATTGTACCCAAATTTAATCAGCAAAAGAGTAACCCACAAGTAACTTATCTACCAAATTTGTGAAATTCGGTTCATTAGTTTTTCAACTAGAGTGGATACAGACAATTTTTGCGGGTCATTTCTCTAGAACAAACAGGTTCTTTTATCCTAAATCGTACCAAAATCTAATCAGCACCAGGGTGACCCACAAATGACATACCTGTAAAATACTATGCAAATTTGTAAATTAGTTTAGGAGTTAGAGTGGATACAAACTCTGCACATACAGACACACACACAGACGTTACGCTAAAAATAGTTTATTCGAGTTCTAGACGTCCCAAAACGTGTAGATCCAGTGAAAACTCCAGTTACAATTTTGATACTTGACATGATTTCAATACGTTCCCTATACATTACCATGTACTGCAGGGAAAGTAAAAACTTCTGTAATAAAACATTGAATACATTTCAAAATTGATTCTTAAGTGGCTTGAATTTCAAAGTAAATGTCCGACTGAAAGTGCTGATGGCAAATGGATCGAACGCATCCATCATCATCCATCAAAATTTTGAAGTAACATGTTTATGCATCTTCTTGAACAAAGCAGAACAAGTCTCCCCAAAAAATAGAAAAGTGTCATTTGAAAATAACAGTTGTATTCTCAGATATGTTGCGAACGTATTATAATAGAATGTTGAGCAGGGGTATAGAAAGGGTTCTGCATGAAAATAAAGACAGCCACGCCTATAACAAGCATAAAAATGTGGCAGACTTATCTGTCTCTCTCAATCATGTTACTGTTTCCATGGACTCATTAAAATTTCATATTAAGAAAGTTTCTTTAACTTTGTTTAGTTTTTATACTTACTTGTATGCATGATTTCCATAAAAATGATTGATATAAAAAAAGCTATACGAAATATACCAGCCATAAAAATGATTGAGGGGAAGAACTATCGACAAGTTTATCAAACTTCATGAATGAAAAGTATAATAGGAAATGTTATTGAATATGCGTAATATTTCGTATAAACTTGACAAATTTACCTCTCTGTTCCAAAGTAATTTCTTGTTGAAATTAACTTGAAAGGAGTAAAAAGAGTTGAGATAAATAAATATAATAATAATATTGAAAAGGGTTGGGATGATAAAACTTGAACTGCATATATATTGCATATATATGTATCGTTAGTAGATAAGTTTGCCAAGTATATTACGAAATACATTCAATAACTGTTCCTTTCTATACTTTTCACTCATGAAGTTCGATAAATTTGTCGATAGATTTTCATCTCAATCATTTTTATAGCTGACATTTTTTGTGAAGCTGATTTCATATCAATCATTTATATGGCTGACAATTAAAGTTGATTTCATATCAATCATTCAATCATTTTTATGACTGACACTTTTTGTAAAACTGATTTCATACCATTTCTATGGCTGACACTTTTTGCAAAACTGATTTCATATCAATCATTTCTATGGTTGACAATTTTTGTAAAGTTGATTTCATATCAATCATTTTCATGATTAACACTTTTTATAAAGCTGATTTCATATTAATTTCTATGGCTGACACTTTTGTAAAGCTGATTTCATATCAATCACTCCTATGACTAAAACTTTTTGTAAAGCTGATTCCATATCAAACGTTTCTATGGCTGACACTTTTTGTAAAACTGATTTCATACCACTTTTATGGCTGACACTTTTTGTAAAACTGATTTCATATCAATCATTTCTATGGCTGACACTTTTTGAAAGCTGATTTCATATCAATCATTTTCATGATTAACACTTTTTTATAAAGCTGATTTTATATTAATCATTTCTTTGGCTGACACTTTTGTAAAGCTTATTTCATATCAATCATTCCTATAACTAAAAATTTTGTAAAGCTGATTTCATATCAAACGTTTCTATGGCTTACACTTTTTATAAAGCTGATTTCATATTAATCACTTTCATGGCTGACACTTTTTATAAAGCTGATTTCATAGCAATCATTTTTATGGCTGACACTTTTTGGAAAGCTGATTTCATATCAATCATTTTTATGGCTGACACTTTTGTAAAGCTGATTTCATATCAAACGTTCCTATGGCTGACACTTTTTTGTAAAGCTGATTTCATACCACTTTTATGGCTGACCCTTTTGTAAAGCTGATTTCATATCAAACACTTCTATGGCTGATACTTTTTGTAAAACTGATTTCATACCCCTTTTATAGCAGACACTTTTATGAAACTGATTTCATATTAATCGCTTCTATGGCTGACACTTTTGCAGAGCTGATTTCATACCAATCACTCCTATGACTAAAACTTTTTGTAAAGCTGATTTCATATCAAACGTTTCTATGGCTGACACTCTTTGAAAAGCTGATTTCATATCAATCATTTTCATGTCTGACACTTTTTTGTAAAGCCGATTTCATATCAATCATTTTTATGGCTGACACTTTTTGTAAAACTAATTTCATACCGTTTTGTGGCTGACACTGTTTGTAGAATTGGTTTCATATCAATCATTTCTATGGCTGACACTTTTTGTAAAGCTGATTTCATATCAATCATGTTCATGATTGACACTTTTTATAAAGCTGATTTTATATTAATCATTTCTATGGCTGGCACTTTTGTAAAACTGATTTCATATCAATCACTCCTATGACTAAAACTTTTTGTAAAGCTCATTTCATATCAAACGTTTCTATGGCTGACACTTTTTGTAAAGCTGCATTCATATCAGTCACTTTTACGGCTGACACTGTTTGTGAAGCTGAAGTATATTTTGTTCTTTACAAGCTTGTTATTGATGAGAAAAAACTATCCCTTTTGTAATTTTTTTCTTTCTTCAGCACTCTTGGGGCAGTCAGAACCTTCAACGTATCAAATTTAAACTATCTGTTGTTAATATATGTTCTGCAGAAATTTGATTGCTAATCACCCTTTAATAAAAAGATAAACTTAACAAGAATTTGACTTGCCATCAGGGTACCTTAAAATTTTTAAATGTTGTAATTTTCCCAGTTACGGTAGTTGTAGAATAATTAGCATACCAAATTTCAACTTTCTAATTTAAACAGATTCCCTGGGAAATTTTAATGAATAGTGATATATTTTGATAAAATATAGATTTCCATCACCAATTGTGGTTATTTAAAATTTGAAAAGAAAAGAAAAAGTTCGAATTTTTCTTTCACGATTGTTAACTACACTTTGCCAGCAGAATTTAAGCTGTATATCTCAGACATATTTTCTGTTGAATATTGTGATTAAGTAAGCCACCCTTTTCTGAGAAGAGGAAACTGATAAATACGACATTTGCAATATTTTGTATAGTCATTACGGTTATCTAATATATTTTAAGTGAGAAATTTCTATATTTGTCGATGTATAAGACTAGCAGTGGAACACTCAACATGCCAAATATGAAGCATCTAACTTTAATAGTTGAATTTAGATCTTAGGTGTAAGTCAATAAGTACAATACACTTTGTGCGAAGGATATGAAAAATTTGAACAACGTACAGCAACACAGATAGCACGATAATGCAACATATAGC
Organism: Amaurobius ferox; assembly: GCA_951213105.1. Classification (NCBI taxonomy): domain Eukaryota; kingdom Metazoa; phylum Arthropoda; class Arachnida; order Araneae; family Amaurobiidae; genus Amaurobius; species Amaurobius ferox. Next base: position 85,054,000 of record OX578138.1, read on the forward strand.
TGTTTTGAGGATACGCTGGATCTCCTTCGTCGGATTAAGAGAACCAACAAACCCGAAGTCCTAAAGAGGAATTGTCGCGAAAGGAAGAAGCAGGCGGATTGGTCCTCTTGCACGAATGAAGGCGATCCAGCGTATCATCGAAACATCTGTATGCTGCATTATTGTGTTATTTGTGCTTTTATGCTTTGCTCAAGTTTTCTCGAGATGCAAGATTGGAAATTTCATATACAAACAAACTGTTCTATCTTTGATGCATTCGTACAGAAAATTGGAATAAACCTAATTAAAAACGATTTGTTTCATCACACCTGCCTGTTAGAAAATTCAAAAATCAGCATTCTACTCCTTTTCGTTTTTCAGATACGGGGGGTTGAAAACAGCTATTTTGTGGCTCGTGTAAAAGATGTTTTGCAGAACTTTCAACATTGCACGTTATTTTTACTTTCCTTATATACATAATGTATAAGGAAAGTATTGTGACGGGGTCGAAAATTCGAATTCGAGTTTTCGACGGGAGAGCACGTTTCAAGCATCCCTGATCACGAATCAAACATTTTTGAAGTGATATCTGTGTGTGTGTATGTGTGTGTGTGTGTGTGAAAGTATGTGTGTGTGTGTGTGTGTCAGTGAGTCTGTGGAGACGATAACTGACGAACGAATGGACCGATTCAAACCAAATTTGGTACAAAAATCACAATCCGTAAACACTGGAAGCCTATTGTTTTTATACGCAATCGAATGTCCAGAACCCCCCTAAATTTTCGAATGAAATTTTGAAAAAATCGTCAAAAAATCAAAACCGCTAATAAAGTTACGCAAATAGACATTTCTTATGTAATTTTTCATTAGAAAACGATTGGCATAAATTTTAGAACGCTAACATGAACCGTTCTCGAGATATTGTGCATTTTTCAAACAAATTATGAAAAAGTCACATAAAAAAAAAAAAATTCCTATTGAGAAACATGTTCACTTTTCATATGTAATACCATGCAATAAATTGAGTGACATCATTCTCGTGGATCTAGCTCGTTCCATTCATGAAAAAATATACTTTGAATAATACTTTTGTATTTGAACGCCAATAGTCATTTATCTGCTGTAAGAATAACTTTTTTCTTAGTGCATAACGCTTGGCGAGATTTTGGCGACGAATTTGGCGGAATGTCGCCAACTTGGCGACTTTTTTGAAATGCTGCCAAATTAATGAAAATCTTGCCAAATGGATAAAAATGATGCTAAATCAATGAAAATGACGACTAATTGTCGAAAATTCAATATCTTGGAAAGAATATTAGTATCTACTATAAGAAAAACCTATTTCTTTACTGTAAAAGTAGTAAATTCATTACATTATATAAGGAAAGTCATGTGTTGCCCACATCAGATTTTTTTAAAAGGACTTGGCTGGTGCTCTGCGCATACCTTAATAGTTAAGAACCACCACAACTTTATAGCGTAATATATCAAAATAATGATAATCAATCACGCTCAATAAAACATATCTTATATTTTTATTTTACTCTGCAAAAAAATTGAAACTTCCAAAAGGTTGGGCTGTACTCATGGGCGTACGTAGATGTTTTTTCCAGGGGGATACTAAAATTGATTACATTCAAAATTTATAGATTATTATCAAACTTCAAATATATATTGTACAAAGTAAATTTGAATAGATGGTATGAGTGTCACATTTTAAGAATTAGTGTGTATAGCACTTTTAAAAATTGGTGTCGAAAACCCAGACCACTCGACTGACCCGAGTTTAAAAATTAGTGTATACCACCTTTAAAAATATTCCCCTTTCATAACAGAATTCTAACCTTCCTGTAGACAGAGCATCTAAACTAACAAATGGGGCATTCATAAACATACCTAGTACAATTAAATCCTAGTCCCAATTAAAATCCTAGCTCAATTAATACCTAGTCCAATTAAAATCCTAGTCCAATTAAATCCTAGTCCCAATTAAAATCCTCCAATTAATCCTAAATTTTCCATTTAGATATAGGTTTAGATTGTGTTTGTTAATATACACGTGGGGAAAACACCATACGAAAAACGCCCTCAGTTTCCAGGTATTCGTCAACGATATTAGCTCGATGGGGACGGGCATAATAGTCCATAAAGAGCAAATCAGGACCAACTGCTGCAGCGTGGAGTCTCGCGATGGGGTTTAGGACTTCATCCCGATACCGCGCAGCCGTCAGAGAACCGTCTTTAAATATGTGCAGCTCTGTGCTTTATCCCATTGAAATTCCAGCCCACACCATGACGCTGCCACCTCTGAATGCGTGATGTTCGATGATATTCTTTGCCTGATTGCGTGTGCTTCGTTCTCTTCAGACCCTTACACGCTTATCATCTGATTCCAGGGCAAATCTGGACTCGTCCGCGAACAGGACGTTGAACCAATCTGAGACAGTCTAATTGACATGTTGACGCCACCAATTTAATCTTGCCCCTCTGGCTTGGATGGTTAGTGAAACACAAGAACGTGGTACTCTGGAGTGCAGTCTCTGCACGTGGGACCTTCGGCGCACAGTACTGGCAGATATTGTCTTACCAAGTGCCGTTGCAACCATGAATCTATCAGTTGTAGAGGTCGTTCGTCGACTTCGCTTGGCTACTATAGCAATATACCGATCATCAGAGGGGGGTGGTAACCCTTGGACAACCGGGCACAGGTCTCCGGACAACTGTCTGACTTGTTTGGAATTGTTTTCATAATCGAGGAATTACCGAATGATCAACGCCAAAGAAAATAGCGATGTCTTTGATTGACTGTTCTGCTTCAATGCGTCCATCAGCACGTCTACTATCTATCATTCATCTTCTTTCAGCCATAGAGACACGAATGTTATCATTAATAATCCTATAAAAGTTATGAACACGTCGTATCAGCATTTAAATGCACCTCATCAAACCCTTCAGAATGCTGGCGTCTTCAACGACTGCCTAATTAGCATATATCCAGACTATCAATCGTGATTGGCTGTAACATACGATATTTGCATACTGCTATCTACATACGCAGCGATTTTTAGCTACTCAAATTCAAATGCTCTTTCGAAAAATGTTAATTGTCATTGCGTGCTAAACTTTTGGAAGTGAGTGTATAAATATCAATCCAATCTGACCATTGTATATATACATGAAAGATAGAATAATAACCAATTCCAAATACTTACGAAAATTAAATCAATAAAATCACCAAAACAGTTAAACCACGTCTACAATACCGAAAAGAGAAATAAAGAAATGAACAGCACTAGCTTTAATTGGAGGTTAATAAGACTAGATGCTTCATCCGGTCTGAGCATCTAACCCTAATTAACCCAAGCAAATGGTTGTTTCAGATATGGCAATAGTAAGTTACTATAAATGTCATAAACTCATGAAAAATCAAATATTACCACAAACGTTGAGGCGGGAACACTGTATGCACGTACAGTAAAGGCGAGTATATATATATATATATATATATATATATATATATATATATATATATATATATATATATATATATATATATATATATATATATACATATTAAAAAAATATAATAATAAAAATATCAATTCAAGTAATCATGATATATTAACATCACCAGAATAGAAAAACCACGGCTACGATGCAAATAATAGAAAAGAACAACACCGGCCCAAATTCGAACATTAATCAGAATTAAATTCTTCTTCAGGTCTGAGTATTTAATTCTTATTAACCCAAACAAATGCCTGTTTCAGATTTGGCAATAGTATGTTACTATAAATGCCAAAATCCAGACTACAGGCCCCAAAAAAGGAAAAAGTGAAATAATAAATAATAAATATCTGGAAATAATAAATAATGGAGTAATACTAAATAATAAACATCGATAATAAATAATAAATATCGAATAATAAATATCGAGCAGCACCGGAATGAACATGACGAAATATAACCTAGGATGCAGAACAAACGTTCGCAGCGACCCTCCCAGACCCGTCCAGTGAGTCAGAGCAAGAGACAGGACAATTACCCTTATAAGTAGAACAGAATATGAACATGAAGCATAGATGAAAATTCCTACTAAACAAGTGATGCATAGAAGAAATGAATAAACGAGACTGCCACTAAACACCATTATAAGGGCGCTCAAATCGTAGTATCAAACAGGCTATATATATATATATATGTGTGTGTGTGTGTGTGTGGTTTCATGATTAGTGTACATTAAGGGGAAGTTTTTTCGTTTTAATGTTCTAAAGGATTTTATTTCCTTCAAACAAATTTAAAGATTTATTTTCTTCATTTCGAAAATATTAGCTTTATTGAAATTTTGTAAAAAACTTCAGATATTTAACGTTTAAAAATCTTTAAGCATTTAACAAATGTCGTATAATTAAAAAGTTAATCCCACAAGAGATTTACACAGAGAGAGTGCACAAGAGAGAGTGAAAATTAGAACTTCAGTTTTTTAGCACGAATTAAATTAATCACTTCTTTTTCCTTATTCGCAATCTATTTACACTTTTAAATTATTTCCCGAGGAGAAATACTTGGTGTTTACAATAAATTATCTACTAAGTATTTTCATTTTTAAATTAAAATAATTCTAATAAAGGGCTTTTCTGACAGATTAATTTTTCTATTAATTTAATATTGTTCTGTAATAAACTTTTCTATTACAAACTTATAAATTTTTATTTTCTTTTTTTGTATAAACTTTTTGTATATATATATATATATGGAATATATTCATTGAAATGGAAAGTATTCGCTATTTAAACTTTTGAATATAAATATAAAAAAAGATATGATGTGGGCAACACATGACTTTCCTTACATAATGTAATGAATTTACTACTTTTACAGTAAAAAAAACAGATTTATCTTATAGTAGATACTAATATTCTTTCCAAGATATTGAATTTTCGACAATTAATCGTCATTTTCATTGATTTAGAGTCATTTTTATCCATTTGGCGAGATTTTCGTTAATTTGGCAACATTTCAGAAAAGTCGCCAAGTTGGCGACATTCCGCCAAATTCGTCGCCAAAATCTCGCCAAGCGTTATGCACTAAGAAAAAAGTTATTCTTACAGCAGATAAATGACTATTGGCGTTCAAATACAAAAGTATTATTCAAAGTATCTTTTTTCATGAATGGAACGAGCTAGATCCACGAGAACGATGTCACTCAATTTATCGCATGGTATTACATATGAAAAGTGAACATGTTTCTCAATAGGAAATATTTTTTTTTTATTTTATATGACTTTTTGATAATTTTTTTTGAAAAATGTACAATATCTCAAGAACGGTTCATGTTAGCGTTCTAAAATTTATGTCAATCGTTTTCTAATGAAAAATTACATAAGAAATGTCTATTTGCGTAACTTTATTAGTGGTTTTAAATTTTTGACGATTTTTTCAAAATTTCATTCGAAAATTTAGGGGGGTTCTGAGCATTCGATTGCGTATAAAAACAATAGGCTTCCAGTGTTTACGGATTGTGATTTTTGTACCAAATTTGGTTCGAATCAGTCCATTCGTTCGTCAGTTATCGTCTCCACAGACTCACTGACACACACACACACACACACACACACACAGACATCACTTCAAAAATGTTTGATTCGTGATCAGGGATGCTTGAAACGTGCTCTCCCGTCGAAAACTCAAATTCAAATTTTCGACCCCGTCACAATACTTTCCTTATACATTATGTATATAAGGAAAGTAATGAATATCTGTTTCGAAATTATATCGAAAGTGCAGTTTATTAAAAACAGCATTTTAGTTGTAATTTTTCATTTGGCGAAGTGTTGCACTTTTCAATAAAGTCAAATTGCCAAAATTTTGGATAAAAATTAAATATGTTTCAAGAAAATATTCATTTAGCATATTAGGAGAGATTTAATTTGTTTTGCAATCAAAGATCACCCGTAGAACAATCATTGCTTTAATATATGATAGTAAATATATTATATTTTACTTTTTGCGATATTTGTAGGCCATTTCGTATAAGGGAGAATTTTCATTTTATTTGATAATTCGCATCACACCCAATCCGCAGTATGATAACACATAAATCACTAATTATCAAATGTCATGAAAATGTCATAAAATCGTACGTTTCACACACAGGCTTGGGAGACCGGATATTTCTCCATTGTAGCATTCGACGATGTGTATCCTGAATTTGGTGATAGGACCAATATATATCTTTTGATCTAACCGCTTAGTGCCGATTTTGTTAATCTGCATGTAACTATAAACGTAGAGACATTAGGAAACACGCAGAGACGCCTTATTACACGTGTGCAAGTATGCATCGTTGCTGAAGGTGAACATGTTGAATTAGACGCATAATAAAGTTAATTCTATTCTGCCTAATTCTCTAGCTGTTTGGATTTTTTCGGTGGTGGGAGGGGGAAAGAGGAGTAGATTGTATATACTAGTTTTCAGACTAATTTTCTAGCTTTTATTGTTAGTTAAATGTGCATAGAACTAATTTCGAAAAGCTTTACAACTTCCTAACTGACTTTTTTCTTATCTGTAACAAAAGGCTAGATAGCCTTCCTTACCCTTTTAAAAGGTGGTCAGTCTCTTAAGCTGTTTCATCTTGTAGCGCCATAGGAGCTTCGTATATACCTCCATAAAAATATGCAATAATAGTAATACTTCTCCCAGTTATTGACCTCTCCCAGTTATTGACCATTACTTTCCTTCACACCCTATATACCTGTATTATCTTTGAAGTTATTTTGTTAGAAAGGAAAATTTTCTGAAATGTCAGTTGCTTTCTTTTAGGAATTACTAGGCTTTCTAAATTAATAATATTCGAAACAAGAGATTTCTCAGGGTCACAAATACAAAAATTCTACCCTTAGCATTTTCCAAAAGTTGTAAAATTTGCTGGTAACTGAACGGTTCGCTTTTTGGTATTATCCGTGGAAGCATGGTTTTGAATCCCAAAAGTACGGTTTAGAGCCTTGTGCCAGAATACATGCAGTAGTTGTTCATAATCCAATTATTTATGCTAACTCTCTGTCAAAATGTCTCTTATGTGCATACACTCATTGCCAAAATAATATATTACGCATAAAGAAAGCATTGTAGAATAAAACTTTGTGTACGATCGTAATAAGTGATTACAATATCATAGAAAATAGACAATTTATTACAAAATAACGGTACAATTTAAAGTTATCTTCAATATATTGTAGAACCTCCTCTTGCTTGGATACTTGCTGTGAGTATGCAGTTATACAGATGCCGTATCGGGTTGATTTGCCCATAGATGTTGCCACTGCCAATTCAGATCTTGCAAACTCGTAGAAGGTCGAAACTGCCGTCCCATCTGGTCCCACAAGTGTTCGATGGACGACAAAATCGAGAAGGGCGATATGGTGGAAACATTTCCGGAAATTCAAGTTGTGCACGGACGAGTATTATCTTGTTGGAAATAGTTCTTTGTAGGCATGCTGGGAAAGTCCATATGTGAAAACGTAGGATTTCCTGAATATTCGTGGGTTGTCAATGCCTCTCATATCACTACTCGTGGAAACTGACAAAAATACGTGAAGGCTTTTGAGAACACCACCAAGCGGTTAAAGTAGTCTGCCTGTAGCAGCATCAAATGGACGGCAGAGAGCTAAAATTATTCTATGTAATTTTATCCAACAGTTGAAAGCATTGATGGAAGAAAACTGTCTTATTAAATTATTTTTGAAACAAAACAATTTTCTACTTCTTGACCGGCATCAGGATTTCAAATTCTTACAGTGGCGGTTATTACTTTCACTGCGTATACCAGCTGAATTTTTTCATCCCACAAGATAGCTGAGTACGTATTATTTACAGTGTAGAGTAATAGTCTCTATATATTGTAGGAAAAGTAATAAATTATTACATATCACAGAAAATTAAATTTAATCCAGCTTTTATTCTACAAAAGAAAAGCCCGTTTAGGATTTTCATATAAAAATCTTCAAACGTTTAACGCATTTAGCTTTGTTTTCTTTCAAATTTAAATCGAGTTAGTATCTTTTAAGATTACAAATGTTTCAATTTGTTTGAAAGTCTCCAGGGATATTAAAAGGGATCTCGACTTCTTAAGACACTCGATTTCTTCAAATCATTTGTAGAAATATTTGTTCGTATAGATTCGTTAAAATTTTAGTTCTACCTCGATCAATATATACATGGAATACAGATGAAATATTTGTTTGGATTCTTAATTCCTTTATTGTAATGGCGATTACTTTACACTCAGTTAAAAGTAAAATGCATGTTGAATACATTAGATTAGTTATACAGGATGATTCATATTAAAGATTAGGTGTTTAGACTTCTCTGGAGGAAAAACTACTGGGCAAATCTCAGCCAAATTTCGTGCACATAATTTCCTGAGTATGCGGTTTCGATTTCTGAGGGGGAAAAAAATAGTTCAAATTTCAGCCGTTATGACTGAAATCTGGCCCTGCTGTCCCCGTAATTTTCAAATTGCGAAGTATATCTTACAACCGTCAAATATAAAAAAAAAATCTGATGTGGGCAGCACATGACTTTCCTTATAAATGCAATGAATTTACTCCTTTTACAGTCAAAAATTAATGTATCAGATCCACGGTACTGTGTTTTTAACGCTGAATTGTACATTTGGCGATTTTCCAGATGACAACATGTAAAATTATTTCAAGGCACCCAATTAACTTATATTTCGCGTAACCCTAAAAAGCAAATATCAGTATTGATAGTATCCTCAATAAGCGACATAGTGCATATATTAAAATATTTTAATAATTAATTCATAAATTAAGCGTCATTTTCATTAATTCAACGCCATTTTTGCAATTTTGGCGATATTTTCATCAATTCGGGGTGAAATATCACGAAATTGGCGATACGTCTCCAGATTATTTGCCAAGTACGCCAAATGCATCAGCAAGTGTTACAGACAAACGGAGAGAAAAATATTCCATAATACAGGGTGGTTAGAATTAAAGCATCCCTGTTCAGAGCACTGTTGAAAAAAAAACCAGTGGTCATAAAAACGCCAAATCTGCGTGGTATGCATTTCAGAAAATGGGGAAACGAATGACACACACATAAAAAAACTGTTCCAAAGATGACTGATAGGAAGGGAGATAGCCCTGCGAACAGTCCCTAGTAGAAACATAATTCAATGAAACCGCTTGGTATTCGTGATGCATATGAATTACGAATTGTAAGTGGTATAAACGTGCGATAGATACTGACAATAGTCATAAACACTCAAATGTTAATTTAATTTATGTGTCTAGAACATGTTACACATGGAAAACTTGGACTGTTTGTTCACAATACCCGAAATCTCTCCCCCTATTGGTTACGTTCGGAACTCTTTTTTTTTTCTGCGCCATTCGTCTTCCCATGTTCTGAAATCCATACCAAGCAGGTTTGGTGTTCTTATGACCACTGGGTTTTTCTCTACAGTGCTCTAATCAGGGGTACTTTAATTCTAACCACCCGGTACTAGAAGGTATTCTCGTCATATGACAGAAATCAGAATGTGTAAAACATTACTTCCCATTTGATGTCAATTTTATCAATTTGGCGATATTTTTCTTATTTTGGTAGCATTTAAAATAGTCACCAAGTTGGCGAAATCCCTCTAAATTTCTCGCCAAGCGATATGGACGGACGGACGGAGAAATGGATTCTTCTGATAGTCTACTCTTGTGCTCTTTCCAAAATATTGAACTCAATCATTTGAATGACATTTTTTGTCAATTTGGCAACAAGTTGGCACCAAAATAGGCACCAAGTCGGAGATATTACAAAAAATTCATCACCAAAATTTTATCCAAAACTTATGGTCCTCGTAGATTCTTATATTTTTCTCAAGATATTGAATTTTCGTGAATTAGTCGCAATTTACTTTGTTTAGCGTCATTTTCATCAATTTAGAAACATTTTCGTTAACATGGCAACATTTCTCCAAATCTGTCGCCAAAATCTGACCAAGCATTATGGACGAAAAAATAAGTTATTCTTATAGTTAATAAATGGCTATTGACGTTCAAACACAACAGTATTACCCAAAGTATATTTCGTTGTGAATGGAACGAGCTAGATCCATCAGAATAATGTCCTCAAATTTATCGCATATTACATATGAAATTATTATATATGAAAAGTGAATATATTTTACAATAGTTAATATTTTTTTTTACTTTATGTGATTTTTTTATACATTTATTTAAAAAATGTGCAATATTTTGAGAACGGTTCATGCTAGAGTTCTAAAGTTTATGTCAATCGTTTTCTAAGGAAACATTACATAAGAAATGACTATTAGCGTAACTTCATTAAAGGTTTTGATTTTATGATTTCTTCAAAATTTTACTCGAAAATTTAGGGGGGTTCTGAACATCCGATTGCACTTAAAAACGACAGCCTTCCAGTATTCATGAATTGTAATTTAATTTTACAACCAAATTTCATTCGAATCGCTCCAGTCGCTCGTGAGATATCGCCTCCACAGTCTCACTGACACACACAGACATCACCTCAAACACGTTCGATTCGTGCTCAGGGATGCTTGAAAGGTGCTCTCCCTTCGAAAACTCGAATTTCGAAATTTTCACAATACTTTCCTTATACATTATACTATGTATATAAGAAAAGTAATGAGCAAAACCTTATTTCAACAATCTGGCGAAGAGTTTGTGAAGCTCACTATACCGGATCGCGTGTAACTTTATATCAAGGAAACAGCAATGCTTCTGCTGCAATTAAGGCATTTCGACAGTTAAAAGGTTTACGTAAAAGTGCACTCACGATTAATAATCTCGGATCGAAAATCGCAACTCGAGTTTTCCCGTAGTTTATTAGTAGTTTTTCCTGCAGAGAGGTCTTAGCACCTGATCTTTTGATTTGAATCACCCTGCAGATACGGCTGTAGATTCAAAACTCGCTATACAAACTTTAATAGGAGGTAGTGAACGCTTTTTTTGTATATGCATGTACGTCCGCAGACGTTCCCGTTTGTCGCCAGAGGGCACATTTGGGCTGTGCGGTAATAAGTTATTTTTCTCCATCTTCATTTGTAATGCGGAGGTCATACGTGTAAACGTGTAACATTGATTTATAGTGTCCATACTTCGCGTAGTCAAGAGATTAGTCTTGAGCGGCGTCGAGGATCCAACCTGGGACTCCCAGGTGTGACCCTTAAATACTTAAATCTAAATTTGTATTCTTATTTTTATATTTTTTCTCATACTACTATAAAGAAATATAGTTTTCTCGAACATTTCTCGAAATGTGGCATTTGGTTGAAAAGCATTTTTATAACCCCCTCTCCCCCCTCCCGACACATTTTTTTCGTAAAGATGTGTGTGCGTGTGTCTGTGCCTAGACGTGTGTATGTTATTGAGGTTTGGACGCTATAACCCAAGAACGAATAGTCGTATGCCAATAATAATTTATGTGTAGGTAAGACCAAGGCGAAGTGGGGGAGCGGGTTTGTATGGGGTAGAGGCTATTTCCCATACAAAGGAACTAGGTTGGAACTTCTTGAAATTCTTCATTCGCACTCTAAGGGTCATTGATTAAGGACATATTGATTACTGATCGTCGTTGATGTAGTTTTTCGAAGAACGTAGAAAAATTATGTGCGCTGTTGTAATAATATGGAACACATATTTTAACCAATGTACGTCACTTATTCCATTTTTTTTTTCACAAATAATGTTTAACCCAATGAATACAACATGTTGTTAAGAACTTTTTCGCCAGACGCAATCGAGGAAAAAAATTCGTGGCTGGGTTATGTCCCATTTCCTCAAACAATGCCTTTGGTGTAAAACGGAATGAATAAGGAGAAAGCTGCTAGATAACGAAAAGAGGTGAAAACTACGAATAAAAGTAACCCAAGTTTACCTAACCCAAGGAAGCAAAAGAAAAAAGGAGAGAAAGAAAATGAAATCTAAGAAAAGTGGAGACACAGCATTTTTGTATTATATACAGGCCAGACACATTGTGACCACCAGTTAATATCCAAAGTAACCGCCGTGTGTAGCGCACACAGCAACTAGACGGGCTGGAAGGGACTCAGGAAGGTGCTAGAAGGTGTTTATAGGTATATGGAGGAGCCTTGTTGGAAGGTGGAGCCCTATAGGAAGGTGGAGCCTTGTTGTCTGCAGTGTATCTGACAGCTGCTGGAGGGTGCGTGGTGGAGAATTCATGGAGCGAACAATCGGATCGAAGTGGTCCCACAGATGTTAAGGTGGGTTTAAGTCTGATGAATTAGGGGCCCTGGGAAGTACTTTGAAATCTCGTGAAGTCTTCATCAAAAGGGTTTAAAATTGCATAAGTCATCAGAATGCAATCAATCAGCAGAAAGCAACCAATCAACAGAAAGCAACTAATCAGCAGAAAACAACCAATCAGCAGAGTGAAACCAATTCATCGACTTCACGGATTTGTAATGGTAATGTTTTTTAAAAGAAAAAAGATTTGTCTTATCTTTAATATTGGCAAATATGCTGTAAAATATATTCAATGCGAAACTGAGAAAAATATTGATATTTACGACTAACAATCTCATAATAGATCGCATTTAATGAAAACGGTGATTAATAATATGTGTGCAGGGTGAAATTTAAATTTAAAATCCTAAATCTTGAGGGATTACTTTTTAGTGTTTTTAATTATATGACTTTCGTTAAATGTTTATAAATCTTTAAACATTTAACGTCTTAAGCTACTTTTCATATGGATTTCAAATAAGCTCGTTAAGGCGATGAATATAAATGCTTTAATTTGCTGCAAGTAAATAAAATCTCCGGGGGCAACAAAATAGAAAATAACTCTCTAAGTGTTTAAAAAAGAAAGCGACAAAATTTTGTAAAACTCCAGTTTTTGCATAATTTGTCAAGATTAAATCCTCTTCTGCAAGACATTTACATATAATGCAAATTAATTTTTTAATGATTTTCAGTATTTTACTGAGATTACTTTCTAATGAGTTAGTATAAGCAAAGAACGCTAGTTCATTGCCAATATTCAAATATTCTGACGACAGAAGGGGGAAGTGGGTTCACCCTCTTGTTTGCTACACTCATCTACATCAAATGCTCAAAAGCAATAAACGTATTATATTTAACCAAATTACCCCCCCCCCCCCCCCAACAAGATTAAATTAAATTTTTACAAAGCATATTGCATATACTTCAAGCAAAGCTTTGTTAGTACTGTGAAAGAGCTTATTTATACAATTTTTATCTTCAAACGCCTATTATGCTTACATTAACTAGATGGTTTCCATAGTAACTGAATGGTGTTTGAATACCAATTTAGAATATTATTTTATTTTTATTGAAATATAGATAAAATATGAGAAGAATTTTGAAAATTTATTATATATATATATATATATATATAATATATATATAAATATATATATATATATATATATATATATATATATATATATAACACTTCACTCAATAAGTCTCCGGTCTGACACATATATGGATATATGGCAACACTGTTGACAGACCCATATGATTTCTGGATAGTACCAACCTTCAAACGACACGTGTCAAAATTTCATGATATTCTGACAATTAGTTTATAGGTTGCAGTGGTTTTAGTGACCCCAGTTTCGTAATTTTCAAAACAATGGATAAAAAATAATTTCGTGTGTTGATTAAACATTGTTTTTTGACGGGGAAAAATACTGTTGAAGCCAAACAGTGGCTTGATAAGCGTTATGAAGGCTCTGCACCAGGGAAATCAACTATTATTGACTGGTATGATGAATTTAAACGCTGTTGTACAAACACCAATGATGCTGAACGCTCTGGTCGCCCAAAATTGGCAGTTGTTCCGGAAAACATAAAAAAAGTCCACAATATAGTTTTGAAAGACCGTAAAGTGAAGTTGCGTGAGATAGCTGACACATTAAAGATATCAGAAGGTAGTGTGTTTACAATTTTACACGAAAATTTGAGCATGCACAAGTTGCTTTCGAAGTGGGTGTCGCGTTTGCTCACACCGGACCAAAAACAAAAACGTGTCGACGATTCAGAGCACTGTTTAGAGCTGTTCAAGCGAGATAAGAAGGATTTCTTGCTTCGGTATGCGACAATGGATGAAACATGGATCCATTACTGGACACCTAAATCAAAAAGTTCGTCAGCTGAGTGGACAGCAGCCGGTGAAAGTCGTCCAAAGCGACCAAAAACCCAAAAGTCAGCTGGCAAGGTTATGGCATCCGTATTTTGGCATCCGCATGGTATTTTGTTCATTGACTATCTTGAGAAAGGTAAAACTATCAATAGCGAATATTACATGGCATTATTGGATCGATTGAGTTGTTGTTGTTGAGACCCAGACCGTCCGACCTACCAGAAAGGTTTAAGGTAACTGTTTGGACTGCCGGGAAGTTGGATCGATTGAGTGTAGAAATCAAGAAAAAACGGCCTCACATACAAAAGAAAAAAGTGCTGTTCTACCAAGACAATACCCCGTGTCACAAGTCGATGAAAACGATGGTTAAATTATATGAATTACGCTTCGAATTGCTTCTTCACCCACCGTACTCTCCAGATCTGGCCCCCAGCGACTACTGGCTTTTTGCAGACATCAAAAAGATGCTTCAGGGAAAGAAATTTGGCTCAAATGAAGAAGTGATTGCCGAAACTGAGGCCTATTTTGAGAGCAAAGACAAATCGATCTGCAAAAAAGCCATCGAAAAGTTAGATGAGCGTTGGAATGAATGTATCACTCTTGAAGAAGAGTATGTTGATGAATAAAGTCGAATTTATAAAAAAAATTGTTTTTCTTACTTAGACCGGAGACTTATTGAGTGGGCCTTGTTTATATATATATATATATATATATATATATATATAAATGTCAAAAAACACATAAAGCGATAAAAGATACGTATAAAAGATTTAAAATTAACAAGACAGGTAGGCGCAATGCTGCTCTAAATTGTCTAGTATAATAAATGAGAAAAGTTCTACAAAAGAAATCTCAAAAAGGGGGTGGAGAAAAGCCAACAGGGAAATTTGTATAGGCCTATGGGGGGTGGGTGACCCCTAGTTCCCCGGTTAAAAGTCGACTTTCACTCCTTAGGAAACACTCCCGGAGCCGAAAAATACCTGAGACCAATCTCCGTACAAACGTCAAAGCAAAAGACGCACATAGCAGTCCGAACAAGGAACAGATGGCCACCATTCCGAAGTAGTAAAAGCAAGGATATACATGTAAAGTCGGAATCCAAATCGACAACACACAAGAAAAGTAAAACTTCAACTAAAATCCTTCAGTCAAAAGAGAAAAGGGATTAGAGTGTATAGGACTAGTAAAAGCGTTGCCATTTATAACCGAAAACAAATTGTTTGCCAAAATCGTTTTCGAATGCATTGACGGTTTTATTGTGATAGGCATTATAATTATGTCGTAAGACTCTTAGGTCATATAGGTGTCGTAGGTCAGGGACTGTCGTAGGTCTATTATGACTCAAATAATGTAAGGTGGATCTGTAATGATTAAAAATAGTGGTGATGTATTAAAGAATTTGATCAACCATCCCACAAACCTGATTTACAAGTCTTTTGACTTTAAAGATCTGTTTAATAACATTAATCTGAAAGATCTATATGACATTATGACAATTATGACAAAGCTATCTTGGATATTGTGCTTTATGAAAACGTTTTATTCAATGGTATGAATTACTATAGGCAAGTGAAAGGTATCCCTATGGGGGGAGGCTGCTCCTCGATGTTGGCAGATCTATACCTCCATCACTATGAAGATGACACTCATATATTAAATGAATTGCCGTATTTCCGTTTTGTTGATGATACACTTTTGGCACATCAAAAAATCAATATTAAATTTAACTTCGACTTTTACCCAGAGCATTTAGATTTAATCGAAACTCCTACAGATTCCGTTGATGAAATTAATTACCTTGATATTAACATTCACTTTGCCGAAGATGAACCCTTGTATACGATGCTTTATGATAAAAGACGACATTTCAAGATTAAAATTAATTATATTATCAATTGGAGGTCTAATTTAAGTCAGAAAGTTTTTCGTAATATTGTAATGAATCACTTTATACGTAATGCCCGTTTGCATACGTACAATAAAGATCGTATAAAAAGTGATCTTATATTTATCACGGAGGCTTTAAAACAAGACTATCCCCTTGGATTCCTCAGACATAATTATAATGCCTATCACAATAAAACCGTCAATGCATTCGAAAACGATTTTGGCAAACGATTTGTTTTCGGTTATAAATGGCAACGCTTGTGCTAGTCCTATACACTCTAATCCCTTTTCTCTTTTGACTGAAGGATTTTAGTTGAAGTTTTACTTTTCTTGTGTGTTGTCGATTTGGATTCCGACTTTACATGTATATCCTTGCTTTTACTACTTCGGAATGGTGGCCATCTGTTCCTTGTTCGGACTGCTATGTGCGTCTTTTGCTTTGACGTTTGTACGGAGATTGGTCTCAGGTATTTTTCGGCTCCGGGAGTGTTTCCTAAGGAGTGAAAGTCGACTTTTAACCGGGGAACTAGGGGTCACCACCCCCTAGGCCTATACAATTTCCCTGTTGGCTTTTCTCCACCCCCTTTTTGAGATTTCTTTTGTAGATCTTTTCTCATATATATATATATATATATATATATATATATATATATATATATACCTTCATGTAATAATTCTAAACAAGTGTTAAAGTCAATCAATCTGGACCTTGATAAATTTATTTATGGATTAGCTTCTAAATATGCTCAGCCTTTAGAGGCATTTAATATGTGGAAATTTACTATTTTAAGATCTATTAAAAATACCATTTGTAGTATTAATTTATCTAGATCCATATATAATATGGATAATATAAAGCATTCTGTTAATGATTTACATAGATCTTTTGTTATTACTTATGTAGATAAAGCCTCTAATAATTATGCTATTATTTGTAAAAAATTCTATATTCAATATCTGCTAGATTATTTAAAAAATAATAGTCTATTTAAAATTGATTCACACTCTCTTAATAGTATCAAATTGAAAATTATCAATATGTATAGTGATTTAGATATTAATAATTAATTTTTGACATTTCCATATATTGTGCTTATACCTAAATTTCATAAAAATCCTATTAAATTTAGAACTGTTACTAGTGGTCATAATTCATACTCTACCACTGCTAGTAAATTATTACTAAATTATTTAAATGTACTAAATAGCAATTTACGAGATTCTGGTGATAGCTACATTATTCTAAATAACAGTAAGGAATTAAATAATAAATTAAAAACGCATGGTAAAATAATAGGATTTCAAACTTTTGATTTTAAAGATCTATTTAATAATATTAAGATCACTGATCTATATGATGTCATTTTAGCTTTATATAATGCTTATATTACTAAACATTCTAATCTTACAAAATTTACCAATTTTCCTAAGCTTCTCCATTTTGTTCTTTTCAATAATTATATCTTTCAAGGTAATAAATTATACTTACAAGTCTCAGGTGTTCCACAAGGTGGCTGTAGTAGCAGTATGTTAGCTAATTTATACCTATATCATTATGAAAAATTCTTTACTTCAACTGATTATAAAATTTATAGATATGTAGATGATCTGATTTGTCTTGTATTTACTGATAACTATGTCATAGATATAGATTTCTATCCGGATAATTTGGAATTAATACCTAATGAAACTTCTATTAGTAATAATGTTTATTATTTGGATTTAAATCTAATTATAGAACCTGCTCATGGGATAGTTACTAAATTATATGATAAAAAAGATTTTTTTAAATTTAATATTAATAAATTATTACCTTTTAATTCCTGCAACTCGATTCAATTGTTTAGAAATATTATACTTAATCAACTTTTTAGAATTTATAGATTATCAGATAAAAAATTTCATGCTTTGCACATTAATAACCTCAAAATTACCAGTAAAATGTATCAATATCCTGCATATTTAGTCAATAGTATAGTTAATAAGTTTCGATTAGCCTAAAATTCTCATATTCTCCCCTTATTATCTTATTTTAGCCGTACTTCTTCATTCTCCTGCAATTATATTTTCATCTTTTTATCTCGAAGCTTTAACAGTTGAATAACTCATTTTATTGCTTTTACGCAGTACTGTTTTTATTACTCTCTTTGGCAACAGCAAATCACATCTTTTCATTTTGGCATATGGCAACGATGATCCAGTAATATTTTGCTCGTCATGGTTGCACTGAAGAGGTGCGTTTTGAGGTATTTATGTTTCCTTTATTGTTCCAATCTTTATGCTTGTCGTCCATATAACACAAGTTTATAGATAAAATCTATCTTGTGTTTCAGAAACAAGCATTTTTGTTTTCATTTCGAAAAGATATATGGACCCGATGAGAATTTTTTCGAAATGAACTTTTCGTAAGCCTAATCTCGTAAGCCTAAATCTCCTCCATGTGCAAGCTTTTTTGCTTGATTTTTTTGTTTTCTTATTTGCATTCCTCATTTTTGAAATTTGTTGATTGTCTTTGTCCTTATGACTTGCATTATGTTTTATTATTTCCTCTTTTTGTCTTAATTTCTTTGTATTTGTAGAAAATTTTGGAATAGTGTATTATGAGTTACTACATACATTCTAACTTTGGATTTAATAATTTATTTTTATATATATATATATATATATAATCAGTTCAAGTTTTATTAATGTAAAATATCCTAGGTCTGAGTCGCTTGACCTTGATGACATCTATCGTCTCGTCTATTTCATTTTGTCGAATACTCTTAATAATCGCAAAACCTGTCCACCAATGTTGTTATTTCAAATGAAAGCGTAATCCTAACGTCTTCTTTGCAATGGAGACATTTCAAGGCATTTTTTACATTATATAGATATACTATGACTGATTCCTTCGTATGGACATTAATGTATCTTGATAATTTACGTATGGTATAGTAAAGCATCCTCTCCATTCAATACGTTTGTTTGATAATGTCATATGTTCGTAAACAATCTTTTCAAACCGAATTTCTGGTGAATGGGGTCTGTGCTATTCCATTTCACTTATTACATGGATTAAGATAAGCTCGTGGTTCGGTGAATGAAATCGTACTGGTTATGATTGATGTTGATATATTAACATCATGTGGTAGACTTTCCAAACAGGATTATGTTTATTTGAAAAGGGGTGTACGAGTATACCAATAAATTATTTTGGATAAATGTGCTGATATTTTTGATTGAGGTTACCTTTTAGAATTTTCGTAAGACGATATAGAGCTGCTCACAAATTAAAAAATCTGATGTGGGCAGCACATGACTTACCCTAAAGACTTATATTCACGTTCGCTTAATTTCTTCAATAATTCATTAAATTGAGTTTCATTGCACAAAATAACATCAATAATTATTTTAAATGACACTGAATTTGCACTTTTCATTCAATTTCCTTTCTCATTTGGTAACTGGACTTATTTTCAAAGGTGACGTAGTAAAAATGCGAAAAAACTAAAATATCTCGAGAACGGCTAGGTCTTAGAGCAATGATGTTGATCTTATTCTTTTCCTCGTCAAAAATTACGTATGAAACAAACATTTAATTGATATATGTGAGCATATGCAGTTTTCTTGCACAATAATTCTTGCGTAGTAATTCTTGCACACAGTCGACGGTGCAGAAGACGCCGACTAATTGTTGGAGCAGATAATGACATATCTGTAGCAGTGTTCCAACGCTCTGCCAACTGTTGAGATGAAACTGTAAGGTCCATCACTACCATACGGGTGAGGCATCTATCATCACATGCTGACTTAACCTTTTGTTGTCTACTTCCTGATTTTTACTCGTCCGGTTCTCTTCAGTCCACTGCTTCCACACTCGCATAACTGTCGTGGCATTGCGCTCCATACAAGCTGCTTTTGCACGATAACAAAACCCCCTTCACAAAGGCTAGTCATTCATCCCCATTTAAACTCCGTGACTTGCTCATATGGCAACCTCTGTCATCGTAGAGGCATAGTGACTTCTCATGAAACGTTTATCGCTGCAGACATAGACTATTTTCAACATCCCACTACAGCTGTCTATCTATACTTCCAAAACAGCAGTTCTGAGGGCGCTGCTCAGCCCACGCATGCGTGGTAACTTTGAAATTCTAATAATTTGCTTAGCACATCCTAATTTGCATTTGCTGTAAAGTTTTTTAGCTCAAACGCGTGATTTTTCATGGCGTTGCAATTTTTACAAACATGAGTATATAATTTTTAAACAAAGTAAGAATGCGTTAAATATTATAAACGAAAATAGCCTAAGGCTGCATAGCTGATCTCTCATATCCAAAAGTGCTGTTAGAAAAGAATAAAAGCTATTAAAAAAATTACACGAAATGTGAGTGAGGTAAGGAAAACTGAACGCTTTATAATTGCGGACCTCCTGCTTTTCCTATAATGAAAACGGCCCTATTGAAAATACGAATTTCTTTTTTCTGAATTAGTTGAACATTTATTGTTCGCTGTTTCTTGCAACCTCGAAGTGAGAGTTACCGTTAACTGTAGCTGCTGCAAATCTGCCTGCTTAAAAGTCTCTAAAATTCACATAAAAAAATAATAAACAGCTAGCTGTGAGAACCTTAAATATTAAAAGAGGCTTTAAATATAGATTAGAACGAACGTTCTAAGAGCCTTGCTGTCTCAACCGGGAATCGAACCACAGATTTTTATACTGGCTAGCCGACGCTCTACCGTTGAGCCACTGGGATTCAACTTTGAGCTCTTAACGCCGAAGTGAACTCTGCGGATATAAATATATGCAGTATATAATAATATTTAAGTATTTCGTCTATAATATTTAAAGGATTTGTTTTCGTCTATGAAATTTAAAGAACAAAATAGCGAGGTTGCGCTCAATTGCTCTAAATTTACATTGGCAAAATTTTAAACAACTCAAGACGGGAAATTTTCATGCCTTTCAGCAGGTTTAATTATAGCCAGACACCGTTGTCTCGAGGAGATGGAGCCAATCCACGGTTGTTTGTTTTGCCTATTTCAATTCGCTGCGACTCGTGTTTGGTGTAGCTTTACGAATTTTTTATTATTTTGTCTTGCGTAATAAATTAAAGAAATTATTTATTTTATATAATATACTTTCTAAATATTACTGGAGCATATGGATATTACACAAAAAAAATGCTTAATTTTCAATTTTTCACGATTCCATACTTTGTGGAAACATAGATACTGTTATCCGTTTTGGGCTCAACTAAGAGCTATCCAAATGGCTGACGTTGGCAAAATTTATCTGTGACCTTTCGGGCTATAAAGTAAAATGAAATTTAGACTTGAAATGGCGGAATAAGTGACAATTAAAAGTTATTTTACTTTCCGTATGTTTTCTTGTTTATTTTAGCATCATAGGAAACAGTGATTAGGAATAAAACTATATGTTTCAAAATTCCCCCCTCCGCTCTTTTATATTTATTGCAATTAAACTCTATTGTAAAGCCTCAAGAAAACTGCAAATGCTGAAGATGAGAGTGGGAAAATGTGGGCACGGTTATATACACAATCGATACATGTCCCTGCTGTTCACAATTAAATCTTGCAGATATTTTCTAAATAATGCTTATTTTCTATAATTGAACAGAATTGTCAGAGATTTTACTTTGTTTAATTCTTTATAGAAGGCATGGCCGCCACATAATCCTTGCCTGATAGGCTTATATGCAAAAGAAAAGTGCAAGGCCCTTATTACAAGTTTTAGAGGAAACATATACACTGACTTCCAAAAGTTAACATCGGAGCAATAAATCTTGCATAAGTCAAGAATTTCTGCATCTATCGAATTCAAAGTGTTATTTAGTCATACAAGCTTTAATGACGTCATAAAACATGCACATATAGCATTTTTTAACCCTAAATTGCTACAACAGAATCCATCATACTACCAGGACCAAAAGCATGGCGTTCAATGATGTTATTAGACTGATTGTGTGTTCCTTGTTACGTTCAGAATAACACACGTCTACTGTCCGATTGCAGGGCAAATCCAGATTCGTCCGTGACGCTCGCTTTATTTCTTCAATAATTCATTAAATTGAGTTTCATTCGTCTGTTGTGTTTTGGTACAAATCACATAAATTTTGGAGGGCAGTTCATACCCAAACCGTTTAAAGATTTATCAATAATAATAAAAAAAAGCCATAAAAACCCTCATAAAGGATTTATTCTGCTATTGTATCTTTCTTTAATCTACTTGCATATGCTTATAGAGAAACTTATTTTTTCTTTCTCTTTCAGTATAACATTTACATCGGTATAGTCCCGATCCGGTGGTCGAGCGGTCAGGGCCATGCGTTTCCGTCTGTTAGCTGGATTGCCGGGTTGCGGGTTCGAATCCCGCCAGCGGGCATGGATGTTGTCATGTCGAGGCCAAGTCAGACTCCCGCCCTTCGGGGAGCTTCTATAAAAGTGAAACTGCAAATATCCTCCCCTTTGCCATGGGACACCCTGGGGGTCTTGTGGACGTGGTACGTAGGCACTCCTTCACCACGGGGGAATTAGTAACGAACATCGGTATTGTAAAGCATCGTCTCCATTCAATACGTCTGTCTGATAAAGTCATCAGGTTTTTTATTATTATACTAGCCGCCTACGGCGACCAGCCTTCGTCTGGTACAGTAACCAGAAAATGTGCAAATTTCGATTTTTTACCAAAGTTGTGGGCGGTTCCTGGGTGCCTAACGGGATGCTGCTCGTTCAAAAACTATCCCTCAGCATGATAATGGAAGTGGTTGTACCCTGAAGGTCAACCAGGTGGCTGTTAGGGTGAGAATCGATAGCTGTACCAGACGATGGTATCAGCATGATAATGGAAGTGGTTGGACCCTGGAGGTCGAGCAGGTGACTGTTAGGGTGAGAATAGATAGCTGTACCAGACGATGGTATCAGCATGATAATGGAAGTGGTTGGACCCTGGAGGTCGAGCAGGTGGCTGTTAGGGTGAGAATCGATAGCTGTACCAGACGATGGTATCAGCATGATAATGGAAGTGGTTGGACCCTGGAGGTCGAGCAGGTGGCTGTTAGGGTGAGAATAGATAGCTGTACCAGACGATGGTATCAGCATGATAATGGAAGTGGTTGGACCCTGGAGGTCGAGCAGGTGGCTGTTAGGGTGAGAATAGATAGCTGTACCAGACGATGGTATCAGCATGATAATGGAAGTGGTTGGACCCTGGAGGTCGAGCAGGTGGCTGTTAGGGTGAGAATCGATAGCTGTACCAGACGATGGTATCAGCATGATAATGGAAGTGGTTGGACCCTGGAGGTCGAGCAGGTGGCTGTTAGGGTGAGAATCGATAGCTGTACCAGACGATGGTATCAGCATGATAATGGAAGTGGTTGGACCCTGGAGGTCGAGCAGGTGGCTGTTAGGGTGAGAATAGATAGCTGTACCAGACGATGGTATCAGCATGATAATGGAAGTGGTTGGACCCTGGAGGTCGAGCAGGTGGCTGTTAGGGTGAGAATAGATAGCTGTACCAGACGATGGTATCAGCATGATAATGGAAGTGGTTGGACCCTGGAGGTCGAGCAGGTGGCTGTTAGGGTGAGAATAGATAGCTGTACCAGACGATGGTATCAGCATGATAATGGAAGTGGTTGGACCCTGGAGGTCGAGCAGGTGACTGTTAGGGTGAGAATCGATAGCTGTACCAGACGATGGTATCAGCATGATAATGGAAGTGGTTGGACCCTGGAGGTCGAGCAGGTGGCTGTTAGGGTGAGAATAGATAGCTGTACCAGACGATGGTATCAGCATGATAATGGAAGTGGTTGGACCCTGGAGGTCGAGCAGGTGGCTGTTAGGGTGAGAATAGATAGCTGTACCAGACGATGGTATCAGCATGATAATGGAAGTGGTTGGACCCTGGAGGTCGAGCAGGTGGCTGTTAGGGTGAGAATCGATAGCTGTACCAGACGATGGTATCAGCATGATAATGGAAGTGGTTGGACCCTGGAGGTCGAGCAGGTGGCTGTTAGGGTGAGAATAGATAGCTGTACCAGACGATGGTATCAGCATGATAATGGGAGTGGTTGGACCCTGGAGGTCGAGCAGGTGGCTGTTAGGGTGAGAATCGATAGCTGTACCAGACGATGGTATCAGCATGATAATGGAAGTGGTTGGACACTGGAGGTCAACCAGGTGGCTGTTAGGGTGAGAATCGATAGCTGTACCAGACGATGGTATCAGCATGATAATGGAAGTGGTTGGACCCTGGAGGTCGAGCAGGTGGCTGTTAGGGTGAGAATCGATAGCTGTACCAGACGATGGTATCAGCATGATAATGGAAGTGGTTGGACCCTGGAGGTCGAGCAGGTGACTGTTAGGGTGAGAATCGATAGCTGTACCAGACGATGGTATCAGCATGATAATGGAAGTGGTTGGACCCTGGAGGTCGAGCAGGTGGCTGTTAGGGTGAGAATCGATAGCTGTACCAGACGATGGTATCAGCATGATAATGGAAGTGGTTGGACCCTGGAGGTCGAGCAGGTGGCTGTTAGGGTGAGAATCGATAGCTGTACCAGACGATGGTATCAGCATGATAATGGAAGTGGTTGGACCCTGGAGGTCGAGAAGGTGGCTGTTAGGGTGAGAATAGATAGCTGTACCAGACGATGGTATCAGCATGATAATGGAAGTGGTTGGACCCTGGAGGTCGAGCAGGTGGCTGTTAGGGTGAGAATCGATAGCTGTACCAGACGATGGTATCAGCATGATAATGGAAGTGGTTGGACCCTGGAGGTCGAGCAGGTGGCTGTTAGGGTGAGAATAGATAGCTGTACCAGACGATGGTATCAGCATGATAATGGAAGTGGTTGGACCCTGGAGGTCGAGCAGGTGGCTGTTAGGGTGAGAATCGATAGCTGTACCAGACGATGGTATCAGCATGATAATGGAAGTGGTTGGACCCTGGAGGTCGAGCAGGTGGCTGTTAGGGTGAGAATCGATAGCTGTACCAGACGATGGTATCAGCATGATAATGGAAGTGGTTGGACCCTGGAGGTCGAGCAGGTGGCTGTTAGGGTGAGAATCGATAGCTGTACCAGACGATGGTATCAGCATGATAATGGAAGTGGTTGGACCCTGGAAGTCGAGCAGGTGGCTGTTAGGGTGAGAATCGATAGCTGTACCAGACGATGGTTGGTCGGCGTAGATAGACGAAATGGTCGCAGTCAAATAAAAAAAAAACATCAATAATCTGGGATGAACATAAGAACATAATTGGGCAAGAAATAAAATATAAAAAAGAAAAATGCAATTAAACATTTTTATCTTGTGTTTAAATCTTGCAATTTTGATCACATGTTTTGAAGTGTGAAAATAAAGAAATTGCTACTCCTTTGTACTCATTGCCGCATCCACCTTTTTTTAGGTAGAGTACATGGATGCGTTACACACCCCTTTTGTTACACACCGCTAAATGAGGCGTGTTCCGCTATAGGCATATTTCCTCATTCAGCGGCTATTTTCCCACAAAAATTATATAGTTCTTTGCAGCCTAAATTTATAAATTATATCCAGTATAATATGGGCCATGTCGACATCATATTTGTGGAAATGTCTAAAGTAAAGTTATAAAGCATGTAAAAAATGTATATACAATCAGAGAAGAGTAACTTCTGTAAAATGTCAACTTCTGTAAAATATCAAATATATATATATATATATATATATATATATATATATATATATATATATATATATATATATATATATATATATATATATACATATATATATATATATATATATATATATATATATATATATATATATTATCAATATATATATATATATATCAATTATGTTAAAAATCATTTATGTTAAGTATCATTTATGTTATCATTTAATACCCCGTTATTAATATTAATGAGCTTCTGGATACACAATATTAGCAGTTCTACCATTTTGAGCTAAGATATGAAGATTACCCTTACTTCCAACCCGTGAACATGCAACGTAATTAAATCAATTCTGTTTGTCTTTATCTTAATATATAAGAATATCAAAAAACGTTACTGTAGAGAATCGTTACTGTAAGAAAAATCGTTACGGTTAAAGGAACGTTACCGAAAAAATAATAAAAAAAACTGTTTAAAAACGAAAATACAAACTATAGACAGGTAGCATGTGACGTCACAACTCAACCGCGTCGTCTGCTCTTTCGATCTGGAGTCCTGCGGTTATGATTTCAACATGGTGTTCTGTACTATTTTCGGTTGTTTTCATCGTACTGAACGGGATAAGCAATTTTCATTTTATAGAATCCCGTCTGTAAAGTCAACTTGTTCATCAGAACTCAAAGCTTTGCAAATAAATAGAAGATATTTGTTGATTCAGAGATTAAACTAGAAAGAATTCACCGACACGTGACTTTAGTGTTAGTTAAAACTAAACTTTTGAAAATGATGAAAACGTAATTTATAACACTAAGGAATGATCCTACTCGCAACCCCCCCCCCCCCCTCCTCCATTAATGGAAATATGCGGCTTCATAACGGATTTTATTATTTACTTCACAATTGAACATTCAATTTAAACATTAAATACAATCATGCTTCTTATTTTTTTAATTCCTAGTAAATATGTTAGATTAAGCTCCCTGGCTACGGTATGGCCTTGCTTTTAGATGAATAAATTATTCAGTTGTAAAATAGCTATGACTTTCCAGTGATTTTTATGCTCTCCTTTGCTGCAAAACGATAAAATATGTTGGAAATACCAAATGGTGCAATATATCCCTATGCCCTATTTCAGAAAAAAAGTTCTGGTCCTTTTCGTAAAGTTCTAATCCATTTTTGTTTTTTTTGCATAATAATCGCGATTCGCCGCAGTTAAATTCATTACAATGACGTACCATGATTAGATAAAAAAACAGTCCAGCACTGAAAAGAATTAATTGAAAAATATTTTCTAGACTAATACGGTATAACCCAGTCTACACTCCATAGTCCAGTCTACACACTCTCTTTATATTTTATAGATCATAAGAGCTTAAAATTCCACTTTATAAAGTAGACTCGAATCACCGCATAGCATGTTTGGACTCCAGTTGTAGGAAGCTGAATTTGCGTCGACCTTTGCTACAGCGACGTGAAGTCAATGCTACCCCTCTATAGTTACCAATTGCCAACAGCAAAATCAAACATTTCCTAAACTCATATCGTAGTATTATGTTTTTGACGAAAATAATTAAATATACGAAAATAAATTATATTTAAATATGCGAAAATCAATAAACATTATAATTAATTCAATTCTGTTTGGTTTTATCTTAAAAAACGTTACTGTAAAGAATCTCCAATTAACACGGTGAATGAATCACGGCAAAAGAATTACATCCAGGGTTTGTTTACAATCTCTCTCCGCTCTGGTAGGGCAATTATCTGCGAGAATAAACTTGGGGAAAAAATGAAATCTACTTCAATTGCTTCAAAGAGCATCACAAACCAAAAAGAAGTTCTTTTTTTAGAATATTATTGAGGCAGTTTCTAATCGATTCAATTTGCGAGAACTTTAGTTATATGTACGGCCGATAGATGGCGGCAAATGTAAAAAGCTTTTGTTTTGATTATCCCATGAGGAGGGGATCGACCCGGAAGCGTTCCCCGTCAAACACACACTCAGTTTTATTATAAGTAAAGATTTTAGATTGAGTGGATATAGAATCAAGCAAGTGGTTAAACAAACTAAAGTTGGTTAATGAAAATTTGAGCAACGTAAGCAATAGCACAATAATATACGTTGTTCATATATACGTACTCATCTATACATTGCTCAAGTTTCAATTATCATTCGCACAAAGTGTATTTTACTTATTGATTAGAGTTGGTTAACCGAGTAAATAAGCACTAACTATGTTTTCTAAATTTACCTTTATGAAATTTAGGATTATGATCCAATAACAGTTTCGATCGTCTCGACAATTCCATTCTGATGAATACCTAATAAGCGAGAAACCTGTCCATCAATTCTATTATTTTCAATGAAAGCGTAATCCTAACTTCTTCTTTGCAATGAAGAAATTTCAATGAATTTTTTACATTATATAGATATACTATGACTGATTTCTTATACACATTAATATATATAGATTATGTACGGTATAGTAAAGCATCGTCTCCATTCAATACGTCTATTTAATAATGTCATATGTTCGTAAACAATCTTTTTAAACCGGATTTCGGGTGAATGGGATCTCTGCTATTCCATTTCACTTATTACACGGATTAAGATAAGCTCTTGGTCAGTGAATGAAATCGTACTGGTTATGGTTGATGTTGATATATTAACATCACGTGGTAGACTTTCCAAACAGGATTATGTTTATTTGAAAAGGGGTTGTACGAGTATACCAATAAAATATTTCGGTTAAAATGTATCGATATTTTTGATTGGGGTTAACTTTTAGAATTTTCGTAAGACCTTATAGAGCTGCTCACAAATTAAAAAAGTCTGATGTGGGCAGCACATGACTTACCCTGCAGACGCTCGCTTTATTTCTTCAATAATTCATTAAATTGAGTTTCATTGCACAAAATAACACCAATAATCTCGAAAGAATAGAATTCTCGAAAGACTTTGCAGCGCTGCTCTGAAGACAAAACAGTTTAAAATTCTTTGCATAAAACAGTGGATATATAACGATGCGTATATCAACCAACATCAGAGATTATTAATAGAATTTTGACAAAGAGACATTGTGGTTAACACGCGTTAGAGAAGGCGGGCTTGCTCTGGTAAGGGTTGGTCGCTCAATCATTTTAACTTTTTTTATTTTCCTCCGAAACTGGTTAATATACTTATTGTATTATATGCTGCTTTATACATTAAAACATTTTGGTATTAGGTTTTTTTTTTAAAGATACTAGGGGACTCTGCCCCTGCTTGCTCAGCTCGCGCAACCCCCTTCTGGAGGCTTCGCCTCCTACTCGCAGAGCTCGCTTCATATCTATCTTTCCTATAAATTCTACTTTCAAAAAATTTTTTCTATCCCTTCCTATTTTCCGCAGAAGGGAAAAGCAGGGATTTGTTTTAGCCCAGGGAATCCAAAAACTGAATTCCTTGATCATTAGCTCGCTTCGCGAGCTATTTCATGCCAAGCAAAAGTTTAAATCGGTAAACGGTTTATTTCATCTTGTTACCCTATTATTTCTCTATAAATGTACCAAATTTCAAATTTTTGTATGCTATATTATGCTAACGAGGCAGGGAAATCTTTAGACGTGCTGATACGGAAAAAAGTTCACTTCAGAACTGCATAAGAAGTAAAATATCTCAAAAACTAAAAAGGGGCTCCGAAATTAAAAAAGGGGCTCCGTCCTGCAAAAATTCACCCATGTAGGTACCTATCTGCAAAAATTCGTGGTCTTGCTATGGTTAGTCTATCCAGCACACGAACTCGCAGCTCAAATATTTTGTCTTTGACTTTGACATTGAGTATTTCTTAAACTACAATATATATAAAAACAAGAAAGATCAATCATGCTTAAAGCATTGATTATGAAACACATTCCAACTTCAATGCAATTTTATTTAAACATCTCTAAAATGCAATACATTCCTAAGTAATATTTTAAAACTTATCACAATACTACATTAATTTATTATATTTGAAAACTTAAACCTTCATTGAAAAAACTGAACTTCATTCAAATGACGGCATTGAAATATAAATTGCCTGGTTTAAACATCTCTAAAATGCGATACATTCCCCCTTAATATTTTTAAAATCATCATAATACTACAATTATTTATTATATTTGAAACCTTCATCGAAAACAACTGAAATTTATTCATCGAAATATAACACGCCTGGCTCTCTCTAAAACGCAACATTACATTCATAAACACTTTTCCATTCATTTCATTCATCACAATACTATAATAATTTATTTTCTTTAAAAACTTAGGACCATGGAGGTACAAGTCATTAAACTCTATGCTTAAAACTTCATCGAAAAAATCGACCTTCTCTCTTTAAAATTAATAAATATTTCATTCATATCAGCTATATTGCAGACTCCAGGAATAAATAATTTTGCGTTAAAGAAATGCAGCAATTCTTATACAACTCATTCTACATATTTTGCTGTTTACATTCTCCATAAGTGAAAAGTAGGCTTCGCTGTAGAAATAATAAAATTCGATCATTTAAACTCAAATATATTGTAATTGCGTTGTTTCAGTATGTAGATGCACTGAATTTAAGCAAAAATAAAACGGTTTCAGGACGGATACAACACTAAATATAAATTAAAAAGAAATTTAAAAATCGCGATTTTGACACAAGATGGATGCCATATTTTATTTTGAGGTGGGTCACGTGATCTCTTCATATAATGGTCACGTGATCACTCCGTATAAAAGGTGTAATTATTATTTTAATTTTATTTAAAAACCTACTGAATATATTTTGCTGAAATTTTTTTTATATATTTTATGGGGAAATTAATTTCAATATTTCTTAAAACTTTCGAAGCAATTTGTGAATTTTAATTATGCTTAAAAAATGTTTGAAAAATTAGGTCCAATAGGGTTCAATGTATTTCGTTTATTCAACCCGGGTTCAATCCAAAACTAATCGGTTGATATTATTCATTTATATTTCCATAGGTGTGACAGACAGTCTGAACAACATACTAAAATTTCACTTTGATAAAGTCCTTTTTACGGCAGTTATCGTGCTAACGAACAGACAGACAGACAGAATGACCAAAGTCATAAAGACTTTTCAACTTTGTTGCAAAGTGGTAATATAAATGAACTTTATTTAAATGCATCATCAAAATATAAATCGTCAGGCTATCAATTATGTAATAACAATGAATATTTTATTCATACCACTTTTATTCGAGACTCCAGAACTCAAGAATTTTGCGTGAAAAAAAATTCAGCAATTCTTATACAACTCATCTTACAATTACTTGTTTACATTCTACATCCATTAAAATTAAGGTTCATTGTAGAAATAGTCAAAGTTTCATGATCATTCAAACTCAAAAATATTGTATTTGCGTTGGCACAGAATATAGATGCACAGAAAATACGCAACAATAAAGCGCTTTTAGGACGGATGCAACACTAAATATAAATTTAAACGAACTTTAAAAATTATGATTTTTACACTGGGAAAAAAAAGATGAATGCCATATGTTATTTTGAAGAGGGTCACGTGATCTCTTCATATAATAAGGGTGTAATTATTATTTTAATTTTTATTTAAAAAACTACTGAACATATTTTGCTGAAATTTTTTTATATATTTTATGGGGTAATTTCAATATTTCCTAAAACTTTCGAAGCAATTTGTAAATTTTAATTATGCTTAAAAAATGTTTGAAAAATTAGGTCCAATAGGGTTCAATGTATTTCGTTTATTCAACCCGGGTTCAATCCAAAACGAATTGGTTGATATTATTCATTTATATTTCCATAGGTGCGACAGACAGTCTGAACAACATACTAAAATTTCACTTTGATAAAGTCATTTTTACGGCAGTTATCGTGCTAACGAACAGACAGACAGACAGACAGACAGAATGACCAAAGTCATAAAAACTTTTCAACTTTGTTTCAAAGTGTTAATAAAAATGAACTTTATTTAAATGCATCATCAAAATATAAATCGTCTGGCTATCAATTATGTAATAACAATGAATATTTTATTCATATCACTTTTATTCGAGACTCCAGAGCTAAATAATTTTGCGTGAAAAAAAATTCAGCAATTCTTATACAACTCATCTTACAATTACTTGTTTACATTCTACATCCATTAAAATTAAGGTTCGTTGTAGAAATAGTCAAAGTTTGATGATCGTTCAAACTCAAAAATATTGTATTTGCGTTGGCACAAAATATAGATGCACAGAAAATACGCAACAATAAAGCGCTTTTAGGACGGATGCAACACTAAATATAAATTTAAACGAACTTTAAAAATTATGATTTTTACACTGGGAAAAAAAGATGAATGCCATATGTTATTTTGAAGAGGGTCACGTGATCTCTTCATATAATAAGGGTGTAATTATTATTTTAATTTTTATTTAAAAAACTACTGAACATATTTTGCTGAAATTTTTTTTATATATTTTATGAGATAATTTGAATATTTTTTTTAATTTTCAAAGCAATTACTGAATTTCAACTCCGTTTAAAAAATGTTTGAAAAATTAGGTTCCATAGGATTCAATGTATTTCATTTTTTTAACACGGGCTCAATCCAAAACTAATTGGGTGATATTATTCATTTACATTCCTATAAGCCCCACAGACCGTCTCAACAACATACTCAGATTTCATTTTAATAATGTCATTTCTACGGCAGTTATCGTGCGAATGGACAGACAGACAAACAAACAGAATGAACAAAGTCATAAACACTTTTCAATTATGCTGGAAAATGTTAAAAATTGAAACCGAAATATATAAAGAAGCGGAATTGGAAATCCCTGGTGAATTATCTTGCCTCCTCCCGAATTGAATCTTGAATCAATACCAGTCATAATCTACAGTAGATTCTGAGAAATAGATGCTTCGGAAAAGCTTTTAATCGGATGGAGAAATATTTGCCACCAATTATATTATTTACCCAATACATGGATCGATTATCTGATTTTAGTTTGCTCAATTAATGTTATTCTAAGCAATACTCAGAACAACACGTTTACAGCAGTTTATTTGAAAATAGTTTCCAGATCATCAATCCTTTGGTCCAGATATCTTCAATTTTATTTAGTCTGTATAGATATCAACATATGGCATTGCAAATTCCCTTCCATTCACTTTTAGTATATATAGATAAGTCGCGTGTGAAAATACATAAAAAAAATACCGTCTGCATTTAATGGATCTTTATTTGATAGTGTCACATGAGCGTAAACAATCTTTCAGAACCCGATTTCGTTTCTGGGTTTAACGTCTTTCATATAGTTTATCAGTGAATAGCGGCCCTGTGATTTCTTTCCTCTTACTGCATGGATTAAGATACGCTAATGGTCAATAAAAGAAATCATAGTGATTATAGTTGCTATGTTGATATCCTGTGTGCAGTATTAGATCTGTCAGGACGTATTTTGATTCATTTGGAAGCGGAATTAAAATATTGTAATGAAATAGTTTAAATGCGGCTGTCGTTTGAAAGTACGGCACAGGGTAAAATAGCAACATCCTGTTGTCAACAACTTCAAATATTTTCAGTTGCTTAGAATATAAGCGTGGTAGTTTGATCAAACTACCATTGCAGGTACTATCTGTGAACCGGTTTAATGCTTTTCAGCAAAGATTAGTTGTTTTCACTCTTGAAAGTTGTTTTCGTTTTCATTTACATTATCAGACTTTTGAAATATATAATTTTATAACCAATTTTATGATAACCGATCTAAATCAGATAACCAACTTGGGCTAAATACTTATACACTCCCCCTTCAAAAAAATAAGCAAGAAATACAAATTCTCAGATCACGAGGAAACGAATGAATTTTATTGGACAAAACTTGCTGTATACTTCCAGTACAATATGCAAATATAGAAAAACGTGCATAATAGCAATTGACTCCGTGCGAAATATGTAAATCAGCGTCTTGGTAAAAGCGTCTTGGTTTCTTTCTGTACGTTCTCACTTCTACTACGGAGGTTAGGGTGAAAATCCGAAATAGTCATTTCATTCAATATGTCCCAATGAAGGAGTTTAGATAATGGTTACGATAACTAGCCGTGGGCAAGTTAGAATCCAGCCAATCTATTGGAGAAGGTGCTGAATTCTTCAGAGTCCACTATTCTATGATTTCACGCTTATGGATTCAATTCCAAAACAGCGAAAAATTAAGCAGAAGGCCAGTCTTGGGTCGCCCTCGTTTTACAACATATTTCGATGACAGCTACTTAGTTTTATTGATTAGACGCAACAGACAAACTGTTAGAAATAAATGATCTCTCATCGCTACGAAAGACTGACAAACGCAAAAACACTGACTCTCGCCTTTCCGCCAGAAGAGGAATGTGTTTACTTCGAGAAATCTGCGCGCGCATCAAAGAGACTATACCGGTACACTTACGAACTGAAGTTCTGTTCTGTGTTGTCGATGCTTCGTTTGATGTCGCAGCAAAATGCTTGTTTCTTTGTTTTCCTATGTAATTTTTAAATGCAGAATCTAATTAAATAATATGTTTTTTCTTCCAATCAAGAGAACTTATTCCTGATATCAAGATGGTAAACAAACACACTAAAACTGATATTTTTTAAGACTTTAGGAGGAATGAAGAAAAATTGCCCTACGCCCTTCAAACAGAAAGGTAAGCATTTTACCTATTATAATTATGCTGTGGATAAAGTAAAATGATATTATAACATTTATTCTCATTGGCGAGTCAGAGTGCCATTACCTATGCACAACCGAGCTCCTATATTTTTATCACAAACAGCACCTGCTTTACGTTCCAGATTGCACGCACATGGATTTTATGCGCGGAAACCAACCATTTATGCTTCATTGCCTACGAGGTACAGAGCAGCCCGTTTCCAATGGTGTCAGGAACACGTCAGTTGGACCATAGACGATCGTAGCAATGTTCTTATTCACCGATGAGTCCAGATTCGCTTTGCAGTCGGATGATTGACGAATTTATGTGTGGAGAGAAGCTGGTACACGGTATCAAGCGATTAACATCGTCCAGCATCACTCATTTTCTGGTGGTGGTATCCTTGTATGGGTTGGGATTTCCTTCGGCGGACGCAATGACCTCCATTCCTTCCTCAACGGTACTATGACTAGCCAAAGATATCGCAACGAAATCGATGATCCCTGTGTTCGCCATTATATGGATGCAATAGGTTCCGAGTTTGTTCTTATGGACAACAATGCCGGCCAGATAGAGCTCATTTCGTAAGTGATTACATGGTGACAGAGGAAATCCAGCGAATGGAGTGGCCATCGTATTCCCCAGACCTAAATCCAATACAGCATGAATCGGATGCTCCCGGGAGAGCTGTAGATTCCCGACAAACCCTTCCAAACACTACCTAAGAGGTCCAACGTGCTCTCCTAGAAGAGTGGCAATTATTGCCCTCCGACCCCATTGAGCATTTAATCGGTGTCATGAATCGTCGTTGCCAAGTCTGCATTAGTGTGAAAGGAGGTCATATTCCTTATTGACAAACATTCACAATTAAAACTATGACCTGTCCCGTTTTCTCAATTTTTAAAATGTCTTTTTTAATATGTAAGAATACATTCGAAACTTTTTTTTTTCATGCAAATAATTGGCAGAGTCCTATTCTATGCAATCGTTTCTGATTTGTGCCTGATTTACACTTTCGTGCTTATTTTTTTTTTTGTATGGGAGTGTACTTTACAGATTGTAGTTCCATGCATTTTTAACAGATATTGTAATAACTCTCCTTAATCTGCTTTATCTCAAACTAGCACACTCGATGTATGTTACTGATTATAAACTACCCAGTGACAGTTGCAATAAAAATACATTATTTTTTTAAATAGATTGGTGAACAAATTTATTTCATGATATTTGCTTGACATTAGATGTTTCATCCTTCACCGCAAAATATTTTTACGATTCCTCTTATAAATGCATAAATATCATTCAAAACTGCATCATTCCCACACGTTTTATTTTAAAAGATAAACTCTGAATATATATTTCATCATTTTACTGTGTTCATTTTCAATAATCCCATAAAGGCCAAACTAACAAATAATTGTCAATGTGACGCGTATATAAACTATCTTTAATATAAATCTTTATACATCCTAATATTTATCCATATAAGCATTACTTCGAAGACTGACACTTCAAATGATTTAGAAGTACTATTCACTCTACTATGTTTACTATTCACTCTATCCGATACACGTCAGTGACGTAATTTTTTTAGAACGAACGAACGAAGTTTCTTCTTGACATTGATCCATACTAAGTAAATAATGTCAGTAACTTCGTGTTTGCTCTTCAACAGGCTTATAAATTGAGCAACGCGCTTTATCAAAATCAGAAAATGCGCTGACATTTTAAAATGGATGAAAATGATTCATTATGGCTTAAGTGTATTCAGTGACAGTTTTTGTTGCGCTAAAAGTGCTTAAAAATCGTTGGGTAATACTTCAAACTTCAATAAAAAGATAAAAATAAAGAATAAACGCATTATATATATACCGGGTTTTTTTTTTATCTATTTTGTTTTATAAAACTGTATTTCGACTGTCCGGATTGTCAGAGGTTCAAATAAATGTTTATGCTTCTAAGATTGTGTAAACGAAAAATAAGTGTGAGATATTTCAATTTTCATTAGTGGCTGAAAATCTCTCGCATTTAAATGTCCAGAGTTCAAAACTGTAAAACATTTTAGAATTATTTTTTTCGTTCTGTACAATAAGGTTTAAAAATAATCTGTACAACAATGATTTTTTTACTTAACTTTTTTCCCAAGCCTTCAGACAACTCACTGCAGAACAGTTGCAAATTTTTGTTATGATATATTTGGAAAAATTTTACTTTCATTTATGAACACGATAAAGAACTTGTATCAAACAATTAAAATTTAAATCTTTGTTGGTCAAACAAACTGTATGTACACCACCCGACATAGAAAATGTAACACCATGAAGCTTTGGATGTATAATTATGCAAATTGCCAGACAAACGCAGGCGCAGCTGATCGATGTATGCAAATGATCTGAAATACAAGTAGGTCACGTGATTAGAGCGCGGAATAAAAGGGGTGGATGTGTAAGATGAGCCAACAATTGTTACTGTCTGTCGCCTACGGAAGCCCGTTTTCCGAGCTGTTTTTCATTTCTGAAGACACCTGCTGTTAAAGAGATGTCTGGCCGATGAAATCCGTTACAGCATTTGGACGATCATGCGAGGGGATTATTTATTATTTTAGGACTACTCACGGTTGGGTGGTCGTACCGGTCGAATTTTAAATCTGCTTAAAAAATTAGGTCCCATAGGATTCAATGTATTTTATTTTTTCAACCCGAGGTCAATCCAAAACTAATTGGGTGATATTATTCGTTTATATTCCCATCGTTCCCACAGACAGTCTGAATAACATACTAAAATTTCATTTTGAAAGTCATTTTTACGACATTGCTAACGGACAGACAGACAGAATGAATAAACAAAGTCATAAACACTTTTCAATTGTGTTGTAAAGTGTTTAAAATGGCCAGCTTTTTTAATTAGCCATAATAAGTAGTTACAAACTTAGCCATCTTATGGCTGGACTTAGCCGAATTTGGGAGCTAAACTTTACAAAAAATGACTAAATTTAGTAATGGAAATTGGCAACTCTGGTAACCAATTGCCGTTACTTTATTGGCAATAAGAATATGCTATATATTACAGTTCTTAGTGGTACTAATTATCAGTCGTTTGCCACGAGGCATAAGTTCACAAAATATTGAGCTCGATTTGCAATAATCTGCACGAAATGCTATGTCGTTGAAATGACATTTGTAGTCAGTGACCACTGGAGTTTTTAAAATTGAGAATATGTATTTGAGCATTTAGGCAATTTTAATAAGGAAAATTTCTTATTTCTGTGTCTTTCTATCTTTCGGTGTGGCGATTTTGAAGACGAATTCGGTAGCAAATTTTATGATACATTTGGCGTGATATTGTCAACTTGGTGATGCTGTGGTAATGTCGCTAAGATAACGGTAGTTTAATATTTCAGAAGATTAAACAATTTCTTCGGTAATTCCTGTCGCTTTTGTGGGAATTATTAATTCACACAAATATACTTGATTCAAGATACAGTACTATCCTTGGGAAAAGGAGGAAGGAGGTCTAGGGGTTGTTGTTGTTGTTGAGACCCAGACCGTCCGACCTACCAGAAAGGTGTAAGGTAACCGTTTGGACGGCCGGGCAGTGCCACCCAATTTAGACCGGAACCCAGTGAGGGGGCATCCACAGGGACCGTACCCTCCTTCCCCTACCACGAACCTCTCGGAAGGACTTACGGACTCACATGTTTAACATGATCGTACTCCGCATGAACACGGCGGCAGTTGCGGCAGAGTGCAAATCCAGCGCGCAAACCACCGGGCTACTGCGCCCGAAATGTGTCAACAGCACGCTGTGTTCCCAGGTGGTCACCCACCCAAGTATTAACCGCGCCCGATGCTGCTTGACTTCGGTGATCTGACGAGAACCGGTGTTTTCAGCACGGTAGGGCCGTTGGCTGGTCTAGGGGTTGTAAAATAATTTCGTTTTATTCAGAGTCGTATAGAATTTATAATTTGTTAGGTGTCGTTTAGTAATTAATAGTACTGATTGAGAGAAGTTTGCTGTATACTTGTACTCGGCGATTTTGAGAGATCAAGACCACGCGGCCGTATATAGGAAATTCCATACATAACTTTGCGCAGCACGTCACGTCGTATAACAGACTCAATATAGTTTTCTATGAATTTCCCTCTCTTGATTAAGAAATTCCCACAGCACTTTCTCTTTATAACAATCTGAGGAAGTAAAAATAAAACAAATGAATAAGCGCAAACAACACGAAAAATATCAAATGTAAGTGAAAAGGCAAGTTAAATACTAAAAATAAAAGACTCATTTTCGACTAACTACATTCTAAGAAAGAAAAATCAAAGTTCACCTACGTATATCTTCAACAAAGGAAGTCACTTAACTGTGAAAAACGATTCGTTAAAATAAAACTCTCACGAGAATTTTGTACAAAAGAACAACTTCTTACAAACTCTTATATCATATTTGTCTGTACATTTTTATTTTCTTGTAAAAAAAGAAAAAATCACTTTCATTGTTATTTTTGTTAAAAAAATTCAAAGCGCGCTTTGCTGTGTAATAAATAATAAACTTCTTGAAGTGTAACATTTTTTTTATAGAATGAAGCATTTGTTTAAAAGTGCTGAAAATATTCGCCTTTTTACAACATTGTCAATTTTATTCG
This sequence comes from Amaurobius ferox, assembly GCA_951213105.1. Taxonomy (NCBI): domain Eukaryota; kingdom Metazoa; phylum Arthropoda; class Arachnida; order Araneae; family Amaurobiidae; genus Amaurobius; species Amaurobius ferox. The sequence continues at coordinate 85,093,049 of OX578138.1, forward strand.
TTGTATAAACTCCTATCATGTAATGTTTCATTGGATTTTATGTATAGAGTGAAAATGGAAGTGTTCTTAATACACTCGAAGTGTAACATTTTTTGTTGAATGAAGCATATATGAAAAAGTGCTGAAAATATTCGCCTTTTTACAACATTGTCAATTTTATTCGTTGTATAAACGTCTATCATGTAATGTGTCATTGGATTTCATGTATAAAGTGAAAATGGAAGTGTTCTTAATATATCGTAATGTCATCGCCGAATTTCTCGAAGTGTAACATTTTTTTATAGAATGAAGCATTTGTGAGAAAGTGCTGAAAATATTCGTCTTTTTACAACATTGTCGATTTTATTCGTTGTATAAACGCCTATCATCTAATGTTTCGCTGGATTCTATGTGTTGAGTGAAAAAGGAAAGTGTTCTTAATATATCGTGATGTCATCATTGAATTTCTCGAAGTGTAACACTTTTTTGTAGAATGAAGCATTTCTGAAAAGTGCTGAAAAGATTCGTCTTTTTACAACATTGAATTTTTTTCGTTTTATAAACTCCCATCATGTAATGTTGCATTGGATTTTATATATAGTGTAAAAATGGAAGTGTTCTTAATATATCGTAATGTCGTCATCGCCGAATTTCCCGAAGTGTAAATTTTTTTTTTTGTTGATTGAAGCACTTGTGAAAAAGTGCTGAAAATATTCGCCTCTTTACAACATTGACAATTTTATTCATTGTACGAACTCCTACCATGTAACGTCACTGGATTTTATGTGTAGAGTGAAAAAAGAAAAGTGTTCTTAATACATCGTCATGTCATCGCCGTAAAATTTTCACAATAGTTCGCTTTAATCTCGATGGGGTATTTTATTTAAAGTCATTTGATATTTCAAACTGAAAGAAATGATTTATAAGGAGTCACTAAATGTGCTTTTCCTGAGATATGCATTATAAATTTTAGTGATCAAACATCAGATATCATAAGTAAAATTTATATTTTCTATAGTCATAGATGTCGTCTTTGACATACTGGCTAAGCACTCTTAAACATACAGGCTGGCGCAACAACGGTCATTCTGACTCCCAGTTGAAGCGATGACTATATCTGGCGGAAAAGGTTTACTTTCTCGTTCTTTTCTCTGGATTTCGGGAAAATCAAAATATCCCAGACTACTTCCTTGCATGACTGGTGTAGGTATCTGAAAACAAAAGCACCTATTACTTTCATTACATACATAGTATAATATATAAGGAAAGTATTGTGACAGGGTCGAAAACTCGAATTCAAGTTTTCGATGTTAGAGCACGTTACACGCGTCCTTGAATACGAATCAAATGTTTTGAGGTGATGTCTCTCTCTCTCTGTGTGTGTGTGTGTGTGTGTGTGTGTGTGTGTGTGTGTGCGTGTGTGTGTGTGTGTGTGCGTGTCCGTGAGTCTCTGGAGCCGATATCTCAGGAACGAATGGAGAGACTCTAATGAAATTTGGTACAAAAATTACAATCCGTGAATACTGGAAGCCTATTGTTTACGCAATCGAATGTTCGGAAGACTCCCAAATTTTTTAATGTTATTCTGAAAACATTATCAAGAAATCAAAACCTTCAATGAAGTTACGTAATTAATCATTTCTTATTGTGGTGCACCTTATAAAAATAAACTTTAAAGTTGTGTTTTTAAATGTCATTAAATTCAACATATATTAACATGGCCGTAAAGTCGTACATAGTGAAACTCAATATTAAATTATACATTGCATTGTTTTGCCGCTGATGACCCTCCAATTATTTTTCTTTCGCTCGAGTTCTGTAAAAGAATATTAATTAATGTAAAACTAAATTGATTACACCATTTTAACTTTAACAATAAAACATTTATTAACAACATAAAATACTTATTAAATTCATTACACAATTATTCATGTTATTTCGGCGGAGAAAGACAATGTGAGATCACTATTAAAAACACCTAAAATGTATTTAATACTGTCGTGCAGAAGTCATCCTGAATTTCGATATCACCTCTGGTAGAAATTATGCTGCACTCTCTCTGTTGAAATTGTTCTCTATATGTATCGTACTTATGTCATTCTTAGTCTATATATCTAGTCGTTCTTTCTTAAGTGTCGTGCTCCTTACTGTCATACCGTCGTCGTGCTGTAAGTCTGTATTAACCAAGTACCCTCATTCTTATCTTTTTGTTCTGTCTTAGGTTGTGGCTCTTTTGTCTCAGGACTGACACTCCTCTTTTGCTCCTATTGGCCGCATTCATGGCGAAGTCACAAGCACCTTCTCCATTGGTCAGCCTTTTTATCCAAGGTCATTACTTTACATTTTCTTAAAGAGTCCTCCGACCCCACTCTGTCTTGACACCCCTAAATTTACGGTTTTCTGACCTTTGGATCAGCATGCTGTAAACTTTGGCGTCATTGAAGCTGAAGGTATTGTCTGACGTTTCAGACACAATAAATAATGCACATAAAACTATCTCACAATAACTAGAGTGACATCTATTTCTGTTCTCACACTTATATAATGTTTCATTCGAAAACGATTGATACAAACATTAGAACGCTAGCATAAACCTTTCTCCACTCGAGATTTGTACATTTTTCAAATAAATTTATCTTATTTAAAAAAATAACATAAAATTAAATAACATTTTAACTATTGTGAAATATGTTCACATTTCATGTGTAATATTATGCGATAAATTTGTTAACATCATTCTAGTGGATCTAGTTCATTTACCGCTACAGACAACTCAGACGAGCGAGCAGACACACAGACATCTTATTTTATTGTCATAGATGCTCCATCATATATATATCATTGAGCAATACATTTTGGTCTAATTCGTGGTATTTTATAACAAACTGGGATGACAGAGACTGAGGTGATGTTATTTATTTTTCTAGACAGAAAACCAGTTACAATTTGAAAAAAAAATATGATGTGGCAGCACATGACTTTCCTCATGTAATGCAATGAATTTACTTCTTTCACAGTGAAAGAGTTCTGTATAAGATTCATGGCACAGTGTTCTTAATGTTGAATTGTACATTTGGCGATTTTATGGGTGACAACATCTAAAACTATTTCAGACCCAAGGAATTTATATTTCACTCAACTCTAAATTAACAATTAGCAATATTGATAGCATCCTCAATAAGCAAAATAAGCCATCTATCTAAATATTTTAATAATTAATTCATCAATTAGGCATCATTTTCATTAACTTGGCGTCATTTTTGCAATTTGACGATATTTTTTATCAATCTGGTGTGAAAAATCATCAAGTTGGCGATATTTTGGTCGATTATTAACCAAATTCGCCAAATGGAACGCTATGTATTACAAATAAACGGAGAGAAGAACATTTCTTATATACTAGAATGTATTTCCGTTATATAGCGGAATTAAAATTTTGCAAAATATTACCTCCCATTTAGCGTCATTTTTATCAGTTTGGCGACATTTTTGTCAATTTGGCGACATTTTCGTTAATTCGGCAACATTTAGAAAGTCGCTAAGTTGGCGACGTTCCACCAAAATCTCGCCAAGCGTTATGGACGGAAAAATAGTTTATTCTTATAGTAGATAAATGACTATTGGCGTCCAAATACAAAACTATTGCCCAAAGTATCTTTTCTCGTGAATGGAACGAGCTAGATCCATACGAATGATGTCAACAAATTTATCGCTTAATATTACACATGGAATGTGAACATACTTCACAAAAATTAATATTTTATATTAATTTCATGTGATTCTTTTGATAAAATTATTCGAAAAATGCGTATTATCTTAAGAACGGTTTATGCCAGCGATCTAAAATTTATGTCAATCGTTTACTAATGAAGAATTACACAAGGAATGATTATTTTAATAACTTTATTGAAAGTTTTGAATTTTTGATGATTTTTTCAAAATTTCACTCGAAAATTTGGGAGGGTTCTGAACATTCGATTGCGGTTAAAAAACAATAGGCTTCCAGTATTCCCGGATTGTATTTTTTATACCAAATTTCGTTCGAATCGTTCCAGTCGTTCGTGAGATATCGTCTCCACACACACACGCACACACAGACATCAGCTCAAAAATGCTTGATTCGTGTTCAGGGATGCCTGAAACGCGCTCTCCCGTCGAAAACTCGAATTCGAATTTATGACCACGTAACAATACTTTCCTTATACGTTATACTATGTGTATAAGGCAAGTAATAACAAATGTTAAAGGTTTTTATTTCCTATGGTCATATTTAAGGAAAACGTCCTACCCTGTAACCCACTTTCCTCGTTCCTACATGATAAGTATTGTAGGAAAAATTAAAATCTTGAACACTTACAAATATTCAAACATTTTTATTTCTAATATTGCTACCATCCTTTCATAATACTAGAAAATATTCTTCGCTGACATAGTCAAAAACCATGTCTCCCTCTTTTCCCAAGTGGACCATTATTTCTTTTATTGTATTTTCTCCACTGTTATTTCCCAAACACTTCATGGGCCTGAGTTCTTTATCCCCGGACGAACAGCGGATTATCTTTTGTTCCTTCTTTTCACTTTGATGCTCAATCAGACGATATTGAAGTTCAAGATCCAAGATATTAAATAGGGAAAAAAAGAAAAAATGTTCGTTTCTGATAATTACTTATAAATTGATTTTATTTCTCTCTCGATTGGCAGCAACGTATTTTAGCAATCAGCGATCTTAACAGTTAACGGGATATTTTGATTTAAAATATGTTACCAATATAGTCTGAAAAAAAAAAATCTGATGTAGACAGCAGATTATAGCACATGATTTTCCCTGCAGACTCAAATTTATTTTCTCTTTATTTCTTTAACGGTTCATTAAACTGAGTTTAAATGCACAAAATAAGACTTAACTTGCATTTTTAATTCAATTTCTGTTTTTATTTGGAAATTGGACATTTTTTCAAAGGCGATGTAATAAAAACGCAAAAAAAAGGCACTCAAATATATCTCGACAACGGTTAGTCCTAGAGTAATGGAGTTGGTCTTATTCAACACCAAACATTTCAAAGGGAAGAAATCTTTAGGCCGAATTGCCGCAATGTTTTCGAACTCTGCAATAAAAATCTGATATGGGAAGCACATTACTTTCCTTATACAATACAATGAATTTACTCCTTTTACTGTTAAAAAATAACGTACAAGATCCACGGTACTGTGTCTTTAGCGCTGAATTGTACATTTGGCGATTTTTCGGATGACAACATGTAATGCTATTTCAAAATACCCAATTAACTTATATATCACAGAATTATCAATATTGATAATATCCTCAATAAGCGATATAGCCCATATATTTAAAATATTTTAATAAGTAATTCATCAATTAGGTGTCATTTTCATTAATAAATTAATGAAATTTTCATTCATAAATTAACGTCATTTTTGGAATTTTGATGTAATTTTCGTCAATCTGGGGCGAAATATGGCCAAGTTGGCGATACTTTGCTTGATTATTCGCCAAGTTTACCAAATACATCAGCAAGTGTTACAGACAAACGGAGTGATTAGACTACAAATTATAGTGCATTCAATACTGTATAGCCCCTTGCGGTGGGCCTCTTCCATATTGATCTAATGTCAATAAAGTCTCATGTTTTCATTTTGCAGGTATGATTTTTTGATCATTTGCACATCTCCATGTTTTAATTATATTCTTTAAATTTCATAAGGATACATCAATTTCTTCATGGTGTTGCGTTTTATACTATACTTGGTAGCGGTGCTACCAAGTATAGTATAAAACAATAGAATGCTAAATTGCAGAAAATATGAACGAGAAATGCAGAGCAGAAAAGAAACCGAGATAAAGAAATTGAATTATACGTGGTTGTGCTATAACTCCTAGAAATATGGTATCATCAACAATTCATGAAAATTGTTGTTTTAATTTTTTTTGATATTATGAATTCTCTTTCAAGTTCATATTTTCGGCATTTAGCTGCTGTTTCTCTTTTTACTTCCCTTTCGTCCCACTAGATGACGCCATCACACAAAGTTCCGAAACTATCCAATTTATTTGCACGGAGTTGACGTTTTGGCTTTTAGCTTTAGAATTATTTGTACTGAAGAAGAAAATCCAAGAATTTCTTAAATGATTGTTTGTTTTTAGTTTTTTATCTGCGCAGTAATTTACATTGTGCTTTCTTTTTTTTTTTTTTGTTAGATCGCTAAGACATGTTTTATCATTATTTGTATATTAATTTCTGGGGGTGCTATTTATATTACTTCCTAAAGTTAACAATCTCAAAAGACCGACTGTCTTTAGCAATGTAATCGGTTGATAATTTTTAACATTAAGTCTAAATATTTTTTTAATACGAGAGTCACACTGAAATTTTTGAGGCAGGAGCAGAGGATATGCGCTAGAAAAAAAATTATTAGTCGGATATTTCTATGAATTGATATGGTCCAGATCTTGCTATGTGTGACTTTTGGCTATTTTTTAACCTAAATAAAATTATTTCGGCGTCGTTTTCATTCCGAAGATGAGATTGATCAGGCTATAAACGTATATTTTTCATCGTTCCAAATAATGGATGGCTTGAAGCATTTAATCTTTGGAAAATTCACCTACAAAAGTGCATTGATGTTGGAGGGGAGTACTTTGAACACTCCTAAGAGTTGGTTAGTTTAACTTGTACCACTTAGCCACATCTCAATTTCAGTGTGACCCCCGTATTAAACATAATTACTAAACATAAAACATTAATTACTAAACATAAAACATTAATTACTAAACATAAAACATTAATTACTAAACATAAAGCATTAATTACTAAACATAGAATATAAATTTAGGGTATGAACGAATTTTTAAATATTTCCATGTCTCATATTTCCACCATCTTGCCATATTATTCGAAAGTATTTTTCGCTGACAGAATCAAAAAGCATACCCCTCACCCTTTTTCTTGAAGACCGCCAGATCCTTCACTGTCTTCTCTCATTTGTTATTTTAGAAACACTCCATCGGCTTGAGCTCTTTTATCCTTGAACAGAGTATTAGCTTTGTATCCCCCCCCCCCTTTTAACTGAAGCTCAATCAGACGATATTGAAGTTCAAGATCAAAGTTATTAAATATAAAATTATATTTCGAACTATAAGATGAAAGTATCTGATGCGGGCAGCACATGATTTTCGCCACAAACTCAAGTTTATTTTCTATTCCATAATCCATTAAATTGAGTTTAATTGCACAAAATAACATGGATAATTATTTGAAATTGTACTGTACTTGCAGTTGTATTTAATCTTCCTTTTCATTTGGCGATTGGACGTATATTTTCAAATAGGCGACGTGACAAAAATGCAAAAAACAAAATCTAAAATATCCCGACAACGGTTGATCCTAGAGTTATGAGGTTGGTATTATTATTTTCATCGTCAAATTTGCTTATAAAATAAGCATTTAATTAATACATTTGAGCATATGTAGTATACATTTGAGTATATGTAGTATACATTTGAGTATGTGTAGTATACATTTGAGCATATGTAGTGCAGATTTTTGTGGGCCATTTCGCAAAACAGAGTAGCTTCCTTTTTCCAAATTATACCAAAATCTAATTAGCACCAGAGTAAACCATAAGTGACTGATCTGCCAAATTTTATGAAATTTGGTTAATTACAGTTTTTCAGTTAGAGTGGATACTTACATTGCACACACACACACAAACGTCACGCTAAAATCAGTTTTTCGGGTTCTAGACTGCTTGAAAAGTGTGGATCCGTTAAAAACTCGAATTGCGGTTTTCAACACGGTTCGCATACTTTTCCTATACATTATCATGTTTTGTAGGGGAAGTGTCCAAGATATACTTGAAAAGAGGAATACTTTATCAAGGTATCCAAGGCATTTTATTTTTTTCGGGGCACCTATGATAAAACTCACGTATCCCCACATCGAAAAAAGAGATCCTATACGTACTTTGGAGTTATTGATGGATATGAAACATTTCTTTATTTGGATGGATGCTTGATGAGGATTTGCAGTCTTTTGTTGGCTTAGGCTGCAGTCAAAAGTACTTTGGACGATGGACAACCGCTGTTGGAAAATAGGCAAAGGGAAGAATTTGGAGAAAAGAGAGTATATTGGAAGCGAGCTCCCTGAATGGAATACTTTAAGATTAGATTCAGAGACTTAAAATCATTATATACAATTAGAAGAAAATATATTTCTGGGAGATATGTTAAGAGGCTATTTTTCCTTCAGTCGTTTTCCTTATCCACACGTAAACCCGTGAAAAATAGTCTGTCATTTTTAGTTCTTTCATCTTTAAAAAAAAATTTCTCTTTTTTGCTAAGCTTAGATAAATAGGAAGAACTGAAAAATAAAGATATGAAAAAATATATGAAGTTTGCCAAAATAATATCCATTCATTTATGAATAAATGCTATGAATAGGATTTGAAATCAACATAAAACAGTGGATATAATAGTTATTGCCATTCAATTAAAATAACTGGATTCTGTAAACAATTCTGCAATATTATTCAGGGTATTTCGTATCATTTCTTGCAATTTTACAGCTTAAAAGAAGTTTAACACCACTTCCTGCGGCTCATAGCTATGCTTAAATTCAGCAGAAAATGTACTTCGGGATGTAATGTGAAGCGACAGGGTCAGAAAAGAAATGGATTCAAACGTAGAACATAAAAATGTAAAAGTATTCAAGCGGCAACGTCAAATATTTATTTCTGCATAGTGAATTCAAAGTCCCAAGAATGTGATTAATTTAGCCTATGCTGTTCACGGCATCATATTACAAAAGGAATTTAAACTCTTTGTTTTTCAGGAAGAATGTAATAGGGATATTATTGAACCCTCCCTGAAGATTTTACTCTTTTGCCCTGATCAATCACCTAGGCTGACAAATTCGCTTGGAGTCAATCATGCGGAAGAAAGAAAAAGAGTTTTCCCCAAAGAGCTAGGCTTTCCCCTGGGAGTGCAAATTATTTCCAAGGCACTTGTACATGAATAAAAATTGTGCAATGTCCTTTTATTAGGGGGGGGCGGGTTATGAGGACTGTCTCGTTTCCTATTAAAGATGGGAGGAAAACCCAAATATAAAATTGTAGAGCATTGCAAAATTAGTTCTAAGCATTTCTGCCTCCCCCCTCGTAAAAGATGAAAAGCGACCTGAAAACCAGGGTATATAATATAACTGATCCTCCTTCGAAATAAATGGAACATATAGACAGTACGATGAAATCAAATTAACTTTATTATGCACAAAATACAAAACGATGCTCACCTTGAACAAAGATTCATACTTGCACGTGTTGTTGTTGTTGTTGTTGTTGAGACCCAGACCGTCCGACCTACCAGAAAGGTGTAAGATAACTGCTTGGACGGCCGGGAAGTGCCACCCAATTTAGACCGGAACCCAGTGGGGGAGGCATCCACAGGGACCGCACCCTCCTTCCCCTACCACCAACCTCTCGGATGGACTTATGAATCCACATATTTAACGTGATCGTACTCCGCATGAACACGGCGGCAGTTGTGGCAGCGTGCAAATCCAGCAAGCAAACCACCGGGCTACCTCACCCGAAAAGGCCAACAGCACTCGGTGTTCCCAGGTGATCACCCACCCAAGTACTAACCGTGCCCGATGCTGCTTGACTTCGGTGATCTAACGAGAACCGGTGTTTTCAGTACGGTAAGGCCGTTGGCCATACTTGCACATGTGTAATGAGATGTCTGTGCGTGTTTTTTAATGTATCTGCAATTACGCTGTTACATGCAGATTATTAAAATTTCCTCTTTTAAATTCGTTATTTAGAGAGTTATTTTGAAACTTTCGCTGTGGGGGAGGGGGGGGGGGGGAGAAAGAAAAATTAGTGCAAATTTTACATTCTATAACTTTGAAATTAACATTTCCCCTTATTTCTATTGGTAAACGATAAAGTCCATTGTATCTCTTAAAACAACAGATGATCCTCCTCCCTAAAATTGCCTCATCGTGCAGCGTTATAGGGATTTCCTATGCGCCTGCATAAAATACGACAAACCTAATACTTCTCGGATTATTGTCCCGGTCCATAACTTTCTTTGACACTCAATTTTGGTTGGAAATACTAGTGTAATCCTAAAATAATTTATCTTTAGTAGTTCATGTAAACAAATACACAGGTAGTCCTTATTTAACTCAGTAAGCTTTTTTATGGAGGAGGTGGGTGGTTCTGATGTCCCAAGGGCAATCTGGCTATGTAACTAACTAAATCTCTAGTTCTGCAAATATGCGTTATTGGAGGTTATTGTCCCGGATTATTTTCCAGGTCCATAACTTCCTTTGACACTCAATATAAGTTGGAAATATTAGTGTAATCCTAAAATAATTTATCTTTAGTAGTTCATGTAAACAAATACGCGGATAGCCCTTATTTAACTCGGCAAGCTTTTTTATTGAGGAGGTGAATGGTTCTGGTATCCCAAGGGCAATCTAGCTATGTAACTAACTAAATTTCTTGTTCTGCAAATATGCGTTATTGAAGGCTTTGCTGTAATTACTTTCACAGTATTATGATAATGTTTCTCAAATATTAACACCCACATTTCTTGCGCATTACATTTTATTTTAAATATTGTCCTTTCCGAGCTCTGCATTTTTGCTACATATTCCTCTTTCTATACAGAAACATAAAATAAAACAAAAGTGAGATCCCTCTACTTGTGTCAAAAACTGTTTGATCTTCCTTTCAAGGACAGGGTGTACACACAGTCATCTCAGTATCTTTCCTCTACCTTTATTTGACAACCACTCTTCCCGGAGAGGTAGAGTCCCTGCCAAGATCTCTCACCCCGTATAGAAGATTATCTTTTGTCGATTTTTATTATTTGTTTTTTGTTTTCTTTTCGCTTTAGTGTTCGTATCAATATATGAGCGACGCAGAGAATGTGTTTCAAGTAAAAATTCACCTTCGGTGATAGGTAGAATATTTTTATGCATTTTTACTTTCAGTGGTATGTAAAAAGAATGTGCTGCAATGGGGAGAAAATTATCACTCTCTTATTTTGATGAATATGACGTTTTGAGCATCTATGAATATGATTCAACTATTTTACTTTCTTCTTCCTGAGTTTGAGGAAAGTATGGGGATGCTCATTGGGACTTTTACCACTTTTCTTGATAGATAAGCTTTTAGCAGTAGATTTAGTAACTTTTTTACTTTCATTGCTGTAGCCTAAGAAAAGTAAAGTGATCGTGATTTAATCACAAGTCGAGTTTTTACTGTAAATACATTGATGGGGTCCCAATATACCAGGAATGTTGAAAGTTATTAGTTAATGTCAAATTTGCACCATTTAAACATTTTCTCTAATAGCATGTTTTATTTGAATTTTAAATTGCTTTGTTCGATTTCTATTATTTTTCTTTCGTTTTCTTTTCGATTTGGTGCTCGTATCAATATATGGGCGACGCAGAGAATGTGTTTCAAGTAAATATTCACTTTCGGATATAGGTAGAAAATTTGAAGCATTTTTGCTTTCCCTGGTATGTAAATAGAATGTGTTGCAATGGGGAGAAATTTCTTACTTTCTTATTTTGATGAATATGATGTTTCGAGCCTCTATGAATAAGAATCAACTATTTTACTTTCTGGTCACAAAAGCATGGTGATACTAATTGTACTACTTTCCGCTATAGATATGCTTTTAACAGTAGATTAAGTAACCCTTTTACTTTAATCTGTGTAGCCCAAGAAAAGTAAAGTGATGGTGATTAAATCGCAAGTCAAGTTTTTACCATAAATATATCGGTGGGGTCCCTATATACCAGGAATGACTTTTCTCGATCTGTATGTACGTGTATGTGTAACTCGAGTTGTGATTAAATTAAGATCGTCATGCTTTTCTTAGGCTGTATCGGTTAAAGTGAAGTGTTGCTTTATCTACTGCTAAAACCATATCTATGTCTAAGGCTGTAGCTTAGACAAAATGGCAGACGGGCTGGAGGGAAATTCAAGGGGGCTCGACAGTCTTGAAGGAGGAGCTCGCCAAAAACACAATTAACTATTAGCATTTATAAAGCATAATAGTTGCTATTATATATTTCAATCCATATAAATTATTAACAAATAATTGCATATTTATGTTTGCAAGCTAAGAGTTGATTATTAATATCCATATAGCTACTATACATCAATATTAATATATAATTACAATTGATTTTAATGTAAGCATTAATTAGTAATAAAGCTGTTAATAATTTGCAGAAACATTCTGAAAGATAATACAAGTCAATGGTTAATGTTAACTCTTACCTACTTACCAGTTGATTTTGACTCTATAATGTATAACAGCAAACCCCCACAATAATACAAAAGTACAAATAATATTGCCGTAATTTTTAAATATTTTTAAATTAAATATGTAAATAAATTGATCATTAGTATAATCACAAATTCAGCTAAATTAAAAAATCTTTAAAACGAAGTAATTTATAAAAAAATCCATAAAGATTTTTTTTAATATAAAATTTGAATGATTTTTATATGAAATATAAATTTATATTAATGAATTTATATTAATGAATTTATATTAATGCTAACATTTTAATATTTTTATTAAGGGGCTGAATATATCTCTTGGGGGTCTTTGCCCCCTCTAGACACTGCCTGGCTACGGTCCTGTCTATGTTACAATCACTATCACCATATTATCAAGCTCTACTCGAAAAAAATGCAAAAATACAGAAATAAAAATCTGATGTGGACAGCACATGACTTTCCCTGCAGACTTATATACGTTCTCTTTATTTTAATTAAATTTAATTCACTTTTATTAATTCAATTTTCTTTCTCATTTCGTAACTGGACTTATTTTCAAAGGTAGGGTAGAGAAAATACGAAAAAAATAAAATATCTCGAGAACGGCTAGTCCTAGTGTAATGGGGTTGATCTTATTCTTTTCATCGTTAAAAAATACGTATAAAACAAGCATTTAATGGATATATTTAAGCATACGTGGTCTTTATTTTATATTTTGACGATTTTTGCGGGCCATTTCGCAAAAAAAGGCAGGTTCATTTATCCCGAATCATACCAAAAACTGATCAGCACCAGGGTCGCACCCCAGTGACTTACCTACCAAATTTTATGAAATTCGGTCCATTAGTTTTTGAGTTAGAGTGGATACATAAATTGCACAGACAGACAGACAGGCACACAGACATACATACAGACAGACACACAGACAGAGAGACAGACACCTAGACACACACACAGACGTCACGCTAAAAATTGCTTTTTCGTATTCTAGAGGTCTCGAAACGTGTAGATCAGTCGAAAACTCGAGTTGCGAATTTCGGCATGATTCCAATATTTTCCCTATACATTACCATGTATTGCAGGGAAAGTAAAATATTAAATCGTTCCGGGTCTTGTAGCACCTGCGTATCAAATTTCATAGCCGTACGACGCTTAAATTTTCCCCTGCAAACTGCACATACACACAGACAGACATCTTCTGTTATTAAGTATAGCTGTACCCGTGAAGAACATTTTCGTTACTATAGCTTCTCATACGTATTATGTTGCATATAATTATTATTTTAATTTTTGTAGTGCATTTTTGAACTTTTTTTCGACCCAAGCCATTCGATGTATCTGAAGGTGCAAGACAACTGTTTGAGTGGTATAGAGATCGTAAATATCCTAGCCAATCATTTTAGACCGGAAAGAAGGAGGGAGGCAACCACAAGGGCCATATACTTCTTCCCCTGACTACGCACTTTTCGGAAGAACTTACGGATCTACAGATTTATCTTTAATTATAGGATGTCGCCCATCCTTTTAAAGGGCTTGAAAAAATCTTTCAATTGATACAAAGTTTGACGATGCAACTCCTCCCTCCGAGGAGACTAATGGCGTCACGGACACAAAAATTGTATCGCGGCTATTTTTCAATACAATGATTGAAACTGTTGAGTTTTGTGATTATTGATCCGTCAATAACCCCCGATATGCATAATTATGATAGATTTTGTCCTATGCTGCCATGTTAAGAAAATACAAAATTTCGAATAAATTTCGAAGAAATTAGCTCGAATTTCAAAAAATTCTATTCAATTCTAGATTTTTTATAACAAGGCTGGATATATGGTTTCGTAAAAATCCCTTATTTTTTTTTTTTTTATAAACAATCATGCAAGCAAGAAATCGATCACAGGCGGACAGCAGACAGATGAGCGGACACCAATCTAAAAAGAGTCGAAACGTGTTCAGAAGGTTCTAAACCATATACTGGCATCAAAATCTCGAAAACGAAAATTCTTGTGAAAGCAATACTTTATACCATATTCTATGGAATGAGAAGAAAATCTGATGTGTGTGAAGAAAATCTGATGAAAATCTGCAGCACATGATTTTCCTTATATAGTGCAATGAATTTACTACTTTTACAGTAAAAGAAAATATTTCCAAGATATTGACATTTCGTCAATGAGTCGCCATTTTCATTGATTTAGCGTCATTTTTATCCATTTGGCGAGATTTTCTTTAATTTAGCAACATTTTAAAAAGTCGCCAAGTTGGCGACATTCAGTCAAACTCGTCGCCAAAATCTCGCCAAGCGTTATGTGGGGAGAAATAAGTTATTTTTATAGTAGATTGCCGTTCAAATACAAAAGTATTACTCAAAGTATATTTTCTAGTGAATGGAACGAGTTAGTTCCACGAGAATGATGTCACCAAATTTATCGCATGATATTACATATGAAAAGTGAACATGTTTCTCAACAGTTAATATATTTTTTTAATTTATGGGATTTTTTGATAAATTTATTTGAAAAATGTGCAATATCTCGAGAACGGTTCATGCTAGCGTTCTAAAATTTATGTCAATCGTTTTCTAAGGAAGCATTACATAAGAAATATCTATTTGCGTAACTTTATTAAGGGTTTTGATTTTTTGATGATTTTTTCAAAATTTCACTCGAAAATTTCGGATTTCGGGGAGTTCTGAACATTTGATTGTGTTTAAAAAGAATAGGCTTCCAGTATTTACGGACTGTAATTTTTGTAACAAGTTTCAGCCAAATTGCTCCATTTGTTCGTGAGATATCGGACTCAATGACACACACACACACACACACACACACACACACACACACACTTTCACACACACACAGACATCACCTCAAAAATGTTCGATTCGGGATCAGGGATGCTTGAAACGTGCTCTCCTGTCGAAAACTCGAATTCGAATTTTTGACCCCGTCACAATACTTTTCTTATACATTATATGTATATAAGGAATGTAATATATATATATATATATATATATATATATATATATATATATATATTAGATTGCCAAATTTGAGTTCAATTTTCCCAGATTCCAGTTTTTAGGTCATATATTTTGGCGGGAATTCTACACAGAGTATTTCCCTATGTCTATAATCACGTGATTTTTCTTTCTAGATACCTACCCAGACACTTTTCTTGTTATCTTTTCTTATCCTTTATTTGACAACCACTTCATCGAGAGGTCTTTTATATTTCTCTTTTTACTTTCGAGTACTAGTAACGTTAGTGAAGTACAAAGGTAAAGTTATTTTGTGAAGTACAAAAGTTATCACATGCTGCATGACACATAATCGTAGAGTGTTTCTAAATCTTGACCTCTTAGATTTAAATGGGGAAGGAATAAAGTTAATATTATAACAAGAAATATCAATCATGCTTAAAGCATTGATTATGAAACACTTTCCAACTTCAATGCAATTTTATTTAAACATCTCTAAAATGCAATACATTCCTTGGTAATATTTTAAGACATATCACAATACTACATTAATTTATTATATTTGAAAACTTAAACCTTCATCGAAAAAAATGAACTTCATTGAAATAACGGTATTGAAATATAAATTGCTTGATTTAAATATCTCTAAAATGCGATACATTCCTCGGTAATATTTTTAAAATTATCATAATACTACGATAATTTATTATATTTAAAAACTTCATCAAAAACAACTGAAATTCATTCAAATGACGTCGGCGATGATGAAAGCGGAAATGATGAAATGATGAAAGCGGTTTTAGAACGGATACAACACTCAATATGAATTAAAAAGAACTTTAAAAATCACGATTTTGGGACGAGATGGATGCCATATTTCATTTTGAAGTGGGTCACGTGATCTTTTCATATCATGGTCACGTGATCGCTTCATATAAGAGGTGTAATTATTATTTTAATTTTTATTTAAAAATCTACTGCATATATTTTGCTGATTTTTTTTTATATATTTTATGGTACAATTTGAATATTACCTAAAATTTCCGAAGCAATTTGTGAATTTTAAATCCGCTTAAAAAATGTTTGAAAAATTAGGTCCCATAGTGTTCAATATATTTCATTTTTTCAACCCGGGTTCAATCCAAAACTAATTGGATGATATTATTCATTTATATTCCCATAGGTCCTACAGATCGTCTGAACAACAAACTAAAATTTCATTTTGATTAAGTCATTTTTACGGCAGTTATCGTGCTAACGGACAGACAGACAGACAGACAGAATGAACAAAGTCATAAACACTTTTCTACTTTGTTGTAAAGTGTTAATAAACTGATATATAAACATTTATATGAAGGTTAAGCTTCATACAGGCTCCTAACTACTAAGTTAGGATCTCTCCCCTCCTAATGTTAGGCTTATCTAATATACTCTATGCCCTATGGTACAGTAATCATGTCCGATCAAGTGACTGCAGCGACCTTAGCGGAGAATTCAAGAAATTAGGAGCATGATCTCCAACAAAGCGAGATAGGAAAATAAAATGTTCGGTACAAAGTTGTAGAAGATTGTTTACAATTAGTATATTTTGCAGTAATTAGAATCAACATCAGGAACGAACAAAATGTGTAATGGAAGGCAATAAATGCCTGACATATTTCATCGGTTGCTAGATGTTGTGATACGGTGACGTTTGCAGTATTTTTCAAGGTACATATCTCAAACGTCCATCAAGTTAAAGTAGTGTAGTCTTTATCAAGTTACAGTAGTCTTTATCAAGTTAAAGTAGTCTTTATCAAGTTAAAGTAGTCTTTATCAAGTTAAAGTAGAATTTATCAAGTTAAAGTTGTCTTTATCAAGTTATTATCAAGTTAACGTTGTCTTTAAAAAGTTAAAATAGTCTTTATCAAGTTCAAACGTCTAATGTCGCTATCTGAGGGCATTTTGAATAGGTTCTACACTACACTCCTCTAAATGTAAGTGCTGTTACTTTCTTTATACACAATAATGTATAAGAGACATATTGTGACGGGGTCGAAAATTCGAATTCGAGTTTTCGACACGGAGAGTACGTGTCAAGCATCCCTGGTCAAGAATCGAACATTTTTGAGGTGATGTCTGTCTGTGTGTGTCAGTGAATCTGTGTAGACGATAACTGACGAACGAATAGAACGATTCGAACGTAATTTGGTACAAAAATTGCAATCCGTGAATACTGGAAGCCTATTGTTTTTAGGCGCAATCGAATGTGCAGAACTCCCCTAAATTTTCGAGTAAAATTTTGAAAAAATCATCAAAAAATCAAAACCTTTAATTACGCAAGTTACGCAAATAGACATTTCTTATGTAATTTCTCATTAGAAAACGAATAACATAAATTTTAGAACGCTAGCATGAACCGTTCTCGAGATATTGTCCATTTTTCAAAAAAATTATCAATACATTCTACAGAATAAAAAAAAAATATTTCCTATTGAGAAACATGTTCACTTTTCAAATGTAATATCATACGATAAATTTGGTGACATCATTCTCGTGGATCTAGCTCGTTCCATTCATGAAAAAAGATACTTTGAGTAATACTTTCGTATTTGAGCGCCAATAGTCATTTATCTGCTGTAAGAATAACTTATTTCTTCGTCCATAACGCTTTGCGAGATTTTGACGACGAATTTGGCGGAATGTCGCCAACTGGACAACTTTTTGAAATGCTGCCAAATTAACGAAAATCTCGCCAAATGGATAAAAATGACGCTAAATCAATGAAAATGACTATTATTTAACGAAAATTCAATATCTTGGAAAAAATATAAGTATCTACTATAAAAATAACCTATTTTGTTTTTACTGTAAAAGTAGTAAATACATTGCATTATATAAGGAAAGTCATGTATTTTTTATTGCATCATTCCTGAATATAACAACAACTCGCCTGTACCCGTATTGTGTTATAAAAATGCTTTCTGTAACGGAATTAGCTTTGATTTCCACTTATCATAAACAATAACTTTGTTGTAACTGACATTTTTCGTCTATCGCGGTTTGTTACCGTATTCGTGTTCCGACCTTCTTCAATCCTCCGTTGAGGGCGCTGCTTTTATTCTATCGGTATGGGCGCATTGCTATAAAATAAATCTAGCGTGTACACTCCCGGAATTTTCATTCAGAAATCATTTCGGTATTTAACCAATTTCTTAGGAGCCCTGTGAAAATATTTGCTTGAAATTGCATAAATGTCTACTTAAAACTAAGAACACGATGACAGACATAAATATTTCGTTGTTAAAAATGTGCTAAATAAAAATATATTGACCACCAGGCAGCCACGTCTCCAGACAGAGACAATTAGAAGAAATCTGATGAGGGCAGCACATGACTTTCTTTATATAATGTAATGAGTTTACTACTTTTACAGTAAAAAAATAGGTGTTCCTTATAGTAGATGCTAATATTCTTTCCAAGATATTGAATTTTCGACAATTAGTCGTCATTTTCATTGATATAGCGTCATTTTTATCCATTTGGCGAGATTTTCGATAATTTGGCAACATTTCGAAAAGTCGCCAAGTTGGCGACATTCCGTCAAATTCGTCGCCAAAATATCGCCAAGCGTTATGGACGGAGAAATAAGTTATTCTTACAGCAGATAAATGACTATTGACGTTCAAATACAAAAGTATTACTCAAAGTATACTCAAAGTACAGTTTATCGCATGGTATTACATATGAAAAGTGAACATATTTCTCAATAAGAATTTTTTTTTTATTTTATGTGACTTTTTGATAATTTTTTTGAAAAATGTGTAATATCTCGAAAACGGTTCATATTAGTGCTCCAAAATTTATGTCAATCGTTTTCTAATGAAAAATTACATAAGAAATGTCTATTTGCGTAACTTTATTAGAGGTTTTGATTTTTTGAAAATGTTTTTTAAATTTCACTCGAAAATTTAGGGGGGTTCTGAACATTCGATTGCGTATAAAAACAATAGGCTTCCAGTGTTTACGGATTGTAATCTTTGTACCAAATTTCGTTCGAATCGGTCCATTCGTTCGTCAGTTATCGTCTCCACAGGCTCACTGGCACACACACGCACACACATACTTTCACACACACACACTTTCACACACACACACACACACACACACACACACACACACACACATACTTTTACACACACACACACAGACATCACTTCAAAAATGTTCAATTCGTGATCAGGGATGCTTAAAACGTGCTCTCCCGTCGAAAACTCGAATTCAAATTTTCGACCCCGTCACAATACTTTCCCTATACATTATGCATTGCATATAAGGAAAGTAAAAAAAAAAGAAAAATGCAAGTTAGAGACAAGTTGATAAGTTCGATACAACATCAGCAAGTCTTTTTTTGTTTTATTTTTACTTTCCAGGGAAAGTATGATAATAGAACCAAATATCCGACTCTAATATTTTGATGGATCTATTCGTTTTGAGCATCCCTGAATACATAGGAATCGACCGTTTTTCCCCAATGATATATATGTGTCCGTCCATGGGTGTGATACCTTTTACACATATTGAGCGAATTGGAGGAAATTTGACACTAATACTCAAAACACGTGTTTACTAAAATAAATGTTTTATATGTAATGTTATTAAAACAAATGCTTTATATGCAATTTTTTATTTTGAGGTAAATTAAATCATTTACAGAACACTAACATTCGCCGTTTTCGAAACATTGCACGTTATAATATCCTTATACTTATAAGTTATCCTTAGCCGTTCTTATATTTTTAATACTAGCGCGTTCGGCGACCAACCTGTTCGCTACCCCCTTGAAAATTCTGACCTGCAAACTCGCTGGCGCGACATACCAGAAAGCTGTAAGGTAATTATTTGGACGGCCAGGAAGTGCCACACAATTTAGACCGGAACCCAGTGGGGAAAGCATCCACATGGACCGTACCCTCCTTCCCTTACCACAAACCTCTCGGAAGGACTTACGGACCCACATATATAACGCGATCGTACTCCGCGTGAACATAGCTGCAGTTTTGGCAGTGGCGGGAATCGAATCCGGGCCTACCAATTGCAATTCCGGCGCGCTAACCACTGGGCTACTTCGCCCTCCACGACTATCTCTATAACTTTCTTTTTATTCATCCAATTTTGACCGGAAGCCAGTGGGAGATGCATCCACAGGGATCGTACCCTTTTTCCTCTACCACCAACCTCTCGGAAGGACTTACGGACCCACATGTTTAACGTAATTGTACTCCGCATGAACACGGCCAAGGTTACAACACGGCAGCAGTTTTGGCAGTGGCGGGAATCAAACCCGAGCATACCGAGTGCAATTCCCGCTCGCTAACTTCCCCAGTGCTCTTGATGAAAACGATCTGTATGGAAACGGTATGACGTCACCGGCTGCAATAAGGCTCCTCTATATACGAGCTGACTCATCAAGCATATTGAAGCCCACCGTAGCTGGAAACGCAATCCATTAGTATTAGCTCTATTCGTATTTTCATTTTAGGAAGTATTATTGAAATAATTATGGGTGGTTGTTCTGCACCGAACTGCTCTAATCATTCTAGAAAAGATTTTAGGCTATTTCGTATTTCTAGAAACGAAGAAAGAAGTAAACAACGGCTAATAAATAATCGGTGCGATAATTGGATACCTGGTACTGGAGCATACTTATGCGAGGTAAGTTCTACAATATTCTAATTGAAATTTCTTTTTTTATATAAGTAATTTATTTTAAACACTTATTTTATAATTTATGTAACTGTAATATGAATTATTAATAATTTTTAGTTGTTATAGTCTTATCTTAGTACACTTGGTTTGTAATGTAAATATCACCTTGAATGCATTATACTGTCTTCATATATTATTTGAAGCTATATATATATCAAAGATTTATTGCTGTTACACCGATATCTTTCAAGTTTTATACACTTTGTTATATTTTAAATTATAATGAATCACAGAATTGATGAATCCTCCTATCAACAGACTGTCGCCAAGTGGAAAACTTGCCATGTTATAGTAATTATGCAAACATAAGCTAAAATGGTAAATAAATCGAAATACGTTTATCATAATAGCTACTTAATGATTAATTATTGTTTGAAAATCCTTGATGAAAAAAAGCCGAGCTCAGTAGCGTTATTATTAGTATTTTCCTTTTTAAATACAAATTAGTTAACAAACTTTCAAATATGTGAGGCAAACATTCATACATGTTATTAAAAACCTTTTATGATAAACGTATTTCGATTTATTTACCATTTTAGCTTATACTATAACATTACTATAACATAATTACTATAACATGGCAAGTTTTCCACTTGCCGACAGTTTGTTGATAGCAGAATTCACTAATTCTGTGATTCATTATGATCTAAAAATACAACAAAGTGTATAAAACTTGAAAGATATTGGAGTAACAGGAATAAATTTTTAATATATATATGCATAATTTGAAGCTATTTACTTCTAGGTTTTGTAGACAGTATAATGCATTCAAGGTGATGTTTACATTATAAACAAAGTGTTCTAAGATAAGATTATAACAACTAAAAATTATTAATAATCCATATTACAGTTACAGAAATTATAAAATAAGTGTTTAAAATAAATACTTTATATAGAAAAATAAGTTTCAATTAGAATATTGTAGAACTTACCTCGCACAAGTATGCTCCAGGACCCAGTATCCAATTATCGCGCCGACTATTTATTAGCCATTGTTTTCTTCTTTCTTCGTTTCTATGAAAGCGAAATAGCCAAAAACCCTTTCTAGAATAACTAGAGCAGTTCGGTACAGAACAACCATCCATAATTATTTCAATAATACTTAATAAAGTGAAAATGCGAATAGAGATAATGCTAAAGGATTGCTCTTCCAGCTAGGGTGGGCTTCAATATGTTTGATAAGTCAGCCTGTAGTAGAGGAGCTCTAGGCTGCAAGCGCAGGGTAAGTGGGAAGTGGGAACTCTTCGGCGTGAAGTCGTCGAGAACATTAGTTCATTAAAATCGGGATTCTGCAGCTATTTATAATTAATTCTTAACCAGATTGGGCTTGTAAGAATGCCTGATCTTTGAGTTTTCTAAAAATGTAAATTATTAGTTGAAAATCTCGATACTTTTTCGTATGCTAGGATTTAAAAACGAAAGTTCGTTTTTCTGAGCCGAAAGTGACTTTTGTTTTAAAATCTCTAAAAAATATTAGAAATTGAAATTGGGATTTAAAATTGATATATTTTTACTCGCAATTGTCTTCTCTTTCTGGTCGTGTGATTTGTTTTTTTCTACGACGTCTGGATGGTGGAGAGAAAAGGGGGAAAATGGGTCGAAATCGCATAAAACATTAAATAACAAAAAAAAATAATTCAAATTTTAAAAACCGGTTTTTACGTATCACTCTCCCCCCCCCCCACCCCACCCCCGGGTCTCCGATTGCCAAATTTCGTAGCTCTCCGACGCGCGGTCGCTGAACCTATAGTGTATAACACACACACACACACACACAGACAGACAGACACATATACATTGCCTTTTATTATATAGATAATAGGTTTTAGTATATAGGTTTTTAGCATAACATGCTAAAAAGCTATACGTCTTTAGCTATTTTTTATGTATTTTTTTTTATTTAAAAGAAAATTTAATCATTTCATGGAATACTAAGATGCGCCGTTCTCGAGGTACTGCATGTTTTTGTTCTAGAATAGAAAATTATAAAAACGAAATATACTGAACGATACATAGCGGAATTCCGTCCATGGTTATCGTTTTCTGCAATGGGAGCGTACTATTAATTTTGGAAGCGCCCCCTATAGGCAACTTCCGTGACTATGAATAAGATACGAAGTCTTAAAAAGACGTAAAGGTTAAACTTTAATGTTATTAACCTCAACCGTTTATATGCAGGCAGAATTGTTGGAAATTCCCATAGGCACACAGCAGAGATTTGAAGATGAACATTCCATTTACCGAACTGGACTATTAGCGATAAAGCGCATAATATATCACTCCACTGAATTATAAATGCTATGCTCCTTTGAGAGGGTATAGTTACAATTAATCTCTTGGGAACGTTGCCTAATATTTATTGATGAAAGAGCTTCCTGTGGCAACAGTGATGCGAGTGCGTTCGGGGCATTTAAATATTCTGGGTTTGTATGTCTCAAGATATAAAAATAGCTGGAGTGCGAATCTCCACTCTGTTTTCTCATACGTTACTATCCTATACATTCCAGGTCCACATGGTAACAAAATGCTTGAAGTTATTGAATAAATTGAACAGTTTTAATTGCAGAAGAATCTGCAATTTTCAAATTAATGCTTTTTAAATTAAAAGTAGTATGTTAAAGTTAAATATAGAATTGTTCATTATTACTTTCCCTACATACGCAGTATAATGTATAGGGAAGGTAATGTGAGGAGGTTAAACATCCGAAATTGAGTTTTCGACGGAAACGAAAGCTTCAAGCATCCCTGAACCTGAATCAAACGCCTTTGAGGAGATGTCTGTATGTGTATGTACGTATGTTAGTGTTGTTGTTGTTGAGACCCAGACCGTCCGACCTACCAGAAAGGTTTAAGGTAACTGTTTGGACAGCCGGGAAGTGCCACCCAATTTAGACCGGAACCCAGTGGGGGAGGCATCCACAGGGACCGTACCCTCCTTCCCCTACCACCAACCTCTCGGGAGAACTTACGGACCCACATGTTTAACGTGATCGTACTCCGCGTGAACACGGCGGCAGTTTTGGCAGCGGCTGGAATCGAACCCGGGCCTACCGAGTGCAACTCCAGCGCGCTAACCAATGGGCTACCGCGCCCACGTATGTTAGTGTGTGTATCTTCATGCGTATGTATGTTTGTGTGTGTCTGTATGTATTGGTATGCACATTAGTCTGTGTACGTGTATGTATGTTAGTGTGTATGGGTGTATATATATTAGTGTGTGTGCCTTAGTGCTTAAATGTGAATGCAATATCTCTCTCGAACAAATGAGTCGTTTCGAAAATAATCTCGTACGGTTACAGTCAGTGAATAATGGAGTCCTATCGATTTCAAACGCAATCCAATACATGAAAGAATACCCTCTTCTCATTTTTTTTTAATAAATTACAAAAAAAAAAAAAAAAAAAAAAAAATCAGACCCATCAAATATTCCGGAGTAATTCTTCATTAGGAAACGAATGACATGAATATTAGAATGTCCAGCATTAACACGTTTTTGAGATATTGTACATTTTTTAAATAAATGTAACAAAATATTGCATAACATTAAAAAAGTAGTACTACAAGTGTGATTTTCCAAGTGACGGGAATGACGACACGTCCGAATTTCCAATATAAAGATCTCTTTTAAAATGCAAAAGAGATTATTTCAATAAGCAGGACGCACAAAACATATATTTCAGTTTGGGCGCTTTGGCGCGAAATACGCTCCGTCGGAGGGCGTCTGTGAATCTAAGGGTTAACTATTTCCACATTTTGAATGTTCCAAATTTCTACAAAATTCTATTCCTAAAAAAAAAAAAAAAACTTGTATTTTTCACGGAAATAAACATATTTTTTCCGATCTTTTCAACTCTTATTTATTGCACGTTAGCTGAAACAAATTCATTTTTACTTTCCTTATATACATAATGTATAAGGGAAGTATTCTGACGGGGTCGAAAATTCGAATTCGAGTTTTCGACGGGAGAGCACGTTTCAAGCATCCCTGATCACGAATCAAACATTTTTGAAGTGATGTCTGTCTGTGTGTGTGTGTGTGAAAGTATGTGTGTGTGTGTGTCAGTGAGTCTGTGGAGAATAACTGACGAACGAATGGACCGATAAGAACAAAATTTTGTACAAAAATCACAATCCGTAAACACTGGAAGCCTATTGTTTTTATACGCAATCGAATGTTCAGAACCACCCTAAATTTTCGAATGAAATTTTGAAAAAAGCGTCAAAAAATCAAAACCTGTAATAAAGTTACGCAAATAGACATTTCTTATGTAATTTTTCATTAGAAAACGATTGACATAAATTTAAGAACGCTAACATGAACCGTTCTCGAGATAATATACATTTTTCAAAAAAATTACCAAAAAGTCATATAAAATTTAAAAAAAATATTTCCTATTGAGAAACATGTTCCCGTTTCATATGTAATACTATGCGATAAATTGGGTGACATCATTCTCGTGGATCTAGATTGTTCCATTCATTAAAAAAGATACTTTAAGTAATACTTTTGTATTTGAACGCCAATAGTCATTTATCTGCTGTAAGAATAACTTATTTCTTAGTGCATAACGCTTGGCGATATTTTGGCGAAGAATTTGGCGGAATGCCGCCAACTTGACGACTTTTTGAAATGTTGCCAAATTAACGAAAATCACGACAAATGTATAAAAATGACGCTAAATCAATGAAAATGACGACTAATTGTCGGAAATTCAATATCTTGGAAAGAATATTAGTATCTACTATAAGAAAAACCTATTTTTTTTACTGTAAAAGTAGTAAATTCATTACATTATATAAGGAAAGTCATGTGTTGCCCACATCAGATTTTTTTTACTGTAAAAGTAGTAGATTCATTGCATTATATAAGAAAAGTCATATGCTGCCCACATCAGATTTTTTTCCTTAGCATTGACGCCTTGTGAAAACTCGAGAATAACATAATTTAATCAATCCCTGCCGCAACGCCCAGTATATTTCTTCACATTATAATTACCCCTACATTATAATTCTTAAAGGTGATTAACATTGTGCATTCAAAGAGGTTCTCTATATTGCTGACCAACGACCACTTGTCTGATTTCATGGTCAATCCATCCTTCTATAATTATCTCCATAAACTCTCCCTCTCTACAAGCTGGGATATATTAACCCGTCCCATGTTATTATCCGCAGCAGAGGTCAAGAATGGCGATTTTACGCTGTGTTACTCTATTCAAAGCAAGTGGCCACAGAAGGTCTTGGTTCCTTTGTGAATTTGATTTATCTTATAAGGACGGTGACAGGTAAGAGTTCTCTGGAAGATTACTGGGCATTGTAGGAATGAATAGGCATTGTAATACAGGGGCTTGACTGCAGGCAGATTTGACAACGCGAGTTCTATTTATCTTTTTGTTGGGTAAGAATGTTGCGGTGCAGAAATAGAGTAAAATATATTCAAATTGGAAGAGTAGAAGAAACCCATCATTTCACCCGTTTTATCCATTTGTCCATATAAGAGGTTTTTCAGATAAGAAACATTTCTAAAGATTCTACAGAATTTTATGGAAATAAAGTTATTAATAAACTTTTATTTGCAGAAATATAACGCTCAGATGGGCACAGCGAATGGAGAAAAGATTTGGCAAAAACGTGACAATTGGGCAAATCATGGGAAGAATCAGTTAGGCAACGGTTTGGAAGAATCAACTAAGTAAAAATCAAGAACCAGCAGTCAGGCAAAAGTCGCAAAAAAAAAAATCTGATGTGGGCAACACATGACTTTTTTATATATAATGTAATGAATTTACTACTTTTACAGTAAAAAAATAGATTTTTCTTATAGTAGATACTAATATTCTTTCCAAGATATTGAATTTTCGACAATTAGTAGTCATTTTCATTGATTTAGAGTCATTTTTATCCATTTGGCGAGATTTTCGTTAATTTTCCAACATTTCAAAAAGTCGCCAAGTTGGCGACATTGCGCCAAATTTGTCGCCAAAATCTCGCCAAGCGTTATGGACGAAGAAATAAGTTGGTGTTACAGCAGATAAATGACTATTAGCGTTCAAATAAAAAAGTATTACTCAAAGTATCTTTTTTCATGAATGGAACTAGCTAGATCCACGAGAATGATGTCACCCAATTTATCGCATGGTATTACATATGAAAAGTGAACATGTTTCTCAATAGGAAATAGGTTTTTTTTTTTCATTTTATATGACTTTTAGATAATTTTTTTGAAAAATGTGCAATATCTCGAGAACGGTTCATGTTAGCGTTCTAAAATTTATGTTAATCGTTTTCTAATAAAAAATAACATAAGAAATGTCTATTTGCGTAACTTTATTAATGGTTTTGATTCTTTGACGATTCTTTCAAAATTTTATTCGAAAATTTAGGGGGGTTCAAAACATTCGATTACGTATAAAAACAATAGGCTTCCAGTGTTTACGGATTGTGATTTTTGTACCAAATTTGGTTCGAATCGGTCCATTAGATCGTCAGTTATCGTCTCCACAGACTCACTGACACACACACACGTACTTTCACACACACACACACACAGACATCACTTCAAAAATGTTTAATTCGTGATCAGGGATGCTTGAAACGTGCTCTCCCGTCGAAAACTCGAATTCGAATTTTCGACCCCGTCACAATACTTTCCTTATACATTATGTATATAAGGAAAGTAAAAAAATGAATTAAGCAAAAATCAAGAGTAAATGAAGCAAAGCAAAGTTTTAGTTTTTATTCATTTATTATTATTTATTTTTTTATAATTTGAAATAATCTTACAAATGATTCCCTGGATATTTTCATTTTCTTTGAAAGATATCTTTCTCAGTAATTAATAACATTTGCAACTGTAAATAGAACCATGAATGGGTAGTAGTCAGAGATACCAAGCGAGTCCCATTTTCTTCTTCTCCGAACTAGATCGTCCGACCTACTCAAATGTGTAAAGTATCTGTTTGGACAGCCGAGAAGTCTCCCCCCTCCCCCCCAATTTATACCGGAACCCAGAGGCGGTCGCATCTACAGGGACCGTACCCTCCTTCCCCTACCATCAACCTCTCGCATAGGATTTACGGACCCACATATTTAAGGTGACTGCATTCAGCGGGAACACGGAGACAGTTTAGACAGAGCCGCGGGAATCAAACTCGGGTTGTATGAGAGCAATTTACTTCTTTTATGATGATTTTACTTCTTTTACAGCGAAATAAAAGTGTGGTAGATCCAAGGAACAATGCTTTTGGTATTGAATCAGCAAACATATAAATTAAAATTGAGCACTTTTGGAAATGTATGAGTCAAACAGAATGATATATATAAAATCCTCAAAAAAGTTGACATTGAATTAATCCTGAGGGCATCATTTGCGTATCTGAAATCGAATCTCATAGCTACTGTAATGGTTCTTGAAACGCAGTGTAACGATGCATCCACTGTATCAAGAATGGTACCTCTGGTGTACTGTCAGTATACAAGAATGAGTCCAAATTTCTGGATAATTAATACTTTAATTTAAAAGAACTTATAAACGTAAACAGGAACAATATACAACGAATAGCTAAATAATTATCTTACAAGGTCACTAAACAACTGCCTGATATGTACAATAATGCAGAAATTAAATGCTCAGTTAATTCACGAAATATCAGACGGTGTCCTCAAAACACTGATTATCTCACACCTTGAGTTAGCTAGTTTCACGCCAAGTACTCTCCAACTAAGCGATGACTTTTATTGTACTCTCAGTAGGAAGGGACTCGTATCTCCAGAAGGGGCTCGTATCTCTCAGTATATTCGTTATTTCATGAAAATTTTAGTACATTCGAAAAGTCGCCGAGTTGGCGACAAATCGTCACATATGGCACCCAGCCCCGAAATTCAATATTAGAGAGTCCAGGAAAGGATAAAATCCCTCCCTTTAAACTTCTAGCGAAAAGAAAAAAATGAAAGAAAAATGGAGTTTCATAAGTGGGATAGAATTTACATCGAAGTTGTACTTGGAGTAGGGGGGGGGGGGGCTTTAGAAAGAAGGAAACTGGAACGCAAATACTACATTTACGCAATAGGAGTGGCTGCCTGTAAAGGTGTCTTCTCCTTTAAAGACCTTGAATAGAAGCAAACGTCCGCATTGTGTTATTTTAGTAGAGATTTGAATAGAAAGTTCAATGAAACTGTTTGCATATTCGTAACAGTAGAGTGTGTTAAAATAAGGGGAGGGGAATTTGAAAAATCACTTGATTATAACACACATTCTGATGTTCCGGCCATCCAATTTGCTGCTCTAAGTCCTTGGACGAGTCGGATGGTCTGGGCTTTCGACACATTCTGATGTTGCTACACTCGCTCTTGCGTTCTCTTTCGCATATACACAATCCAGTACATTGTCCCTACATTATGCGATGATTTTACTTCTTTTACAGCGAAATAAAAGTGTGGTAGATCCAAGGAGCAATGCTTTTGGTATTGAATCAGCAAACATATAAATTAAAATTGAGCACTTTTGGAAATGTATGAGTCAAACAGAATGATATATATAAAATCCTCGAAAAAGTTGCCATTGAATTAATATCCTGTGAAACAAATGACTGTTGGCGAATTTTTGCGAGTCAAAATATGAAATGTTTGCGAAAGGCATCTTTTGTCGTGAATGGAACGGACTAGATCAACAAAAGTAATGTTAACAGATTTGTAGCATAATATCGCATATGAAAAGTGAATATCTAACATAATAGAAAACGATATGTGTATCTGTCGTCTGTAGTGTTAAATCTAGGGGGCGTACGGCCAGCAAATTTGGTACACAGATACTTCAGGACACGGAACGATGCGTCTCAGTGAGATGTAAATTCGGATTTAGTTATTTTATGTTTTAGCCCAATTTTGGACGATTTTCACAGAAATCAGTTCCTTAGCGAACGAAAAAAATATCAGAGTTATCATCTAGACACCATCGAAATGCCCAAAGAAGGCTCTTTCCAACGAAGTTTGAACTGAATCCGTAGAACAATTCTTTTATATTTATTTATATTTTTCTAAATACATCGAACTAAGCGTTTTTTATGTTACTGATACTCATTTCGTCACATCCAAAAATTAAAAATAAACAAATAAAGATTAGCACAATCCTATAAGTTGACAAAAATTGGATTTATATCTTCGCATTCGAACAAAAATATATTTTTTAATTATCACATTTTTTTTTTTTTTTGTGATTTTTTTAAGCAATCGCATAAATATTAACATTTCAATCCCATTCGCAGAAACACTTCATTCTCCGGTAGTAGGTGAACTTATATCTGTGCAAGCGCATGCGCGAGAAATCAGAATGAGTTTTAAGCCACGCCTTCGATGCCGTTGCGTTTCTTTTAAAATCACAAGAGCCCGCCAGAAAAGTGCGCTCCCCAAAATAAGGAGGATACTCCTGTTTCAAATAACACTATATCTATGGACCGGTTTCGCACTTGTCATGCATTCATCAGCAAAAAATAACCGTTAACTGCAATGGCAGCAAGAAAACTTGCTGTTTGCTGCAATTTTGCGAATGTCTAAGGGAACTGTCAATTTCTGTCCTTTCCTCTACACCTATAAAATTCGTATACAATTTATGTCGGGCTACGAGAAGCTCCAAAGGCCAAGTTCAAAATCGCAAGAACCCGACATGAAGAGGCTTTCACAAAAATAAAGAAGACACTCCCATTGCAGATAACAGTTTCCATGGACGGGTTTCGCTTTTTTTTTTTCACTCATCTGCACTAAATAATCGTTAACTGACGGTTCATGGATACTGTTATCTGCAATGAAATTGCCTTCCATCCATTTTTATTTAAGTACGGAGTACTTATTTATAACTTGATCAACGCCAGATGATTCGTTCTAGTGAACTAAAAAATTCCATTTTCCCTTCAACCTTTCTTTCTTTCGACCCAGACCTTTCGACGTACCCGAAAGTGTAAGATATCTGCTTGAAAAGGGCCGGGACAGTGCCACCCAATTTGGACTTGAAACCAGTGGTGGACAACATCCACAGGGACCCTACTCTCCTTCCCCTACCACCAACCTCGCGGAAGGAGTTTCGATCACGCGTGACACGCGACAATCTGGGCAGAGCCGGGAATCGAACTCGTGTCCTCCGAGTGCAACCCCATACCTTAAAAACCGTAGCTGTCCCATATAAGGTACCTTATAACCGTATATATCCTATTCTTTAGAATATTTACGTTAAAAACTGGGCAGTCCCACCCTTGCCCCCTTGATTGAATCTCTCCCTAATTACCTTCTCATACTCATTTATTTAAGTAAACACTTTACACAGCCACCTCTCGGTGAATGGAATCGAACTGTTTATAGCCGTCCGGTATCCGACCTTTGCGCGCATGCATCGTTCTAAATTATCATCCTCCAGAGATAGTGGCATTGGGCAAACAGGGGCGTTGAAAAGCCGCCAGACGATTTCGCAGGAAGATGAGTGCCGACAAAGGAGATACAGGTGCAAAACAAGATCTGACTGGAGTGTTCTCCTGTGAGGAGGCGGGTTTCACAGGTGATACGCAATTGGCAAGGATGCAGAAACGAGTTGCTTATTTTTATTGCTTATCTCCCGCGCTTTTGGCTAAGTGATAGAGCGCGAAGACTTGTAACTGAAGAGATGGTATTTAAATGAATACGCCAAAACTTTGTAAAGAAAGGTACGTGCAGGGCCGTAGCTAGGCAAGAGTCCAAAGGGGGGCTAAGCCCCTCAAGATGTATACTCAGCTCCCCCTCCCCCCCTGTTGAAAACATTAAATTTTTAGTAGTGATAAGAAATTTCACCCAACATGTCAACCAAATTTTGCATATAAAATTTCTGATATTTTTTTTATAAATCACTTTGTTTTAAATATATATATATGTATATATATATATATATATTTTGATTTAGCTGAATTTGTAGTTATACTGAAGATCAATTTATTTATATATTCAGAAATATTTAAAAATTAAGACAATAGTATTTAGATACTTTTGTGTTATTGCGGGGTTCACTGTTATACATTATAGAGTCAAAATGAGCTGATAAGTAGTTAAGCGTTAATATTAAACGTTAATTTGTATTAACTTTCAGAAATTTTCTTTAATTCATTAATAGCTTTCACTCCTTGAAGACTGTTTAGCCACCTTAAATTTTACTCCAGACCCTCTTGAATTTCGTGTGTGGCTAATACCCTGGGTTCATGAATGTATACGTTACGTCTATAGTAAAATGACCATACCCGAATAAAAATAATTGCTGCGCCCCCTAGTGGAGAAATTAAAATTTTAAGGTTATGGACTCGGCAATAAAGCGGAATAGACAGGAAAAATGCCAATTATAAAGTTCCAAAGCATGGTCTAATGAGTAGGAATCGACACCAGGAACAATATTATGACTTATTCGTGTAGCTTATATGACTTATTCGGGTAGCTCATATAGACTACATTAGATATCTATTACTTCGGGCTCATATTAATCTTCATCTTCCAAGGTTCCTATGAACATCCATGAGAACCCCAATAACTTCGTGAAAAAAAAAAGTCCATGTGTGTATACGTTAGGTCTACCTGTGGCAAAGTGATTATAACCAATCGAATAAAATTGATTGCAATGCTTCTAGCATATCATTTAAGAAGGTAGAATAATGAATTCGGCAACAAAGCGAGATAGACGAAAAAAGGCAATTATAAAGTTGTAGAGCACAGTCTAATGAGTAGGCATCTGCACATTGAACGAAGAAACGCGTATATGGAAGGCAATAGATATCTATCGAAAAATCCTATCATCAGGGATTGTGACACGGAGACACCTACAATGCTTGTCAAACGAGATAATATTTTTTTTCGTGCCTTGCTGCTAGCGAACGGCATTTAGAACAGGTACACTAGATTCCCCAGCATATATGTACAGCTTATTTTAACATTCTTGAATAGGACAGAAATTCGCCAATATCTCTGTTGTGTTAAATAAAGGTCTTCTGACTTTTATTGGGGATTCTGCCTAATTTGATAATGTGATACAACTTTGTAATTGACCTTTAACGTCTATCTCGCATTGTTGCCGCGTCCATCATCCTAACTTTTAATTTCTCCGCTAGAGGTGTTGCACTCACCTTTATTCAATCGGGAATGGTCACTTCACAATATCTGGACCTAAAATACTGGGTGGCCATAAAATAACGTGAGGTGTTCAGCGACCTCTAGCGAGTAATGTATTAGACGAAACGTAATAAAATTCGGTGGGCGTACACAGTGGAATATGCGGTTTCGATTTCTAAAAAAAAATAATATTAGTTCCAAAAGTCGCCTCCAGGAGAAATTTTGGCGCTGTTTACAACGTAAAATGTACTAATTTGCATAATCGCGTTCTGTGTAGCGATCATGTGGATGAAAAGAGAGACTAGAACAATTATCATCATTCGGAGGCGAACTACCTAGTACTTTTCGATGGTTCTTACCTTCCGTGACCGCGCTTTCTTAGTCAAGCTGTATTATTAGCGGAACGAGAATGCCAATGCTGCTCTTCATGAATTTCGGAGGTTGAAGAAGTTACGACGAGGACCAATGAGCTTAACAAACTTATGAAACATGATTCAACGATTTAAAACTACAGAACTCTAGCACGGCAACTAGGCCGGGGACGCAAACCGGCCAGTCAGCAACAAGTTGAAGAAGCTGCAACTGCTATTGTAAATCAGGAGATGGCGAATGCGCAGGATATCAGCATTGCATTGGCAATATCCCGGCAAACTGATATCCGTATACTCAACGGTGTGGAAAATCCTGCATTAGATATTGAAATTTTATCCTATAAAATCTGTCCTGTTCAAGAATTGCTCTCTGGCGATGCGGCCACTCGGATTGAGTTTTCTTTGCGATTCTTATCACACATGGAAGTGGATGATGCATGCCGCGTAATATTTTATGGAGTGACGAAGCGCACTTTCATTTGAACGGTGGTATTAACACACACAGCTGCCGCATATGGGCTGCGACTAATCCGCGCGTGTGTCTGCAGAAGCCTCTCCACACGCCAAAAGTCACAGTGTGGTGCGGCTTTACGGCATCTTTTATCATCGGTCCTTACTTTTATGAGGAAAGTCGGCAAAGTGGATCAGTGACCGGTTCCGTCAATGCTGACAGGTATGCCGATATGCAACGCAACTTCGTGATTCCGCAACTGCAGCAACGAGGATGTCTTGATTCGACCACCTTCATTCAGGATAGTGCACCACCCCACATCGGACTTATAGTACAGCGGTTGGTGCGGGAACATTTCTCTGGCAGCAGAATCATTAGTCGTGCATTTCCCACAGCATGGCAACCGAGATCCTTGGGACTTCTGGCTGTGGGGATTTCTAAAAAGTGTTGTATATCAAGGATATGTCCCCTATATCGCAGATCGAAACACGTTACCACGTGAGAAAAATCACTTCTGATGTGTTGAGAGTCGCCTTGCAAAATGTCGTTCAACGCATGCAGTTATTGGAATACCACAATGGTGGTCATATTGAATCTCATTTATAATTAGCAATAAACGTTGTCATGCATTGTTAACAAAATTGATGTGTACTGTCTCATTTGGCATTTACTTATTCATTATTCAACACTACTACACTTTTGCAGCGCCACAATTTCCCCTGGAGGCGATTTTTGGAACTTTTTTTTTTAGTATTAGAAATCGAAACCGCATGTTCCACTGTGTACGCCCACCGAATTTTGTTCCGTTTCGTCCAATACATTACTCGCTAGAGGGCTCTTCTGAACACCTCACGTTATTTTATGGCCACCCAGTATATACCCACCCGGACCTTTACTTACAAGTATGGAGTTTTTTTTAATGATTTTCGAAGGAACTCTAGGTAGCTTCATTTACGAAGCTACCTAGATCTACTGGATCTAAGTTTCGGGAGGTATCAGCTATAGTTAAGTTTAAGGCGGTGTCAGCTATAGTTAAGTATAGGGCGGTGTCAGCTGTAGTTAAGTTTAAGGTGGTGTCAGCTGTAGTTAAATTTGGGGCGGCGGTTTTAGTTGCACTCCTAAGCAAACAAATGTAGTAGTACAGTCATATGTGTCACTATTAAACACTATTTCATTTCCACCCTTACACAGAGGTGAATATATTATTCCTACATTTATATATTTCATATTCACAGAATTCACCGATATGGGGCATTTCCGAAATGAGGGCAACGCTCACATTTCAGTTATCTTCATTCATTGACCTGTTTTGCAATTTTATATTCGTGTCAGTGTGAATATCCCAGGGTCGTTCGTAGGGGGGGGGGGGGAGGACGAATATCATTTGAGTGGAACCCAAGTGCCAGAGGGATTGACGAACGAATCCACCTATTTTTATTTATTTATTTTTGTGAGAAAAAAAGGGTGAAAGACATGAAAGATTAGCAAGGAGAAAATCAAATATGAAAGGGCGTGACAAATGATTACATGATGGTTCACATGTGCTATAAACTTGCTCAAAAAAATTATATCATGGATGTGTTATAAACTTGCAAAAAAATATATGCATCCATAAGAAATTGAGTGACAGCCGCGAAACTCGGCATGTAATGTATCGTTTGAGGAGACATGCAGATGATTAGAATTTAGGAATAAAGAAATAGGCATAGAGTCAATTCAGTTACTTATGTCCCTCTGCGGAAGATTCTGCCACAATTGTTACAACTGGTCAGATAATTACTGCAATTTCCTTCCCATCATGCCTTGCCTCGAATCATCGATATTTACACTCCTCATCATTGATATTCACAATTGTCTGGAATATCGTCGTTGTACAAGCGAGCTGTCAGATCGGCTTGCAGTACAAAAGGGATTCACTATCCCACCAGGCTGTCACACCACGTGTGACGGCCGTGTGTTGCTGGACAACAAAGGCGAGATCGGAATGCTGGCCAATCATCTTTCACACACGTTTGCAATGCCGGCCACACAAATAGCTACCATAAGCCTTAGGGTTGGTCGTGTGGTCTGGGTTTTCGACACGATTGCAGTGGTCATCAGTACTGTGAGTGAAGCGTGATTCGTCTGTAAAGACAAATGACTCTAATCGAACCATAGAGAAGGGATTATTCCTAATCCCTTCTGGATGAATTGGACACTGTCCAAGCTGATCGAACTCGGCAGTAATATAGCTCTCCCTGTGTTGAGGAGTCAGTCGCGATGGACATTGACACCTAATCCCACCTCCTGTCAGTCGAATAGTGTCACTTGTTACAGGGTGCATGGAAGAGGACAAATAACTTCGAAAGGCTAATAGGGACATCATTGTTATGGGCGTGACTCCCCTCCTTTTTCAAACATTTGTCTGTCTGGGTCGTCCTGAGCCTCTGCGATGTTTACATGTTCCTTCTCTGATCCACTGTTGCCAACACCGAACAACTAACATATCCCCTCCGACCAAGATGGCTGTCAGTGCACTTCTAAGCTATTCGGTTCCGTTGACATAACCAAAATATTGTAAGGAGAAGCGTTACAACCGAATAGAGGATTGTAATGAGGAATATCATTTTTAACACTTTACAACATAGTTGAAAAGTGTTTATGACTTTGTTTATTCATTCATTCATTCTGTCTGTCCGTTAGCACGATAACTGCCGTAAAAATGACTTTATCAAAATGAAATTTTAGTATATTATTCAGACTGTCTGTGGGACCTATGGGAATATAAATGATTAATATCATGATAATTAGTTTTGGATTGAACCCGGGTTGAAAAAATGAAATACATTGAACCCTATGGGACCGAATTTTTCAAACATTTTTTAAGCGAATTTAAAATTCACAAATTATTTCGAACGTTTTAGGAAATATTCAAATTATCCCATAAAATATATATAAAAAAAATCTCAGCAAAATATATTCAGTAGTTTTTTAGATAAAAATTAAAATAATAATTACACCCTTTATATGAAGAGATCACGTGACCCACTTCAAAATAAGATATGACATCCATCTTGTCTTAAAATCGTGATTTTTAAAGTTCTTTTTAATTCATATTTATCGTTGTATCCGTCCTAAAACCACTTTATTTTTGCTTAAATTCTGTGCATCTACATACTGAAACAAATCAATTACAATATATTTGAGTTTAAATGATCATCCAACTTTGATTATTTCTACAACGAAGCCTAATTTAACTTATGGATAACGTAAACACCTAAAGATGTAGAATGAGTTGTTGTTGTTGAGACCCAGACCGTCCGACCTACCAGAATGGTGTAAGGTAACTGTTTAGACGGCCGGGAAGTGCCACCCAATTTAGACCGGAACCCAGTGGAGGAGACATTCACAGGGACCGTACCCTCCTTCCCCTACCATCAACCTCTAGGAAGAACTTACGGACCCACATGTTTAACGTGATCATACTCCGCATGAACATGGCGGCAGTTGTGGCAGCGTGCAAATCCAGCTCGCAAACCACCGGGCTACCTCGCCCGAAATGTGCCAACAGCACGCGGTGTTCCCAGGTGGTCACCCACCCAAGTACTAACCGCGCCCGATGGTGCTTGACCTCGGTGATCTAACGAGAACCGGTGTTATCAGTACGGTAGGGCCGTTGGCCTGTAGAATGAGTTGTGTAAGAATTGCTGCATTTCCTTAACGCAAAATTATTTAGCTTATGAAATCTGCAATATAGCTGATATGAAAGAAAAATTAATTCATTGATTTTAACAGAGAATCAGACGATTTTTTTTAGATGAAATTTTAAGCACAGCGTTAAATTACTTGTACCTCCATGGTTAAGTTTTTAAATAAAATAAATTATTATAGTATTGTGATGAATGAAAGGATTGGAAAAACGTTTATGAATGAAATGCTGCTTTTATAGAGCCAGTCGATTTATATTTCGATGACGTCATTTGAATAAAGTTCATTTGTTTTCGATGAAGTTTTCAAATATAATAAATTATTGTAGTATTGTGATAATTTTAAAAATATTACCGAGGAATGTATCGCATTTTAGAGATGTTTAAACCAGGCAATTTGTATTTCAATGCCGTCATTTGAATGAAGTTCATTTTTTACAATGCAGTTTTAAGTTTTCAAATATAAAAATCTGATGTGGGCAACACATGACTTTCCTTATATAATGTAATGAATTTACTATTTTTACAGTAAAAAAATAGGTTTTTCTTATAGTAGATACTAATATTCTTTCCAAGATATTGAATTTTCGACAATTAGTCGTCATTTTCATTGATTTAGCATCATTTTTATCCATTTGGCGAGATTTTCATTAATTTGGCAACATTTCAAAAAAGTCGCCAAGTTGGCGACATTCCGCCAAATTCGTCGCCAAAATCTCGCCAAGCGTTATACACTAAGAAAAAAGTTATTCTTACAGCAGATAAATGACTATTGGCGTTCAAATACAAAAGTATTATTCAAAGTATATTTTTTCATGAATGGAACGAGCTAGATCCACGAGAATGATGTCACTCAATTTATCGCATGGTATTACATATGAAAAGTGAATATGTTTCTCAATAGGAATTTTTTTTTATGTGACTTTTTCATAATTTTTTTGAAAAATGTACAATATCTCGAGAATGGTTCATGGTAGCGTTCTAAAATTTATGCCAATCGTTTTCTAATGAAAAATTACATAAGAAATGTCTATTTGCGTAACTTTATTAGCGGTCTTGATTTTTTGACGATTTTTTCAAAATTTCATTCGAAAATTTAGGGGGGTTCTGAACATTCGATTACATATAAAAACAATAGGCTTCCAGTGTTTACGGATTGTGATTTTTGTACCAAATTTGGTTCGAATCGGTCCATTCGTTCGTCAGTTATCGTCTCCACAGACTCACTGACACACACACACACACACACACACACATACTTTCACACACACACACACCCACACACACACACACACACACACACACACATACACACACACAGACATCACTTTAAAAATGTTTGATTCGTGATCAGGGATGCTTGAAACGTGCTCTCCCGTCGAAAACTCGAATTCGAATTTTCGACCCCGTCACAATACTTTCCTTATACATTATGTATATAAGGAAAGTAATAAATTAATGTAGTATTGTGATAATTTTAAAAATATTACCGAGGAATGCATCGCATTTTAGAGATGTTTATATAAAATTGCATTGAATTTGGAAAGTGTTTCATAATCAATGCTATATGCATGATTGATCTTTCTTGTATTTATATTTAATGTTGCACCCGTCCTAAAACCGCTTTATTTTTGCATATTATCTGTGTATCTAAATTCTGTGCCTACGCAATTACAATATTTTTATTTTAAATGATCACTACACTTTGATTATTTCTTCAACGAAGCCTAATTTTAACGTATTCAGAATGTAAACAAATCAAGCGATTGTAAGATGAGTTGTATAAGAATTGTAGAATTTTTTTAAGGCCAAATTATTTAGCTCTGGAGTCTGAAATACAAGTGATATGAATGAAAAAGTCATTGATTTTACATAGAGAAGCAGACGATTTTATAGCAGTCCCTTTTGTGACGAAGTTTTAAGTTTCCAAGTAAAATAAATTATTGTAGTACTGTGATAATATAAAAATTATCAGCGCTGAATGTATCGCATTTTAGGGATGTTTAAATAAAATTGCATTTTAGTTGGAAAGTGTTTCGTAATCAATGCTTTATGCATGATTGACCTTTCTTGTTTAATATTGTTGCGAATGTGTAATATTCCCTCCCTGGCTTCTTTACTTTCGTTTCTCTCGAAGACCACACGAAGAAAGCACTCATACAGGCATTCTATCCCGTAGCGTCAGCCAAGGATTTCCATACGCGAAATGTGGAAGATGGGTTGCCAGATTTGGTGATTTATTGGCAATTTGGCGACTTCCCAAATGTCTGAGGAGGACCGTCCCCCCAGGGGGCGGCGCCGCCAAAGATTGCGGTGGTCGGATCTTAGGTCTGAACCTCTGGTCCTCCGTCTGCTGGGGGGAAATCAATCGGGTTACCTGCTCGGTGATGAACTTTCCGTCGTACCAGTGGGCAGTTCAGTCGGGCAGTTCAGGCCGCGACTCTTCCAGGTGGTCGAGCCCATGGACTGCCCCTATTCATGACCTGAGCCAAGGGCCGACCGGCGGTTGGTGTCGAGCTTGGCGGGTGTTCTCTCGTTCTCTCGGACCCTACCCGGTGAATGATCTCGCCAAATCAGCGACCTGGTTGCGGCTCCGCTGGAATGGAGATTGGTAGCCCTGCAACTGGCCTTAATATTGGCGTAAACCTCACGGTCGTCTGGCCAGTTCGATTTAACTCTGTCCAAGGAGGACAGTGAAATAACGATTAGTATACGAGATATTGAACATTGCCAGAAGTTTCTATGGAAAGTTATAAAAGGAATCATCAATGAGGCGGAATTCCCTTGAAGTGATACAAGCTATATTGGACTGCGATTTTTGTCAAAGTTTTAAGATTAGTAGCGGCTGTTTTGCGAAATTACTTTCAAGTTTTTGAGAATAATATCCGTTATTTTGTGAAATTTGTGGAACAGTTAAATGTTGTTTGACTCTATATTGTTCCTGTTTACGTTGTGCTTGTGAATAAAAACATGTTAGTTACCCAGAAATTTAGACTCATTTTTGTATCCTGTAAGCACACACACGATTCCAGAGGATACGCTATAACAATATGAACAATGAATAATTATAATTTTTCACCAATAGCTAGTATTATCCACCAAACCTCCTCCCTACCTAGACAATTGTCTGTGCTGAAAAGCCCTAATAAACAGGAAATCGGTCAGGATCGCAATCTTATTTCCGACCAAAATCGTGTGTGTCAGTGAGTCTGTGGAGACGATAACTGACGAACGAATGGACCGATTCGAACGAAATTTGGTACAAAAATTACAATCCGTGAATACAGGAAGCCTATTGTTTTTATACGCAATCGAATGTTCAGAACCCCCCCTAAATTTTCGAGTGAAATTTTGAAAAAATCATTAAAATATCAAAACCTCTAATAAAGTTATGCAAATAGACATTTCTTATGTAATTCTTCATTAGAAAACGATTAAGATAAATTTTAGAACAATAATATGAACCGTTCTCGAGATATTGCACTTTTTTCAAAAATATTATCAAAAAATTATATAACATAAAAAAAAATATTTCCTATTGAGAAACATGTTCACTTTTCATATTTAATATCATCCGATAAATTTGGTGACATCATTCTCGTGGATCTAGCTCGTTCCATTCATAAGAAAAGATACTTAGAGTAATACTTTTGTATTTGAACGCCAACAGTCATATATCTGTTATAAGAATAAATTATTTCTCCGTCCATAACGCTTGGCGAGATTTTGGCGACAAATTTGGCGGAATGTCGCCAACTTGGCGTCTTTTTAAAATGTTACCAAATCAAAAAAATCTCGGCAAACGGATAAAAATGACGCCAATTCAATGAAAATAACGACTATTTAAAGAGAATTCAATATCATGGAAAAAATATAAGTATCTACTATAAGAATAACATATTTTGTTTTTACTGTAAAAGTAGTAAATACATTGCATTATATAAGGAAAGTCATGTACTGCCCACATCAGATTTTTTTTATTATTATTATTTATTTAAATGAATACAAGCTACAGGATAGAGTCTCAGTAACAGCGTGCAAGCCAATATTTAATACAAAAGTATACCGATTGAAATATTTTAAAATTCATTAGAAATCAAACTATTGACAACAAATGGTTTTTGAAAGCACTTGCAAATGAATATCAAATACATTAATATATAAAATGTTTACAACAAATGATTTTTAAAAGCAATTTCAGATGAATAAGAAGCATCAAGGTCATCGGGGAAGCTGTTGTAAAGTTTACAATAATTACTAATGGCACAATAACAACCAATATTAGTACTAAATTTTATTTCAGCAAATAAACTTATGCTTCTGGTAGAATACTGGGGAACACTAGAACCCATCCCACCCAAGGCAGGGGAACAATCAATTCTGTTATTGAACTGATTCCGGAAGAAATAAAATAAAATGAAATCTCTTCTGTTCTGCAGGTTTTTAACATTACATATATCACGAAGAAAAGCAGCAGACGTCTTATACTATAAATATTTCAAGTATTTATTTTAAATAATTTCGATTTTGTTTATATGAACAATCATGGTAAGGCCTCCACACCACAGATGCAGGGGCCAACGGCCCTACCGTGCTGAAAACACCGGTTCTCGTTAGATCACCGAAGTCGAGCAGCATCTGACGCGGTTAGTACTTGGGTGGGTGACCACCTGGGAACACCGCGTGCTGTTGGCACATTTCGGGCGCAGTAGCCCGGTGGTTTGCGCGCTGGATTTGCACGCTGCCACAACTGCCGCCGTGTTCATGCGGAGTACGATCACGTTAAACATGTGGGTCCGTAAGTCCTTCCGAGAGGTTGGTGGTAGGGGAAGGAGGGTATATGGTCCTTGTGGATGCCTCCCCCACTGGGTTCCGGTCTAAATTGGGTGGCACTTCCCGGCCGTCCAAACAGTTACCTTACACCTTTCTGGTAGGTCGGACGGTCTGGGTCTCAACAACATCAACACCACAGATGCATACTCAAGTCCAGACCTGTCACATGGTAAACCCATGATCCAATATTTCGGGGGTGCGGATCTAGAGTTAATGAATTTATTTATTTTTTTTTGGGGGGGGGGGGGGGGGTCGGCCTTTGGATGGCCAGCTGCACTCGAAATCGAAAACAGGAAACGTGCTGGACCTTTTGAAGACCGCATTTTACCGAAATATGCGACTTTGTCCGAGTCGGACGGGATCATAGAACTGGCGGCTTTTTACTTTCCCTGCAATACATGGTAATGTATAGGAAAAGTATTGGAATCATGCCGAAAATCGCAACTCGAGTTTTCGACGGATCTACACGTTTCGAGACCTCTAGAATACGAAAAAACCATTTTTAGCGTGACGTCTGTGTGTGTGTCTGTGTGTGTGTCTGTGTGTCTGTCTGTGCAGATTTTGTATCCGCTCTAACTAAAAAACTAATTGACCGAATTTCACAAAATTTTGTGGGTAAGTCACTTGTGGGCGGGGCTGGTGCTGATTAGTTTTGGGTACGATTCGAAATAAAAGAACCCGCCTTTTTTTGCGAAATGGCCCGCAAAAGCTTGTATCCACTCTACCTGAAAAACAAATGGACCGAATTTCACAAAATTCGG
Organism: Amaurobius ferox; assembly: GCA_951213105.1. Taxonomy (NCBI): domain Eukaryota; kingdom Metazoa; phylum Arthropoda; class Arachnida; order Araneae; family Amaurobiidae; genus Amaurobius; species Amaurobius ferox. Next base: position 85,136,296 of record OX578138.1, read on the forward strand.
TAGATGAGTCACGTATAGGACACCAAGGTGCTGATTAGATTTTGGGACGATTCAGAAAAAAATAACCTGCCTTTTTTTGCAGAATGGCCCGCAAAAATTGTCAAAATCTAGACTAAAAAGCTACGTATGCTCAAATATATCCATTAAATGCTTGTTTAATGCGTAATTTTTAACGAAGAAAAGAATAAGACCAACCCCATTACACTAGGTCTAGCCGTTCTCGAGATATTTTAGTTTTTTGTACTTTCCCTACACCACCTTTGAAAATAAGCCCGATTACCGAATGAGAACGAAAATTGAATAAAAGTGAAATACATTTAATTAAAATAAAGAGAACGTAAATATAAGTCTGCAGGGAAAGTCATGTGCTGCCCACATCAGATTTTTTGAATTAGCGGCCGAAAGGGTATCAGTTCGCAGGGGCTTGAAAAAGGGCTTTGAGGCATTGGGGTCTAAAAAGCCAATGATATTACTTTTAGGTCAAGGGGGTTAAGCCCCAGAAACCAATGAGAGGGGTTTGTGCGTCTCAGAGGCGTGTTTTAAAATCTTGGATAGAGAGACAGTTTTCAAAATTTGAAAAAGGAGCGAGAAGGAACTTGGACTCGAGTTAGAAAAGAACGCTCTCCATCATGGTCCTCTGAAAGATGAGAAATGCTCGACGGCAAGTGATGTTGGTGAGTTACTCATTTAAGGGCCTGTGCCTGATATGTATCTTTCTTTTCTCTCTCTCTCTCTCCAATTTAATATCTACTAGTTAACGTCAGGGCAATTTCATGATAGGTTACCATCTATTCCAATTTAGTCTGTGAGACTCTATACAATATTGTATTGTGTTTTTTGAAATTGGTATACAATCCATTTTGAATATGGAAAGTAGAGTTTTAAATAAATATTGTGTAAATAATATAGTGTAAATAAATTAATGTTATTGTTTATACACACGGCCTTATTCCTTTTCGCGCTCTTACCGGGCGTGTCCGAAAAGAGGTAAATACCTCAGGACAAGACCTGTCCAAGGCACTAAAGAGAAAAATGATGGTATCTTCATTTGCAAAATCATGAGTAATCCTCTTAATGTAACCGAGTTTCCTATAGGATTTAGCATAAGTATCAGAAATATAAAGAGAAATCAGACGTATAAATAACGCCATGATCAGTAGCAGAAAACTTTCTAGCCAATACCATAAGAAAATAAAAAGGCACTTTTCTACGACTAAAAGACACAACACTACATTTACCAATATTGAGATGAAGAAGGTTATTGCTACACCGATTAAAGAGGACATGCAACTCAGACTAAACATTAATACAAGAACCAGCATCGAAAATCGGACAGAGAATTTTCAAATCATCGGCATGAAATAGGAAATTTTTAAAACAATCAGCAAGATCATTAATGAAAATAATAAATAACAAGGGACCAAAAACAGAGCTTTTAGGGCACCCCAGAAGTAACCAAAAATCCCGTTCTCAATCAAGGACTAAAATTAACGCATGAAAACCTTGAAGTTAAATAGGATTTTATTTATTTATTTATTTATTTATTTATTTATATATACATCTCAACAGGCACAACAAGCTCAATTATAGAGAAGGGTAAAAACAACACATATACATACAAACACACATAAAAGGTACACAAATAAAAAACGTATACATTAAAACACAATTAAAATTTACATCAAATAAGAACTAAAAACCTTTGGCGGATCTCTAAAAATGTCAAGACAAAAAGATAACCCATTGACCGCTCTTACGAACTGCTCTATTGGTTGATTATTAAATTTTTTTTTACCATGAAACCCCTCAAAAAGTACACACCTATTTCTTGTTCTATAAGCAAGTACATAGATATTAACTTTACTTAGCAAATCCGGACAGTCAACATCATTATGTATTAACTTATAAAAGAACAAAAAGACAAAATAAAATCGTCTACATTCCAGAAATCTAATACCATTGTTGGTTCGGAGTAAAGTATTAGACATATCACAGTTAAAAATAACATTATCCTTATAATAAATGTATCTCAAAAATTTATTTTGAACCTTCTCAATTTTACTATTAGCACAATCATAATATGGATTCCAAACCACACATCCGTACTCCAACATAGGTTTTACAAAATAATTGAAAAGACAAATAAGCACAGAAGTATCCCTAAAATCCCTGCGCACCTCCTCAAGAAACCCAATTTCCTGCAAGTCCGTTTGACAATATCCTGTATATGCATATCAAAAATAAAATTCGAATCGTATATAATTCCAAGATCGGAAATATTATTTTTTCTATTGAGAAACCTACCATTAATTTCATAATCGCACACAACAGGATTAGATAGATCTACGTGTAAAAGTTACAATGAAACACTTATCTATGTTTAAAAACAATCAATTACTAGTACACCAATTATATAATTCACAAAGTACAGATTGCAATACAATCGTATCATGATATGTTGAGATAGATTTATAAGTTTTGAGATCATCAGCAAAAAACAAACAAGAATCAAAGATATCAGCCAGATCATTGATAAACAAAATGAAAAGCCAGGGTCCCAGCACAGATCCCTGTGGAACACCAAAAGTATTATTGCATCCTCTTGAATAAACAGAGTTATACTGCACATATGACAGCTTTCCAACCAAATACGTGTGCAACCACCTAATTAATTTCCGACTAAAGCCAATAACCATCAGTTTACAGATTAACAGATCAATATCCACACTATCGAAAGCCTTTGCAGAAATCTGTATATATAACATCCAACTGCTTGTTACTCTCAAGAACTTTAACAATATTAAAATTTAAACACATAAGATTACTAGAAGTAGAATGCTTCTTAACTTAACTATGCTGTTTAACAGAAATATAATTTATAGTTTGATGAGAAATCTTTTGACCCATTATGGATTCGAAAATTTTTGCAAAGACAGACAAGATAGAAATTGGCCTATAATTTTTTACACAAGATTTATCGCCCTTTTTGAACACCGGAAATATTTTTGACCTTTTCCAAATTTCCGGAAAGGTTATACTATTAATAGATAGATTAAAAAGAATCAGTAGAGACTAAATAAGGCTATCGACATTAGCCTTAATAATGTAAGAAGGCACAAGGTCCAACCCCCACAGAACACGAGCCCCTTAGTTTTTTGTGACCATCTTAACATCTTGACAGGATATGCCCTTCACTCTGACCAAGTCAATTGAGTTTATAAAGGGATAATAATCTTTATTCCGATCACATTGGTAATCACTCTCGGAATTTCTCTTACGAGAGTACGACCAAAATGACTTGAAATCAGACCTGCAGCATTTTTCAACGAGATTTAATGTACTTCCTATATTCTTCCTCAATATCCAACTTACTTTTTTTCCTGAGACATTTATAATAATCCAAATCATCAGTGCAATTGAACCACTTATACTTCTTCAAACAATTATTTTTAACTTAATATTTTCAATGATTATTTCCCTACTAAACCAGATCAGATACTTCCTCTTGTAATTTTTAGTTTTAGGAACACATTTGTCAAAAATGTCATAAATCAGGATGGAAAATTTGTCAACAGCAGCATTAATGCATGTAAAGCTATTTAAAAAATTCCCGTCAACATCAGATGAAAGGTTAAAAAGTAGATCATTGTTTGCCTTTCTAAAAAAAGTTATAACTACTTTCTAAAGTTATAACTTAAAATTATTACAATTTTCTCCGGAATTCCCATTCGATCCAAATCTACCAGTCTGGTATATCACAGTCTTAACAAGTTCGATATATAATGATAGATGATACTTATCTTCAGTAACCAAGGGCATAGGTGGGCGTGTGATATTAATGTCAAAACATTTGAATTTAGTCAGAACCAAATCTAAAATCCTATTTCTACTGTGTGCAATAAGATTCCTCTGATTGAGCTCATGCATGCTAATAAAACACAGTAGTTCATGTATTAAAAGTGAATAACTCTTTAAATCTGGATTAGGTCAGTTAATCATAGGTAGATTAAAATCACCAAGAACAATAAGATCAGTTTCACTAAAAATATATCTATCGAAACTTTCGTAAAATACATTAAAATACGCAAGATCGACTGACAATACCGACAGTATATGCAGATAGATACATCATATATAGTTGGTCAGAAGGACTCTCACCCATATGGTTTCTCCCGTGAAATCAGAAACTTAAACCAGGTTAGTACTAAAAGTATTCGTGACCGCAATTAACACACCACCACCTCGATTCAAATTAGTCAGTTCATAACCCCGATCCTTTCTAAAAACATTATAACGCTCGTCAAAAATGTCACAACTTACAATTTCATTATGTAGCCATGTTTCACTTAAACAGATTACGTCATAGTTTTTTTTGATAAAATAGACGTAAAAATATCACCAGTTTTGGTCTTTATCCAGCGAACATTTTGATAATAAATATTGAGATCTATTTTGGTCATTAGAGAGAGGCCCATTTTCAGATAGTCGATCACATCTAGTACTACTTCGAGGACTCCTCCAGTTAGCTCTTCAATCCCAGCTGACTTTTCCAATACATTATCTTCCTGATCGTTTTTTTTATCCGGGATCGTATCCATATTTGACACCAGATCACCTAAATTACGCCTAGGGCACCCCTTAAAGTCGTAGATGTTTATGCCCTTAGGCCACAATGTAGGATCAAGCAACTTTTCCAGATTGCTTTCATTAGTTGATATCGCAAAAGAAGCGTAATGTCTGGTGTTTCTCGTTGTTGTTGTTGAGACCCAGACCGTCCGATCTACCAGAAAGGTGTAAGGTAACTTGCTGTTTCTCGTGTGAATCTTTATACATTCACATTCAAAATCCACATCTCTTAATAAATTCACCACACAAGCGGCTTTTGTTTCAGGATGAAAGTAATTTACCAAAATAGACCCCCGTACGATCGATTGCATTCACAGGTACTGAATTACGTGTTCCAATTATAGGTTTACTCATCGACTCATGGACTACGGCAAACAGATCTAAACTCTCTTGCCGCAAAAGGTTTCCAAGTATTACTCACTATTTCCCGATTTGCATAATTTCTGTTGGAATTTATCCTAAGGGTACTGTCTACGTAATTCTTTTTAACTGCTTTCCCATTCATGTCCACCTTCGATTCGGCTTCAATACCAGCCCTCCCCTCAGAATCACCCCCTAAAAAGTCACTTGAGTTCGGTACATGCAAGACCGGAAAGGTACCTATATTATCATTCACCTCTCTATTGTTACACAACTTCCCCTCCAAATCCGAAGATCTTTTGGAGGTTTCCGGTTTCCAACTAGTACTTATCAAGTTTGCTGTCTCAGCTCTTCAAAAAATCAACAACCCAATCAGACATGCAATAGTTCCGTACCACATCGCTGCATTTACCTCTACTACCAATATCGTTCTTCATAGAATCCTCAAAAATTTTCAGCAATTCTCTACAAATTCCATCAAATTCATTATCGTCTGACAAGTTTGCACACTATACACTTTACCCTTATAGCACATTTGCTAAACTAAAACATTTAATTCACCATAATATATAGCATCGAATTTCCCCTTGCAAAACACCAACAAACACGATTCAAGCCATCTTGAATATGGATAGTATAATCAATCTTGAAAATATAAAGCATAATCAATCTTGAATATATAATAGCATAATCAAATTAGAACAGAAATCGGCACTCTTCAATTTATGAATCAAAAGCTTTTGTAAAATCAGTGTAAATAACATCCAACTGACCCCTCGAATCAATGGCGTCAATCACAAACGAATTAAAGCAAAGAAGATTAGTATCAGTAGACCTACCACTCATAAAAATATGCTGATTAATAGAAATAAAAGACCGGACTTGACTGTAGATGTATTTATGCAAAATAAATTCGAAAACTTTAACAAATAGAGAGATAATAGAGATGGGCCTGTAATTTTCAATACGATATTTGCCACCCTTTTTGAAATTAGGAATAATTTGAGATGTCTTCCACTTATCTGGGAAAACATTACAAGTGATAGATAAGTTAAAAATAATAAGTAAATGATACACAAGATAAGTAGAACACGCTTTAATAATATACGCAGGAACACCATCAAAACCCAAAGAGTCAGAACCCTGTTGTCTATTAATACCATCCAAAATATCTTTAACATTATTAACAACAGAAATCGCACTCGTGGGATAATTGGCAGGAACAGAATCAGCATCGAATGGTGTACTGACAATAAAATTAGAACTAAAACAAGAAAGATTAATCATGCTTAAAGCATTGATTATGAAACACTTTCCAACTTCAATGCAATTTTATTTAAACATGTCTAAAATGCAATTCATTCCTCGGTAATATTTTAAAACTTATCACACATTAATTTATTATATTTGACACCTTAAATCTTCATCGAAAAAAATTAACTTCATTCAAATGACGGCATTAAAGTATAAATTGCCTGGTTTAAACATCTCTAAAATGTGATACATTCCTCGGTAATAATTTTAGAATTATCATAATACTACGATAATTTATTATATTTGAAAACATCATCGAAAACAACTGAAATCCATTCAAATGACGTCATAAAAAATAACACGCCTGGCTCTCTCTATAAAAGCAACATTTCATTCATAAATAATTCCCCCATTCATCACAATACTATAATAATTTATTTTATTTAAATATTAAGACCATTGAGCTACAAGTAAGTAAACTCAATGCGTAAAACTTCATCGAAAAATATCGTCCTTCTCTTTCTAAAATCAATGAATATTTCATTCATATCAGCTAAGCAGACTCCATGGACTAAATGATTTTGTGTTAAAGAATTACAGCGATTCTAATACAACTCATTCTACATATTTTGCTGTTTACATTTTACATAGGTGAAAAATAGGCTTAATAGTAGAAATAATGAAATTTGGAAGAGCATTTAAACTGAAATGTATTGTCATTGCGTTGTTTCAGTATGTAGATGCACAGAATTTAGGCAAAAATAAAGTAATTTTAGGACGGATACAACACTCAATATGAATTAAAAAGAACTTTAAAAATCACGATGTTGACACAAGATGGATGCCATATATCATTTTGAAGTGAGTCATGTGATCGTTTCATATCATGGACACGTGATCGCTTCATGTAACAGGTGTTATTATTATTTTAATTTTTATTTAAAAAACAACTGAATATATTTCGCTGAATTTTTTTTTATATATTTTATGGAACAATTTGAATATTGCTTAAAATTTTCGAAGTAATTTGTGAATTTTAAATCCGCTTAAAAAATGCTTGAAAAATTAGGTCCCATAGGGCTCAATGTATTCCATTTTTTCAACCCGGGTTCAATCCAAAACTAATTGGATGATATTATTCATTTATATTCCCATAGGTCCTATAGACCGTCTGAAAAACATACTAAAATTTCATTTTGATTAAGTCATTTTTACGGCAGTTATCGCGCTAACGGACAGACAGACAGAATGAACAAAGTCATAAACACTTTTCAACTTTGTTGTAAAGTGTTAAAAACTCAACAAAGACCTTAGCTATAGTTTTTTTTGTCAGTTGAATAAATAGTATTATTTAAATTCATAGTATTGGGCGATATCTTATCTTTAATCTTACTAAAGAGCCAAAAACGTTTAGAATTACTTTCAGAGATAAACCAACAAATCTAACATGAGATTTATATTCACGATTAATATCAGTCTAATTTTAGCTTTATAGAAGTTATATTGTAGAAGGTCATAGGTCAAATCACGCTGTCTATAATTTTTTCGAAACTTGTCTTTTAGTCTGATATTGCGGATTGTGTCACGACTAAACCAGGATGGATAGTTACTATTTCTAACAAAAGTTTTAGGAATACAATCATAAAAAATCTGATGTGGGTAACACATGACTTTCCTTATATAATGTAATGAATTTATTACTTTTACAGTAAAAAAATAGGTTTTTCTTATAGTAGATACTAATATTCTTTCCAAAATATTGAATTTTCGACAATTGGTCGTCATTTTCATTGATTTAGAGTCATTTTTATCCATTTGGCAAGATTTTCGTTAATTTGGCAACATTTCAAAAAGTCGCCAAGTTGGCGACATTCCGCCAATTTCGTCGCCAAAATCTCGCCAAGAATTATGAACGAAGAAATAAGTTATTCTTACAGCAGATAAATGACTATTGGCGTTCAAATACAAAAGTATTACTCAAAGTATTTTTTTTCATGAATGGAACGAGCTAGATCCACGAGAATGATTACACAATTTATCGCATAGTATTACATATGAAAAGTGAACATGTTTCTCAATAGGAAATTTTTTTTTTATTTTATATCACATTTTGATAATTTTTTTGAAAAATGTGCAATATCTCGAGAACGGGTCATGTTAGCGGTCTAAAATGTATGTCAATCATTTTCTAATGAAAAATGACATAAGAAATGTCTATTTGCGTAACTTTACTAGTGGGTTTGATTTTTTGACGATTTTTTCAAAATTTCATTCGAAAATTTAGGGAGATTCTGAACATTCGATTGCGTATAAAAACAATAGGCTTCCAGTGTTTACGGATTGTGATTTTTGTACCAAATTTCGTTTGAATCGGTCCATTCGTTCGTCAGTTATCGTCTCCACAGCCTCACTGACACACACACATACATACTTTCACACACACACACACACAGACATCACTTCAAAAATATTTGATTCGTGATCAGGGATGCTTGAAACGTGCTCTCCTGTCGAAAACTCGAATTCGAATTTTCGACCCCCGTCACAATACTTTCCTTATACATTATGTATATAAGGAAAGTAAAAATTTGATAAAGATGAAGATAAAACACATTAACAACATAGTCAATATTTTAAAAATAATTTAAAAAAAAAATTCCAATTAAAATCACATAACTTTTTATACAAATGTTCAAAATCAGCAGTTTAAAAATCATAACGCATACAATTAGAATGAAAATTTGGGGTTAAAGAAATTAAAAAAAAAATTAGGGCTTAAATTTGGGTTATGAAGTTTGGGGCCCAGGGCCTCGGCCCTGGAGGACCATGCGTTAATTGGGCCCTGTTCTCAGGTCGCGCTGTGAAATTGAGCTTAGCGCTTCATTATTTTCCTCTTTTTCATCATTTGCTTCATCTTCTTAAAAATGATCATGTTTAAAACAGTACTTAATTGTCTTTTCTGAGACTTTTCCCTGTGAGATATTCAGCAGATGTAGGGCATCAGATGATGAAAAACAGCAATTTCTGATGCATTCCCCTCCCACTCACTCCCGCCTATCGACTTCCTTTTGTTTCCTATCTGAAAGAATGCCACAACAAGGGTATTTATATTTAAATATCCTTGTGTTATTCCGAGAAACCCAAATCAATCAACCAAGCCGATAGTGCAAGATTAAGAAGAAAAATCCCATGGGTTGTCTGTAACACTTTGATCTCATTAAGCGAATCGTTGATTACCATAGCCGCTGATTATTGTATATATTATTGTATAAAATTTAGCGGGACTTCAATCTGATAACAATAGCCGAATTCTATTATCTGTGACAGCAATAAGGAGCCCCTACTATATTTGTAATTATCTTTCGTGACCGACTAAGTGGGGCTTATCACAGCGATAAATCTCAAAATTCACGATAGTGTAAAGCCATGATTTGTATAGTGATAAAATACAATGGAATCTATTTACATAAATCGGAAAGTATGTTTGCTTATTTATTATTTTGTTTGTTTGTTTGAATGTTCCATATAAAAATCCACAGTTTTTGAGGGATATTTTATTTTTTTAAATTTGGTATGATTATTTTCTACTTCAATGGAGTAACCCCACCCGTGCTTTGAGTGTCAAAGACCAGGGGTGGTCAAGGAGATATTAATAAAATACACAAAATTTAAATTTCCATAGAAAGAGCATTATATGCAGTACGATCTTTTTTTTTTTTTTTTTTTTTTAAATTTACTTTAAAGAAAATATATCATATTACTAAGCAGCGGAATTAAATCATGTGTATATGGCACATAATTTTTATTCATTTATCCTATTTAAATAATAAATAGATGGATAAAAATAAATTTTATTGCATTTTGGCATTGTACTATTTTGGATTGGGTTTAATTGCTGTCTTGGGATATAAGATAACTGACATTTCGGTTTCAAGTGATGTGCTTTATATCGGCAAATATTTTCACATTCGTATATATTTTTAATTATGTTTGACTGATTATTGAAACAGAGCAAAAATGGCAATAATATATCTTCTGTCATTTCAATGTCTTCATTTTGGAGTATGTTGAACAAATTCCATATATTGCGCAAATTTGTTTACAAACGAGACAAAGATGTTTTGATCTACAATCTGTTCTTCGTTTTGCTTGGGCAGATAACAGAAATTCTAATATTTATTAAAAGTATATTATTAGTAATTGAATTTTTTCAAGAACAATATTATTTAAAATGCTGCTAAAATTTGCACATAAAATATGTGCACTTTAACATATAAATCACGAGCAACGTCGAGTATATCTGCTAGCTTTTTATAAAGTATCTCCTAGGGAAACTATTTCAGATTTTAAGTAGCAGTAAAATATTCCAGTTCTGTAAATTACATAAAATGAAAAAACAATCTGAAGTGGGCAGTACATGACTTTCCTTATATAATGCAATGAATTTACGACTTTTATAGTAAAAAAAAAATAGGTTTTTCTTATAGTAGGTACTTATATTCTTTCCAAGGTATTGAATTTTCGTCAATTAATCGCCATTTTCATTGATTTAGAGTCATTTATATCTATTTGGGGAGAATTTCGTTAATTTAGCAACATTTTAAAAAGTCGCCAAGTTGGAGACATTCAGCCAAACTCGTCGCTAAAATCTCGCTAAGCGTTACGGACGAAAAAATAAGTTATTCTTATAGCAGATAAATGACTATTGGCGTTCAAACACAAAAGTATTACTCAAAGCAACTTTTCTCATGAATGGAACGAGCTAGATCCACGAGAATGATGTCACTCAATTTATCGCATGATATTACATATGAAAAGTGAACATGTTTCTCAACAGTTAATTTTTCTTTTTAATTAATGGGATTTTTTGATAAATTTATTTGAAAAATGTGCTATATCTCAACGGTTCATGATAGCGTTCTAAAGTTTATGTCAATCGTTTTCTAAGGAAAAATTATATAAGAAATATCTATTTGCGTAACTTTATTATTGGTTTTGATTTTTTGATGATTTTTTCAACATTTCACTCGAAAATTTAGGGGGTTCTGAACAGTCGATTGTGTTTAAAAACAATGGGCTTCCAGTATTCACGGATTGTAATTTTTGTACCAAATTTCATTCGAATCGCTCCATTCGTTAGTGAGATATCGTCTCCACAGACTCACTGACACACACACACAGTCATCATCTCAAAAATTTTCAATTCGTGATCAGGGATGTTTGAAACGTGCTCCCCCGTCGAAAACACGGATTCGAATTTTCGACCCCATCACAATACTTTCCTTATACATTATACTATGTATATAAGGAAAGTAAAAACTGCACAAAGTTTTAATGTAAAATTCCTTTTAACAAGCATAAAAAACGTAAATTGTTTTATATCATACTTTACATAAGAAATATCAAAGATTTAAAAGTTCAATTTTCTGATTCCATTACATTAAAACATTACATTAACATGCTAAAAATATGCTCTGTAAAACAGTTTTTCTGAATTTGCCTATCTATTTTTTTTCTTCTCTTAATGCATGAAAGGCCTCCGGTTTCAACAAGAAGGAATTTTTAACTACTAAAAAAAATACAAACTCTAACCACAAATACTTTTCTCAAAATCTTCCGACGGATGTTAATTTATTTCTTTTAAACCGCATTTTTCAAGGACAACATTTACTGGGATACTGACGAATTTTATTCTGAACGTTCCGTGTCCGGGAAAACATCCTTAAACTATTCCCAGAATTTCCTATATACGTTTGGTTTTGGTTCATCCGACTGTTGTAGTTAATCCCCATAGATGGCGCTGATTTCCATCCCACCTGTCGATTCCCCCTTCACGTCGAATCTTCCCACGTGACAGCACTAGCGGATGAACGAGCACCGTTCGCGCGGAGGGAAAGATCGTCAGAAACAAGCTGACGATCTGCGGAAGAAGGTGATCTTGATGCCCGCAGTTTAATTGGACTTCGAAACACGTGGATTTTATTTAACATCTTGACATTTTACTTTTTAAAGTACGGCGGCAGGTGATAGATTATTTGCAAAGGTAACTGTCGTACATTCATCTTATAACAATTTTATTGATATTTCCGTCACCAGCAGATTCGGCAAAAACAAACATTGAAATCGACAAGACAACTGGGGACTGTTGCTTGCAATACTTTAAAGAAATTTGAGTGTCATTGATACTTGTAATGGTTTAATATAACATAGTGTATAATCTGCGAGGAGCATTAATGAAAGGCAATAATTAGATTTATACTTTTTTTTTTTAAACTTTTCATCAAGAAGTGTGTCAAGATCCTTGTATGACTGAACTCGGAAAACTGCTGACTTTACCTTTCATGTTAAGTTGATCCGAGAAACAGCAATAATTTTAACACGAATTTCTGCAAACTTTTTTTCAACCAGTGTATCTGTTAAAACTTTGCATGACTGATTTCGGAAAGCTGCTGTCTTTACCCTTCAAAACAAGTTGACCGTAGTTTTGCTCCAGGATTCTGATTTTATACTACGAAAATGGATATGATGTGGATGATTATGGTATTTTCTGTAATTGCTGCTACTTATGCAAACCTCGGCCCTAGTATTTACCTCCCAGAATGGGGCATTAGCAGCCGTCTTACCCAACCTTCATGTGTGGACATACCTGAGAATTTGACTCTTTGCCACGGTATAGGCTATACCAAGATGCGGTTGCCCAATTTGTTGGATCATGATACCATGGCCGAAGTGTCACAACAGTCGGCATCATGGGTTCCGCTCTTTAATCTCAAATGCCACTCTGACACTCAGCTGTTTCTGTGTTCGTTGTTCTCACCCGTGTGTTTAGACCGACCAATCTATCCTTGCCGGTCTCTGTGCGAAGCTGTTCAAAAAGGCTGCGAAGGACGCATGAGGGCCTACGGCTTTCCGTGGCCGGACATGGTTCGGTGTGACAAATTTCCAATTGACAACGATATGTGCATATCCGTGCAAGCCAACTCAAACACAGGTGAGTGTTTTATTGCAAAATTTTTACCAATTATAGAGTGCGCGCGCGCAAGGGAGATAGAGGCTATTTTAGATTTAAATTTACTAGATTGTTAACGAAGTTAAATTAGATAAGATAAAAATGTAATAATCTAGATCACAACGTAAAGTGCATTCAGGCGTATCCTACTTTAAAATTTCCCTCTGCGTACACTCCTGTTATATACATCAGTTCGTAGTCTTGTCAGCTCTTAACTTTCAATTTGTTTAATTGATAAATTCTGTCATTTACATAATTTAATAAAATCTGTGTCGATTGAGATTCCCGTTTAAAGAATCTGTATTGCTTTAAAAGCTCAGAATGGAGCAGAATTGAATATTTGACTAGCAACACAAATACAAAATAAACAAAAATGTTTATTCTGTAGCTATTTACTAGTGGAGTAATTTGTGAGAGGGTCTACAGAAGGGTGGCATCACTCTAGTATTTGAATTGTTATAATAATTAAGTGAAGCTGTGTGTGAATCCCTCTTGCTACCCTCCCCCCCCCCCTCCCCCTCCAAACAATAGTAAAATAATTCTTATTATACACTAGCAGCATACTCGTTCTTCGTACGGAGTATATGATGGAAAAAAAACTTACAATTCACAATCAGTGGGCAAATTCCTATAATATTCTAAATGGCACTGTTATTCAAAAAATTCAATTAAAAAATTTAAATTAATGCTACTAAAAATAAATTTAATAAATCTCTGTTCTTACTATACAAGGTTATCTTCATAGGACGATCGAACAAATAAAATATCCTGGTCCCGCTTGTAAACAAGTTTACAAAAAATATGAAATTAAATCAATATATGCCAAAATAAAAGCGCTAAAGTTTTATGGGAAGATATATCCATACAGCTTATATTCTCGAATATTAGAAGATATATATACCTGTGTATCAGTAGAAGATTACCAGTCTACAATATGAGTTTCAAATATATTTGCCAAAAAATAACAGATAATGTAATAAATTGAAAATGTTAATAATTCCCCTAACCTTTAAACCCCAAGGCAGGCCGTAATTAGTGTCAATATAGGCGAAAATGAAAGTGCTAAAATTGTATGGGAAGATACACTCCTAGTACTTACATTCTAATAGATAAGAAAATATACCCGTGTATTTAGTAGATTACCCGTACTACATAGCCGTTCTTCGTACGGAATATATAGTATATAGAAGCATAAATAAAATTCACAACCATGTACAAATTTCTATACTATTTATTCTAAATGGCATTGTTATTCAAAACATTCTATTAAAATATTTATGTTAATGCTCCTAAAAAGAAGTTTAAGCACTCTGTCCTCGCTATAGAAAAATTATCTTCACAGGCAGATCTGAAGAATAAAACAGCCTGGTTCCGTTGGTATAAAAAATTTTGCAAAAGGTATTAAATTGAATCAATATATGCTAAAATAAAATTGTATTGGAAGATATACCCGTACTACTTATATTCCCGAATATTAGAAGCTTATTAGTAGAACATTACCCGTACTACAATATAGGAATTTCAAAAATCATTGCCAAAATACAACAGATGACATGATAACGTGAAAATATCAATTATCTTTAAACTTGAGGGCCGTAATTGACTCCAATATATGTCAAAATGAAAACGTTAAAATGGTATGGGAAGGTATACCCGCGCCGAAGGTATACCCGTGTATTAATAGAAGATTACACGTACTACAATATGAATTTCAACCGTTTTTGCTAAAATAAAACAGATTACATAATAAATTGAAAATATCAATAATACCAAAGTAATCTTTAAACCTGAAGGCCGTAATTGATATAATCCAGTCAAAAATGCAATTTTTATAAAATTCATTTCAAATATATTTCTTTATTATTTAAATTGGAAAAGATTTAATAAAAATCGTCTGCCGCATGAACACATTGGATTTAAATCCGTTGCTAGATGACATGACATCGAAGAAAACTTCGATTAAATTTAAGGGGAAAAAATATCGTCTGCATAATGTTATGTCTATGGAAGGTTTAACTGTGGGTTTTTAATTAATATCTAGACGCACCTTGATCGTAGAAACTCGAAACATGGACTAAATTTAAGTGGGACTATTCCAAACCTACCCGTAAAGTTTCATTAAATTCGATTTAGCCGTTCTCCCGTGTGACAATACAGACAGTGAGACAATACAAACAGATTTTCATTTTATTTATATAGATTGCAAATTTACCCACTGTTATTTACCAACTATTTTACACTTTTAAATTCTTTAGGAAAAGTTGCAAAGTCCTGGATTTTATTACATAGTTGTTTCACCCCCATTAAATGCCATCGCGAATCATTGACGTTTATCCTATCTGGTTTTTCGTCTTCGCATATTTTTTAGTTCTAGATTTCCGATGTTTACCTTTCACACCCCAATTTCTGTCCCCTCCCGATCCCCTGTCTTCCGCCCCGTTACCTTTTCGAAATATCGACTTGTCTGTCGACCCCGCCCCTCCGTGTCAACCCTGTGACCTGCTTAAAAAGCTACTTTTAAAACCCCACGAAAAGTGAAAGAAATCGCTTATCAGAATTGGCTCGATACGAAAGCATTTTATTGAATTATAATATGCTGTGATATTGCGCGCGAGTGTGCCCTACATATCACTGTATATAGTAAACAACACTTATTTGGTGCACTTGCTTTTTTGGAACTGCATATTTATGATAAATAGTTCAGTGGATGATTGCAAATTATTGCGGCGATTCAAATTCAGTGGGTGATTTCAAATACCATGCATTCAAGATCTTGGCTAGTCCGCGATGTAAACATACAAATTGCACAACAAATTAAAGTAACTCTGCATGTAGATGCGCATGTAACATTTTTTTCTTTAAATCTGACAGTGTTTTTATTTTTTATAAATTTGTGAATTTTGACCTGAATCTGTCTGTGGTCAGAGTATTCGGTTGAAATCAGAGCGTTAAGCAAAATGCAAACACTTTAAACGCTTATATCTTCGAACTTAACAGATAAAAATGTAAACAATTTGTGTAAGCAGATAACAACAGATAAAAATATAACCGGCTGTGCCGGTTAATCGACTCCGAACTTAAGAGATAAAAATATAAACAATTCGCACTAGTTCTTGCACTAGTCTAGTGGCCACAATTAAAAGTTTTTATTAAATCGCCCTTTTACGACTTACAAAAATCACACGGCCATAGCACTTTCGGGTATTACTCAGTGGCGAAGTGAAAATAAGGGGCGAATATGTGTTTAAATATAAGCCATAATTGCCAGACAAAATTTACAATTCTAAATACGAGGCATTTAAAATGTAATTTAACCATAACATGCAAATTACAATAAAAGGAAAAAGGTTCTTAAATTAAATGGTAACTAATAGTAATGCCGTCAAAAAACGAAATAAAGCATCAACTAAATTTTCAGAAAATCATAAATGTAGAAGTTTGATACGTAGGGAGTCGAGAACGAGACACCTAACATAACTAAGGGTCCGAACGGGATCAAAATTACAAACAGATTCACAGTAAAAGATAAATAAAAAGGGATTCATAAAGTAAAATATTACGGGGGTTATTGCAGCTAATTAGAAGAAAAGTTATACCAAACATAGGATGAAAGTGATCGTTAATAACATAACATCGCGAACATGTTCAGCTAAACGAATACCGACAGTACTACTTTTAGTACTACCAATGTAGAATTTAAAGTTATTTTCGGGAGGTAACAGGGGGACAGCGTACACCCCAGCCGGACATATAGTTTTTATCTTTAAATTTATCTGAACGAATACGATTAGTCAATTTCAGCAACTAAAGCCGAAATAGATGAACAAACATTAAATTCACGATTAAAATAAGCATTAAAAGAGGCTATTTTAGAAGAAATTGGGTGAGAGAAGTTTTCGGGAATACAAGAATTAGTGAAAGTAGGTTTACGAAAAACAGAAGTATGAAAACCAAGAGAGTTACGGGAAACAAGAACATCCAAAAAAGGTAAAGAAAAATTAGACCCATGTTCAACGGTAAAATTAATAGAGGGGTAAAAATCATTGACATTATCCAAAAGATTTAAGGAGGTCGCTCAAACTATGGTTCCAAATAATGAATTATAATATTTATTATGTGGAACCACTTAATAATAAATATTTATTATTTGGAACTATAGTTTGAGCGATTACCTTAATCTTTTGGATAATGTGAATGATTTTTATCCCTCTATTAATTTCACCGTTGAACATGAGTCTAATTTTTCTTCACCGTTTCTGGATGTTCTTGTTTACCGTAACTATCTTGGTTTTCCTACTTCTGTTTTTTGTAAACCTACTTTCACTAATTCTTGTATTCCCGTTAACTCCTCATCCAATTTCTTCTAAAAAAGCTTCTTTTTTAAATGCTTATTTTAATCGTGCATTTAATGTTTGTTCATCTATTTCGGCTTTAGTTACTGAAATTGACTTTATCTTTAACATTGGCCATGAGGCCTTTATTTTTTCGATTTTATTTATAAAATCTTTTCCCATATTCGTTATAATTTTATTCATCCTAATACTAACCTTGTTCTTGTTTCTGATATTATACCTTATAAATCTAGTGTTCCTTTTCACCCTGCGATATTTTGTCCTCTTATTCATTTTTGCCATGAATTTAAGTTTAAGAGCGCCCATTCTACCGTTACTACTTTATTTAATCGCATTCGTTCAGATAAATTTGAGGATAAATGCGTCAGGCTGGGGTGGACGTTGTCTCCCTGTTATCTCCCGAAAATAATTATTAGTTACCATTTAATTTATGAACTTTTTCCTTTTATTGTAATTTGTATGGTATGATTAAATTATATTTTAAATGCCTCGTATGTAAATTTAATATGTACATTTTGTCTCCCTGTTATGACCTATATTTAAGAACATGTTTGCCCCCCTTATTTTCACTTAGCCACTGATGGACATGGTAATGCCCAAAAGCATTATGGCCGTGTGATTTTTGTACGTCGTGAAAAGGGGATTTTAATTGTGGCCAAATTTTTTGGTGGTTTTTATTTTTAAAATATTAACTATTTTGACGTGTTACCATACTATTTTATTAATTTTCACTAGGGCTTTGTCGGTTAATCGAACCGATTAAGCCTCAGACACGATAAAAAATATTTGGTCGAATATTCGAATCAATTAATTTGACTGAAATTCGATTAAAAATTTACTCCCACGATTTAAATGTCTCCTTCGCATACCCAAAGAACGATGAGAAAGCATTTGTGAAAGTGTTCCACTGTTTAGAAAAGAAATAAAAAAAATTCTACTCAACTGGAAGTGACGATACAGAGGGATAAGCAAAACAAGCATAAGAAAGCTGGGTTTCGATTTTGTGTGATTGATACTTTGCTGAAAATTCCAAAAATTCATATTCTCCTTTCAAATTGAACTTAATATGCATAAAGTATTGACTGAGTCCAGCAATGATGTTATTAATCCTCTTACTTGGGGGAAACTGCTTAACACGCAGTATTTGATCTCTGTTCAGCTCATAAAACAAATTATATATTTAACTGCTACTTTAGCACCATTAGAGCGACTATTCAGTAGTGCAAGATTTATAGTCTCTAAATTTAGATCATGTTTAGAAATGTAAACTTGCATGCTTGTTTACAAGACTAGTTCGTTGTTTACGAGACTAGTTGACTTTTTCACTGAAATGAATTATTGGGCTGACCTGAACTGAAGTATCACTGTATCAAATTTCGTAGCTGTGGGCCACTTAGATTTTCCTATACATAATGGACAGACAGGTAGATATGTTCCTTTATTATTATAGATTAATTTTTAATTTTTTTTTTGTTAATTATATTTTGGTTCCTTAAACTTTACGCCTAGATATTATATAATATAAAATCGATTTTTCAGAAACTCATTAGATTTTAGGCATTTTTATTTATTTGTATAAATATGAATTTCTTTCACAGTAATGTTTATATATTTGAATAATTTTTACGAAAATACATGTGTTTAATCAAAGCGCAATATTTTGAAATAACCGATTAAAAACATTAATCGGTCAGTTAATCAATGAACATTTTTCGATTTACCGATTAAAGTTTTTAATCGACTTCCACCTATAAATCTATACTTGTTTTGCCGAAAATAGGGTACGATTTATGAATATACCAAAATAATTTCAAAATTTTAATATTTTGAACTATTTTTATCGAATTTTTATCTCAGCGAGTTTTCATCCTTCATTATTTTATAGCATGTCCAATCAAGGGCCTGCCTGTTTTTTCACTTCAGTTTTAGTGTAAGGAAAAAATTAACTTATGGGAGGGAGAAGAATTATGGTTTTGTGATAAAATTAAGTTTGGAGTAAAATTTCTGGAAAGTACACACACATAAAAATTGCGTAATATATGCTGTTTAAATTTAGCAGAATCTAGTGTTCAGATTTTGTGGATGATTCAAATTTATATCTCCAATCGAATTCATACGAATAATCTTAAACTCTATTTTTAAATGAACCGTAATTTATTAAATTTTACATTATCTTTGCATTCGTTTTATTTTAGCAGACTCTTTAAGTAATCATACATTGTGAATATAATTTTTGATTTATACGATTGAAGGAATGTGTGTAAGGAATATTAGAAACTCGAATTTGTTTTGATCAACAGAAATTTATTTTCAATTTAGTAAAATCATTTTTACTTTCCTTATATATAGTATAATGTATAAGGAAAGTATTGTGACGGGGTCGAAAATTCGAATTCGAGTTTAGGAAGAGAGAGCACGTTTCAAGAATCCCTGATCACGAATCGAGCATTTTTGAGGTGGTGTGTGTGTGTGTGTGTGTGTGGAGACGAACGATATCTCACGAACGAATGGAGCGATTCGAATGAAATTTGATACAAAAATTACAATCCGTGAATACTGGAAGTCTATTGTTTTAAAACACAATCGAACGTTTAGAACCCCCTATATTTTCGAGTGAAATTTTGAAAAAATCATCAAAAAATCAAAACCTTTAATAAAGTTACGCAAATACATTTATTCTATAATTTTTCGGTATAGAAAGATTGACATAAACTTTAGAACTCTAGCATGAACCATTCTCGAGATATTACACATTTTTCAAATAAATTTATCAAAAAATCCCACAAATTAAAAAAAAATATTAACTGTTGAGAAACATGTTCACTTTTCATATGTCATATGCGATAAATTTGGTGACACCATTCTCGTGGATCTAGCTCGTTCCATTCATGAGAACATATACTTTGAGTAATACTTTTGTATTTGACCGCCAATAGTCATTTATCTACTATAAGAATAACTTATTTCTCAGTCCACAACGCTTGGCGAGATTTTGGCGACGAATTTGACGGAATGTCGCCAACTTGGCGACTTTTTAAGTGTTGCCAAATTAACGAAAATCCCGCCAAATGGATAAAAATGACGCTAAATTAATGAAAATGACGACTAATTGACGAAAATCCAATATCTTGGAAAGAATATAAGTATCTACTATAATTTTTTTTTATATACTGTAAAAGTAGTAAATTCATTGCATTATATAAAGAAAGTCATGTGCTGCCCACATCAGATTTTTTTTTTAATATATGGAGTGTTGAGAAGAAATTAGTAAACAAACGTGAGCAAGATGATTGCTAAACAACTGCTTACAGAACTTTTCTTTAAATATTCAATTAAAATAGTCAATAAGATATGGCTTTAAAAGGTAGACGATTTTTTATTCAATTTATTCCAAACTGAATAATAATGGGAATGTAATTTCTTAAATGCACAGTATTTTATTTCCAGATTGCGTAGTTTGATGTTATCTGTTGCAACGTGATAAGAATAAACTGGAAGAACTATTTATATCTTTAAATGCCATCTTCTATTTTGACCTGAGAATATCGAAAAAATATTTTTTTTTTTCGATTGATTTTTTTGTTTAAATGTATGGAGTTTTGAGAAGAAATGTAAGCATTCCAAAGTTGACCACTAAACAACTGTTTATGCAATTTATTTTAAAATAGTCAATAAAATATCGTTTTAAGAGGCAGACTATTTTTGCTATTCAATTTATTCCAAGCTGAATAATAATGAGAATGTTATTTCTTAAATGCATAGAATTTTATTTTGAGATTGCGTAGTTTGATGCTATCTGTTGCATCGTGATAAGATTAAAAAATCTGATGTGGGCAACACATGACTTTCCTTATATAATGTAATGAATTTACTACTTTTACAGCAAAAAAATAGGTTTTTCTTATAGTAGATATTAATATTCTTTCCATGATATTGAATTTTCGACAATTAGTCGCCTTTTTCATTGATTTAGCGTCATTTTTATCCATTTGGCGAGGTTTTCGTTAATTTGGCACCATTTCAAAAAGTCGCCAAGTTGGCGACATTTCGCCAAATTCGTCGCCAAAATCTCGCCAAGCGTTATGCACTAAGAAATAAGTTATTCTTACCGCAGATAAATGACTAGTGGCGTTCAAATACAAAAGTATTACTCAAAGTATCTTTTCTCATGAATGGAACGAGCTAGATCCACGAGAATGATGTTACCCAATTTATCGCATGGTATTACATATGAAAAGTGAACATATTTCTCAATAGGAAATATTTTTTTTCTATTTTATGACTTTTTATTAATTTTTTTAAAAAATGTACAATTTCTCGAGAACGGTTCATGTTAGCGTTCTAAAATTTATGTCAATCGTTTCTTAATGAAAAATTACATAAGAAATGTCTATGTGAACTTTATTAGTGGTTTTGATTTTTTGACGATTTTTTTAAAATTTCATTCGAAAATTTAGGGGGGTTCTGAACATTCGATTGCGTATAAAAACAATAGACTTCCAGTGTTTACGGATTGTGATTTTTGTACCAAATTTGGTTCGAATCGGTCTATTCGTTCGTCAGTTATGGTCTCCACAGACTCACTGACACACACACACACACTCATACTTTCACACACACACACACACACACACACACACACATACTTTCACACACACACACATACTTTCACACACACACACACACACTTTCACACACACACACACACACACACACACACTTTCACACACACACACACACACACACACACACACACACAGACATCACTTCAAAAATGTTTGATTCGTGATCAGGGATACTTGAAACGTGCTCTCCCGTCGAAAACTCGAATTCGAATTTTCGACCCCGTCACAATATTTTCCTTATACATTATGTATATAAGGAAAGTAACTAGAAGAGTTATTGATAACTTTACACTGCTATCTTCTATTTTGGTCTGAGAATATCGAAAGAGTGTTTTTTTCTCCATTGTTACAACAGTATAAAAAAATCTGATGTGGACAGCACATGACTTTCCCTGCAGACTTATATTCACGGTTTCTTTATTTTAATTCTATTTAATTCACTTTTAATTCAATTTTCGTTCTCATTTGGTAACTGGACTTATTTTCAAAGGTGGCGTAGCGAAAACACGAAAAATACTAAAATATCTCGAGAACGGCTAGTCCTAGTTTAATGGGTGGGTCTTATTCTTTTCTTCGTTAAAAATTACATATAAAACAAGCATTTAATGGATATAGTTGAGCATACTTTGTATTTTAGTTTGGATTTCGAAGATTTTTTAGGGCCATTTTTCAAAAAAAGCAGGTTATTTTTTCCGAATCGTACCAAAATCTAATCAGCACCAAGATAACAACCCACAAGCGACTTTTCTACCGAATTTTGTGAAATTCGGTCCATTAGTTTTTCAGCTAGATTGGATACTGGCTTTTGCTGACCATTTAGCAAAAAAGGCTGGTTCTTATATCCCGAATCGTACTCAAAACTAATCAGCACCAGATTCGCCCACAAGTGACTTCCCTACCAAATTTTGTGAAATTCAGTCAATTAGTTTTTTAGTTAGAGTGGATACAATATCTGCACAGACAGACACACACACAGACGTCACGCTAAAAATAGTTTTATCGTATTCTAGAGGTCTCGAAACACGTAGATCCGTCGAAAACTCGAGTTGCGATTTTCGGCATGATTTCAATACTTTCCCCTGTACATTACCATGTATTGCAGGGAAAGTAATAGTATACTGGAACTTATTTGCATCTGCTGCTTATTTCAGGTGCTTCATTTTGATAGTGTCGAAAGCCCAGATCATCCGACTCATCCTAGGACTAAGCACTTTAATGGATGGTCGGCATTTTGATAGTGTGGCCAACCTCTCGAATTAAAAAAATATATATATTATTACTTCCTTATATACATAATGTATAAGGAAAGTATTGTAACGGGGTCGAAAATTCGAAATCGAGTTTTCGACGGGAGAGCACGTTTCAAGCATCCCTGATCACGAATCAAACATTTTTGAACTGATGTCTGTGTGTGTGTGTGTGTGTGTCAGTGAGTCTGTGGAGACGATAACTGACTAACGAATGGACCGATTCGAATCAAATTTGGTACAAAAATCACAATCCGTAAACACTGGAAGCCTATTGTTTTTATACGCAATCGAATGTTCAGAACCCCCCCAAATTTTCGAATGAAATTTTGAAAAAATCATTGAAAAATCCAAAGCACTAATAAAGTTACGCAAATAGACATTTCTTATGTAACTTTTTATTAGAAAACGATTGACATAAATTTTAGAACGCTAACATGAACCGTTCTCGAGATATTGTACATTTTTCAAAAAAATTATCAAAAAGTCATAAAATAAGAAAAAAATATTTCCTATTGAGAAACATGTTCACTTTTCATATATAATACCATGTGATAAATTGAGTGACATCATTCTCGTGGATCTAGCTCGTTCCATTCATGAAAAAATATACTTTGAATAATACTTTTGTATTTGAACGCCAATAATCATTTGTCTGCTGTAAGAATAACTTATTTCTTCGTCCATAACGCTTGGCGAGATTTTGGCGACGAATTTGGCGGAATGTCGCCAACTTGGCGGCTTTTTTGAAATGTTTCCAAATTAACGAAAATCTCGCCAAATGGATAAATATGACGCTAAATCAATGAAAATGACGACTAATTGTCGAAAATTCAATATCTTTGAAAGAATATTAGTATCTACTATAAAAAAAACCTATTTTTTTTACTGTAAAAGTAGTAAATTCATTACATTATATAAGGAAAGTCATGTGTTGCCCACATCAGATTTTCTGTTTTACGTTGAGCAAGCCACTTAAAAAATTGTGATTTTGAAAGCTTTCAAAATTTCGCATTCATTTAATTACGACCAACGGCGGATACTTCTGTTGGAAGTTTTCCATACATTTAAGTATCCTACCCTCCTTTCTTCTTTGTATAGTTGAAGTATGATGCGGAAACAGCTGTTACTTTGCATTGTAGATCCACTCCGCCTTCTGGAAAGACAACAAGAATGCAAACAAACCCATATGCCTGTTGCAGCCATTTAAAGAAAAACCTAATGGGGTCAGCACATGACTTTCTGTACAGATATAAATTTATTTTCTCTTTTATTTCTGTAATAATTCATTAAATCGAGTTTTATTACACACAATAACACGCATACTTATTTGAAATGACACTGAACTTATAATTCAATTTTTACTTTCCTTATATACATAATGTATAAGGAAACTATTGTGACTGGATCGAAAATTCGAATTAGAGTTTTCGACTGGAAAGCACGTTTCAAGCATCCTTGATCACGAATCAAACATTTTTGAAGTGATGTCTGTGTGTGTGAAAGTATGTGTGTGTGTGTGTGTGTGCGCCAGTGAGTCTGTGGAGACGATAACTGACTAACGAATGGACCGATTCGAACGAAATTTGGTTCAAAAATCACAATCCGTAAACACTGGAAGCCTATTGTTTTTAAACGTAATCGAATGTTCAGAACTCCCCTAAATTTTCGAGTGAAATTTTGAAAAAATCGTCAAAAAATCAAAACCACTAATAAAGTTGCGCAAATAGACATTTCATATGTAATTTTTCATTAGAAAACGATTGACATAAATTTTAGAACGCTAACATGAACCGTTCTCGAGATATTGTACATTTTTCAAAAAAAATATCAAAAAGTCATATAAAATAAAAAAAAAAATCCTATTGATAAACATGTTCACTTTTCATATGTAATACCATGCGATAAATTGGGTGACATCATTCTCGTGGATCTAGCTCATTCCATTCATGAAAAAAGATACTCTGAGTAATACTTTTGTATTTGAACGCCAATAGTCATTTATCTGCTATAAGAATAACTTATTTCTCCGTCAGTAAAGCTTGGCGAGATTTTGGCGACGAATTTGGCGGAATGTCGCCAATTTGGCGACTTTTTGAAATGTTGTCAAATTAACGAAAATCTCGCCAAATGGATTAAAATGACGCTAAATCAATGAAAATGAAGACTGATTGTCGAAAATTCAATATCTTGGAAAGAATATAAGTATCTACTGTAAGAAAAACCTATTTTTTTTACTGTAAAAGTAGTAAATTCATTGCATTATATAAGGAAAGTCATGTGTTGCCCACATCAGATTTTTTTTTTTTCATTTGGTAACTGGACGTATTTTCAATGGCAACATAGCAACGAGGGCGGCTTATCTTAGAGCAATGGAGCTCATCTTATTCTTTATATCAGCAGAACTAGTGAAATAAGCATTTAATTGAAAATATTTGAGCATACGTATTTTTATTTTAGACTTTGATGACTTTTGCGGGCCATTTTGCAAAGAAAAAAAGCCGGGTCCTGTTTTCTCGATTCATACCAGAATATAATCAGCACCAGGGAAACCCATGCACAAGTGTCGTATCTACCAAATTTTGTGAAATTGGGTCCATTAGTTTTTAAACTAAGTGTGAATACATATCATTTTTGTGGGCTATTTAGCGAAAACAGGCAATTTCATCTTTTTTTATATACCAAATCGAACCGAAATCTAATCAGCATTAGGATAACCCACACGTGACTTACCTATCAAATTTTGTGAAATTTAGTCAATTAGTTTTTCAGTTTATTCATGCACTATAGTCCTAAAACGCCGTAAATCCGTCGAAAAGTCGAGGTGAAATTTTTGGCACATTTCTAATACTTCCCCGTATTGCAGGGAAAGTAAAAAAAAAAAAAAAATCTCTTCAAGAAGGTATGAACAGGATTTTTTGATCACTTTGTTTAATATGAAATACATAATTTACATTGATATAAAATGTTGAATGATTTTTGCCATTGGAATATATTTTGAATCCATCCTGCTATTACTACGATTGATGATGCTGGTTATATATATTGATTATTTCAGTTACTTAAGGTTACTATCATGGAGGTAAAAGTAAGGAGTTAAAACTTCATATTAAGAAAACACCAGTATTGCTCGAGACCATAATTCAGGTGCTCTGGGATAGGATATGTAGCCCTGAATTGTATGCATTTCTATGGCGAAAAGCCTAAAATATTTATTTAAAACGTCAATTCTGTAGAAATAAATTATTAGCGCAATGCAGAGTAGAATTAACAAAATAAAGAATATTCCTACGTATTCAAAATTATTTTACCTTTCAGTTTATTTTTATCTCCATATATTCTGTACTCTATCTTGCAAAAAAAAGTTTAACATATTAAAATGAAAATGTTTTATATATTTATAATCTGAACCCATCTTACAAAACAAGGAAAAATATAAAGATTTTTATCTTTTAGGTTCGGGGGTATAACCGTTCAAAGTGTTTACATTTTTCTTAACGCTGCGTTTTCGTTCACAGAAACCCCAAGCATAGATGTTCTTCACATAAAAAAATCTGATGTGGGCAGCACATGACTTTCCTTATATAATGCAATGAATTTACTACTTTTACAGTAAAAAAATAGTTATTCTTATAGTAGATACATTCCTTCTAAGATATTGAATTTTCGGCAATGAGTCGTCATTTTCATCCATTTGGCGAGATTTTCGTTAATTTGGCAACACTTAAAAAGTCGTCAAGTTGGCGGCATTCCGCCAAATTCGTCGCCAAAATCTCGCCAAGCGTTATGGACGGAGAAATAAGTTATTCCTATAGCAGATAAATGACTATTAGCGTTCAAATACAAAAGTATTACTCAAGTATCTTTTCTCATGAATGGAACGAGCTAGATCCACGAGAATGCTGTTACCAAATTTATCGCGCGATATTACATATGAAAAGTGAACATGTTTATCAAAAATAAATATTTTTTTTTAATTTGAGATTTTTTGATAAACTTATTTTTAAAATGTGCAATATCTTGAGAACGGTTCATGCTAGCGTTCTGATGTTTATATCAATCGTTTTCTAAGGGAAAATTACATAACAAATGTCTGTTTGCGTAACTTTATTAATGGTTTTGATTTTTTTTATGATTTTTAAAAAAATTCACTCGAAAATTTAGTGGGGTTCCGAACATTCGGTTACGTTTAAAAACAATAGGCTTCCAGTATTCACGGATTGTGATTTTTGTACCAAATTTCATCCGAATCGCTCCATTCGTTCGGGAGATATCGTCTCCACAGACTCACTGACACACGCACAGACATCACCTCAAAAATGTTTGATTCGTGATCAGGGATGCTTGAAACGTGCTCTCCCGTCGAAAACTCTGAATTCGAATTTTCGACTCCGTCACAGCACTTTCGTTATACATTATGTATATAAGGAAAGTAATACTGGTCAATTATACTCATAATCAGGGAACTCTTAATTTAAAAATAATCAAAAATACATATACTCAATACTATGCCTTTCTGTTGTGTGAATTAGCAATAGTAGCTACTTTACTAACACTAGCAACACCTAGATATAATTCTCAAAGTATTATGGTACTTTCAAGCGTTTCACCCATAGGAGTTTTATCTCCTTTTCTTCCTCCATGGTTGCTATTTATTATTTTACGCTTAGGTGCGTAGATACGTTTCGAGAAAAAATGACAAAATTATCGTCTGCTGAATGGGAACGCGTTTAGCTTTAATTAAATTGATTAAAACACGAAGGTAAAGGGAAAGAAACTCTATCACCATAGTTCAAAAACTTTATCAAAAGTTTTTATTTACTTAATTAAGTTATGTTGTTTGACGCAGAAAGGTTGGAGAGAAATTATGCTGTTTTATACGAAGTTTTTTAAACACTTACCGAATGGCAAAAAGCGAAACAAACATTTTATAATAACTCTTTCTATTTACTTATTAAAGCCAGAACGATGTTGCGTTTCTAATTGATTTCGAGATTGGTTTAAAACTGGAAGTTAGTTATGTTTGTCATAATGCGCGTAGAATGGCCAATGAAATTGTTGATAAAGTTATTGAAGATGAAGCATTGAGAAATGAAGCTGGTAGACTACGAAGGGTGGAAGACAGTATTGAAAACAAGAAAGATCAATCATGCATAAAGCATTGATTATATGAAACGCTTTCCAACTACAATGCAATTTTATATAAACATCTCTAAAATGCTATACATTCCTCGGTAATTTTTCTAAAATTATCATAATACTAGAGTAATTTATTATATTTGAAAACTTAATCGAAAACAAATGAACTTTATTCAAATGACGTCATCGAAATATAAATCGCCTCTATATAAAAACAGCATTTCATTCATAAACATTTTTCCAATCGTTTCATTCATCACAATACTATAATAATTTATTTTATTTAAAAATTTGAAAAATTGTTATCTACTATATTTATTTCAAAATGTGAAACCTCTCTTATATATAAAATAATTAAACTCTTGGAAAGATATTTATTATAAAATATCTCTTTTCTTTCTGGAGGATATAACAGGAGTCAGAATTTAATTGAATTTGTTTTCCTCCCTATATGAAATAATTTTTATTTAAAAAACTACCTAACATATTTTACTGAAATTTTTTTTTATATATTTTATGGGATAATTTGAATATTTTTTAAAATTTTCGAAGCAGTTTGTGAATTTTAAATTCGCTTAAAAAATGTTTAAAAATTTAGGTCCCATAGGGTTCAATATATTTCATTTTTTCAACTTTGATTCAATCCAGAATTAATTGGGTGATATTATTCATTTATATTCCCATAGGTCCCACAGACCGTCTGAAAAACATACTAAAATTTCATTTTGATAAAGTCATTTTTACGGCAGTTATCGTGCTAACGGACAGACAGACAGATAGAATGAACAAAGTCATAAACACTTTTCAACTATGTTGTAAAGTGTTAATAATTTTAGCCAAAGAAGAAATGCAAAACTTAGTCGATTTTTAGATTGTTATTTCCAGAGTCCAAGCGTTAAAAATTTCACAGATGCCTATAGAGTATGGATGTTCTGCGCGGGCACAACTAGTAATGTTATAAATTAATTCTGTTCAGCATTGTATATTCATTTATATAGTAGTTCAATATTGTATATTCATTTATATCTTGCATTTATTTTGCAAAGCTGAGAATCGTGTTGAACTAGTAGCCGTCTCTGAAACCAGCACATTCTTGGCTAACGATAGTAGAATCGAAAATACCGGGTTCCTTCCTTCACTTTTGCGGCCCGCAATAGAACAAAGGTAAAATGTCATTTTCAATACAATCGGTTGTGTCCGGAAAAAATAAGTTCACCGAAAATACCAACGCCTGTCCATCTTAAAATTCCAACCCAATAAAATGAAGGAAATAGCCGTAGAATAAACGTTCTTATTTCATAATTTTGCAACTTTTTCATTTTTACTCCGATTTTGGGATATCTTATAATTTGCTACGAAATATTCTTTCATATTCAATTTGATGCATAAGATTGTGAAAGTCAGGAATTTAAAATTTTATAATCTTAGTTTGTCTAAATAATAAATAATAATATTTAAAATTTTTATGCCCAAAACTTTTATCTCAAGATACGTAATTTTAAGATAAACCGCGATTTTATGCTGTAAGAATTTGCATTTAAAATCCTTAAACGGATTAATTTTTAAACATTTTTGGTTTGCAGACGTATTTTGCAAATAATTTTAAATCTAGTAATGTTTTCTTTTAATTTTTATTTACATAATTTTAATTTTTATATCAAAATTTGCATTTCCAATTTAAGACTAACCTCTATTTTCTACGCCTAGAATTCGAGTTTTAAATCCCCACAATGACACTCGCTTGGTCAGCAACGTTTCAATAGATGGGGTTGTTGTTGACGTTGTTGAGACCCAGACCGTCCGACCTACCAGAAAGGTGTAAGGTAACTGTTTGGACGGTCGGGAAGAGCCACCCAATTTAGACCGGAACCCAGTGGGGGGAGGCATCTACAGGGATCGTACCCTCCTTCCCCTATCACTCTCTCAGAAGGACTGACGGACCCACACGTTTAACGGGATCGTATTCCGCGTGAACACTGCGGCAGTTTTGGCAGCGGAGGGAATCGAACCCGAGCCTACCGAGTGCAATTCCCGTACTCTAACCACTAGGCTACCGCGCCCCAGTGCCCTCTGGTGTCAAATGGAGGATCGTTAACATCTATTGTATTTTAAAATGAATACAATAAGATATGAATATATGACGCAAAATTGAGAAAGAACAGCACTTTAGGTAATAAAATTTCATTAAATTCGCCGACAATTATAAAAATATGTAATTTTTTATTAATCTTCCAAGCATTGATTTGCATCAACCTTAATGACCCATTTTTTATTTCGAGCTTAGAATGACAAATTATGCAAATTTATTATTAAAGATTATATTTCTCGAAAAAGCTTCGATCTTGTTATATTCGAATAAATTAAAAAGAAGTGTTGGGTTTCATTTTTCATTTCGCAACCGGTGATTTAGTTACTGCTCAAATTCACTTGTGGTGAAACTTGTGTTCCTTCAGATTACGACTAAAGGCCATAGATATCTTTCAATATGTTTCGAGTTTGAGCCATAAATAATCTGATTTTGCTCTTTTAAATTTATTCCTTTTCAAACTGTTTTACATGAGATTCTAATTTATATGCTACATAATAAATGGCTTGTTACCATTTAGTGGGTATTATTTCTTTTACATAGAAATTGACTGTATTTATATGGAGCGATGTAATTTCGAACATAAATTGTCTTGGCGATTGAATTTTTTCCTTTGCGTTGTTTTGAAGTTTATCTATCTCAGAAGGTTATACTTGTAGAACCCATCTAAAGAGGGCGTTCCTAAACCTAAAATATCGTTCTCATTGTCTGATTCTGCGAGTAAGAATCTCCTTTAGGTGCGTTCTGTAAGTATGAAGTCTTGTGCTGCTGAGTTTAATTTTTGTGCAATTTGATGCCGGCTACGTGATACGACTAAATTTGACGGTCATCATAGAGGTTTGTAAAATTGCTGCACATAGCATACAAGTTTTCTTGCTGCCATTGCAGATATCGGCTATTCCATGCTCAAAAGCCCTAAAAATAACCACATTTATAAGTAACAATTCGCTAGTAACATTTGATGCATTTAATCAATTGCCTTATATTCTGACTAACGAATTATTTTTATTTTTTCTGGTGCCAAACCATGATTGTCGCATTAGCAATAACAGTTAAACCTTTCGAAATATAGTCGTGATCATTGGCGAGCTATCAATATTTTAACAATCGGTAGCTTTAAAAAATGCTATGTTATTTATTTGCAGTTCAATCTACAGCAGAATCAACATTGTGCATTTGAATTAAATTATCGTTTCTTTTCCCATTTTTAATCGTGTTTCATAACTAATTTCAAGCATTTCACTTGATTTAATAGACGGAACTCGGATTTTATAAAAACATTAACTGCGTATGTTAGCTCCAGTTACTCCTGGTCATTGCCTATCACTAGGCGTGACTATAGGTCTAAACTAGAGACAAAGGCCTATGACACAGACCTTTTCATGGTCATAGACCTTATTCATTGAAAGATCTGTTCTCATGGTCATGACCTTTTTGCAATTTTTTTTCTCGTGGTTATAGACTTTTTACATCTATTCTTCAGGCGGGAATTGCACTAGGTAGGCCGGGGTTCCATTCCCTCCGCTACCAAAACTGTCGCAGTGTTCACGCGGAGCACGATCACGTTAAACATGTGCGTCCGTAAGTCCTTCCGAGAGGATGATGGTAGGGGAACGAGGGTACGAACCCTGTAGATGCCTCTCCCACTGTGTTCCGGGCTAAGTTGGGTGGCTTTTGTCGGCCGTCCAAACTGTTACCTTACACCTTTCTGGTAGGTCGGACGGTCTGGGTCTCAACAACAACCCATTCTTCAGGATGGCTATGCTCCTCACAAAGTGCAATTTGTTATCTGTCATTTAAAGACCCTTTACACTAGGCGATTCGAATGCATGTAATTTTTGGCCTGTAATCCATATTAAGATATTACATTGTTTTTAACTACTAATCTATCACCGAAGCTGACAGGTTCAGGTGGCCCTAGTGCCGCCCAAACTGTCGCTATGTTCATGCGGAGTACAGGTACGATAAATATGCGAGTCCGTAAGTCCTTCCGAGAGGTTGGTGGTAGGGAAAGGAAGGTACGGTTCTTGTGGATGTTGTCCCTACTGGGTTCCGCTCTAAATTGGGTGGCACTTCAGAACAGATACCATATACTTTTGGATATATCTGACAGTTTGGGTCGAAGAAGAAGCGAGGGAGGTTCAGATGGGGTCAGGGACGCTGGATGAAGAAAAAATGTCGTCAAAAATTGTAGTACAAAGTATTTTCGAACCCCTGTGTGCATATAAGGGACAACTGCCCCAACAAAAGTCCAATTGACCACACTGACTATCCACAACAAGTCACTCAGCTATACGTAAGTGTTCAAAAGGTTTCACCCCCGAAAAGTGGCAACGGCTATTCTTCGAGGAAAACCGCAAGGTAAAAATTTGGTCCAAATCGCAGACACCTCTTTAAAAACACAACTTTAGAAACTCACCTTGAAATATCCTAATTATCTTATTTTCGGCAGATGAATAACGTACAGAACTCAACGTGAAAGTCATACTATATAATAGCCGATAAAAGTCGATGCATTACTTACTCCCATCCCCCCCCCCCCCAAAAAAAAAAACCAGTAAAAAATAAACCCTTCTAAATATACTGTTGACCACATTTACCTTTCCTATATGATGGGCGGTTCCCGCAAGTCAGAAGCAGCACGTGCCCCCAGTTGGGCAAGCTCATAGATCATCAGAATCTTTCAATGATCTATCCTCTCTATCCTGGAGTTCTTGTATCCTTGCTGTGGATAATCATCAGTCAAACGGGACCCCCTCTTCAAGGACACAACTGTTCCCCCACCGGATCATTAAATGTGCAAATAGTCAATGCATCATCATTTAATGGGAAATCCCGGTTATTGAAATAAATATTCGGAAAAGGAGCTGTAGGCTATAAGTCTAAAAATCTCATGTTTCCAAATCATGGCTCCCCTATAAATAAATTGATTTTGAGAGAAAACTATTCAGACTAGTCTTCGTTGAGCTTTCTGATACATTCATATTTAACAGTGTTTAGTTCCCCTTGTATCGTAATAATTATTAGAGTGAAATTGCTGTATCATTCAGATTTCTTTCAAAAGTTTTATTTTTAAATATTTCGTTAACATTCTTTAAAAATTTATTTTTTACAGATTCACAACAGCTTAGTGACGCTGGTGAATTTTCCTTACCCGCGTTAATATTGTTACGGCGTACCCTCCAGAATCATGGGTGTGCGCCCAGGATACAAGAATGATTCCAAATTTCCGGATAACTAACACGTTTATTCACAAGCACAGAGTAAGCTGGAATAATATGCAATAAAATAGCACTTAAATGCTCCACTAATTTTGCAAAATAACTGGTACTATTCTCAAAACATTGACATAAGAAGCTCGCAGCTGCTCTCAGACTGAGTGATTCTTCTTTTTATAGATTCTCCATAGAAACTTTTGGAAATCTATCATATTACGTAGAATATTGGTTATTTCATGGTGTTTCTCGAACCTTGGAGAAGCCACCAAATCTGGATACCGTCCACTGCGCTTCAGCATATGGCAACCCCAGATTCACGTCATGACAAAGCTTAAGGTTCCTCTATATACGAGCTGACTTATCAAGCATATTGAAACCCACCATAGTTCGAAGCGAAATCCATTAGCATTAGCTCTATTCGTATTTTCACTTTAGGAAGTATAATTGAAATAATTATGGGTGGTTGTTCTGCACCGAACTGCTCCAATCATACTAAAAAGGGTTTTAGGCTATTTCGCTTTTTTAGAAATAAAGAAGAAAACAATGGCTAATAAATAATTGGATACCCTGTACTGGAACATACTTGTGCGATCTAAGTTCTACATAATTCTAATTGAAACTTCTTTTTTTTATATAAAGTATTTATTTTAAACACTTTTGTTTAATTTCTGTAACTGTAGTATGGAACCCTATGGGCTTCAATATGCTTGATAAGTCAGCCTGTAGTAGAGAAGCTCTAGAAAAGCTCATATGGGTGTTTTCCCCAACTGGTTCTCAAAAGAAAAGGCTCCAGTGAGGGTATATTACGTTTCGCAACAATATAATGTTACGAACATGTAAAATGCCTTCCTTCACTGAAAGCTCTTTTCAGAACCAGAAAGGGAAAACTTATATACCATTTATATACCACTTATATACCATTCTTATTACGTCAATGTAGGGTTGCCATATTTGAACATTCGGGGGGGGGGGGGGGTTACTAGATTTGGTGATTTATTGCCTTGGATGCCCGGTACTGGAAAATACTTGTGCGAGCCAAGTTCTACATAATTCTAATTGAAACTTTTTTTTAACACTTTACAACAAAGTTGAAAAGTGTTTTTGACTTTGTTCATTCTGTCTGTCTGTCTGTCCGTTAGCACTATAACTGCCTTAAAAATGACTTAATCAAAATGAAATTTTAGTATGTTGTTCAGACGGTCTGTAGGACCTATGGGAATATAAATGAATAATATCACCCAATTAGTTTTGGATTGAACCCGGGTTGAAAAAATGAAATACATTGAGCCCTATGGGACCTAATTTTTCAAACATTTTTTAAGCGGATTTAAAATTCGCAAATTGCTTCGAAAATTTTAGATAATATTCAAATTGTTCCATAAAATATATAAACAAAAATTCAGCGAAATATATTCAGTAGTTTTTTAAATAAAAATTAAAATAATAATTACACCTCTTATATGAAACGATCACGTGACCATGATATGAAACGATCACATGACCCATTTCAAAATGATATATGGCATCCATCTTGTTTCAAAATCGTGATTTTTTAGTTCTTTTTAATTCATATTGAGTGTTGCATCCGTCCTAAAACTACTTTATTTTTGCTTAAATTCTGTGCATCTATATACTGAAACAACGCAATGACAATATATTTGAGTTTAAATGCTCATCTAAATTTGATTATTTCTCCAACTAAGCCTATTTTTCACCTATGTAAAATGTAAACAGCAAAATATGTAGAATGAGTTGCATTAGAATTCCTGTATTTTTTTAACACAAAATAATTTAGTCCATGGAGTCTGCATGGCTGATATGAATGAAATATTAATTGATTTTATAAAGAGAAGGACGATTTTTTTCGATGAAGTTTTAAGCATAGAGTTTAATTATTTGTAGCTCCATGGTCTTAAATAAAATGTTTAAATAAAATAAATTATTATAGTATTGTGATGAATGAAATGAATGGGAGGAAGTTATGAATGAAATCCTGTTTTTATAGAGAGATCCAGGCGTATTATTTTTTCTATGACGTCATTTGAATTAATTTCAGTTGTTTTCGATGAAGTTTTCAAATATAATAAATTATCGTAGTATTATGATAGTTTTTAAAATATTATCGTGGAATGTAATGCATTTTAGAGATATTTAAACCAGGCAATTTATATTTCAATGCCGTCATTTGTATGAAGTTCATTTTTTTCAATGAAGGTTTAAGTTTTCAAATATAATAAATCAATGTAGTATTGTGATAAGTTTTAAAATATTACCGAGGAATGTATTGCATTTTCGACTTTTGTTAAATAAAATTGCATTGAAGTTGGAAAGTGTTTCATAATCAATGCTTTAAGCATGATTGATCTTTCTTGTTTATATAAAGTATTTATTTTAAACACTTATTGTTTAATTTCTGTAACTGTAGTATGGAACCCTATGGGCTTCAATATGCTTGATAAGTCAGCCTGTAGTAGAGAAGTTCTAGAAAAGCTCATATAGGTGTTTTCCCCACCTGGTTCTCAAAAAAAAAAAAAAAGGCTCCAGTGAGGGTATATTACACGTTTTGCAACAATAAAATGTTACGAACATGTAAAATGCCTTCCTTCACTGGAAGCTCTTTTCAGAAACAGAAAGGGAAAACATCTATATACCATTCTTATTACGTCAATGTAGGGTTGCCATATGTGAACATTCGTGGGAGAGGTTGCTAGATTTGGTGATTTATTGCCAACTTGGGGAATTTTCGAATGTACTCGAACCCTCTCAAAGTAACGAATGGGAGATTTGAATCCGTTTTGGAAGTTTAGAGAAATATTTTTGGGGATAGTTATCGAGCTATTTGCTGTATATTGTTCCTGTTTTCGCTTATTAGTGCTTGTAAATAAACGTGTTAGTTATTCAGAAATTTGAAATCATTTTTTATCCTGAGAGAACACCCACGATTCCAGAGGATAGGCCGTAAGAAATTATTTCGGTACAATCAGCATCCGTAGAATGGCTTAAACTATAAATTTCCACCATATACTATATAGGGTGATTCTAATATCTCTGTACAGACTTTCATCTGATATAAGGAACACTAAAACAATTTTCATTCATGAAGTTCCGCGTAGACGTTACAATTTTGGTGCTAAGAGAATGGTGTTAGGTGGCTCTGAAATTGGCTATTTTTCGCCGACGTTATTCTTGACGTTGACTTCGTGCGTTTAAAATGGCGCATTTCACAATTGCTGACACTCACCTGGGCGGAATAGGGCAGTGCCTATGGCGAGAGGGCCGCACGTGATAGTACCGCGT
Source organism: Amaurobius ferox (assembly GCA_951213105.1). Lineage (NCBI taxonomy): Eukaryota > Metazoa > Arthropoda > Arachnida > Araneae > Amaurobiidae > Amaurobius > Amaurobius ferox. The sequence goes on from OX578138.1 coordinate 85,173,509, forward strand.
TCGATCCTTAACTCACAAAATTATCCTCTTGTCTACGCGGAGTATAGATACGATAAATCTATGTGCAAAAGTCAATTAGATATTTGATGATTTAGAGGAAGGATGGTATGGTGTCCGTGATTGCCACCCCCATTAAGATTTTGGGCTTAATTGGGTGGCTGTCTAACCGCCATCCAAACATATACCTTACACCTTGAGGTCGGACTGTCTGAGTTGTACAGCTTAGTACATGCACATAGCGTGGGGGGTGGGGGGGGTTGCAGCCAATTGAAGGAGAAAAGCTTCTGTAAGATTTACTGATAATTTTACGGACTTGGATGGCTGTCAAGCGGCCATCCAAACAGATGCCTTACACGTTGAGGTCGGACGGTCTGAGTTGTACAGCTTAGTGAATGCACATAGCGTGAGGGGCAGCCAATCGAAGGAGAAGAGCTTCTGTAAGATTTACTGATAATTTTACGGACTTAATTGGGTGGCTCTCTAGCGGCCATCCAAATAGATACCTTACACCTTGAAGTCGAACGGTCTGAGTTGTACAGCTTAGTGAATGCACATAGCGTGGGGGGCAGCTTCTGTAAGATTTACTTTAAGAAGAACTTCTGTAAGATTTACTGATAATTTTACAGCAACTCTTCCCCTTCCATTGGCAGTCCTATACTCAAGAGGCATGTCGACGGGCACGTTTAATATGCGGGTCCGTAAGTTCTTCTAAAAGATTGGTGGTACAGGAAGGAGGGTACTGTCCCTGTGGATGCCGCCTCCACTGAGTTCCAGTCTAAATTGGGTGGCACTGTCTCGGCCGTCGAAACAGATAGCTTACACCTCCGGGTAAGTCGGACAGTTTTGGTCGAAGAAGAGATACATGTCGTCCACTTTAGATTTCGTGTAATTCTCCATTTTACACGAAGTCTGCATTACGAATGATGGCGACGAAAGCCAATCATTCAAAAGCCAATCATTCAAAGCGAATAGCCAATTGCCGCGCCGCCCAACAGTCTTCTAGCGCCAAAGAGTGGCGTCTGCGAACATACATTCATTAACGAAATATACTTGTTTTAGTATATTTTACCTCTCATTAAAGTTAGTACAGTGAGTTTCGAATCACACTGTATATACATAATTTAATATTAAAAAACAATTGAGGACAAACAGAAAGTATAATTGAATACACGAGAACACGTACCATATTCAAAATAGACTATTTTTCTCATTCCTTTGGAATGTAGCAATTTACGTTTTAACTAATCTCGCATTTAAATAAAGGTTTACATAGTAAATACCGCACATCAAAATAAGTTACATTGTTACTGTAATTAAGGTTGAAACTTTTGCGCAGAATCCTTATTCTCGGACGAGTACAAGGCAAAAACAGAAAATGATACTCGTTATCTTTCATAAAGTGATATCCTTGTAATACCCCAAGATTATAATTGGACATCCCTTAGCTTTATTAAGAAAAGAACTAGGAGGAAAAAAGTGGACCTTGATCTAGTATCTCTTAATAAGGGCGCAGATGATACCAGAAAGCCCTGGGATTTCTTGAATAAAATAGACGGAAAGGTAGGCAAGGGAGAAAGGGCTCATTTGCTGGCTTAGTAACGTTTAGTTACCAAACTTAGTTATTCTATGAGAGAATATGTATCGGTGAACAGTTGTAATCTAAAACAGTGTGGCACGAATGTGAAGTATGCATACTCAATGGGATACGCCGAGAAATTTTAATATTTCTTTTTGTATATATTTCTTATAATTCAAGTATTGTATTGATAGAAAGAGAAAGAATTAACTGAAGTGTCTCAACTCAAACTTATCATGCCAGAATCCATTTTTAAGTGGGTTGATTTCTTTTTTTTGCAAATCTTGCAAGAAAATTTTTGAAAAATCTGTACCGTTGTTCCAAATGATCACAATTATAGTATGTTGCCTTTTATTTCAATGGCCTTGAAAAAGAATCTTTCGAAAAAAAAATATTTTTTTTTATTTTATGACTTTTTGATAATATTTTTGAAAAATGTACAATATCTCGAGAACGGTTCATGTCAGCGTTTTAAAATTTATGTCAATCGTTTTCTAATGAAATATTACATAAGAAATGTCTATTTGCGTAACTTTATTAGCGGGTTTGATTTTTTGACGATTTTTCAAAATTTCATTCGAAAATTTAGGGGGGTTCTGAACATTCGATTGCGTATAAAAACAATAGGCTTCCAGTGTTTACGAATTGTGATTTTTGTACCAAATTTGGTTCAAATCGGTCCGTTCGTTCGTCAGTTATCGTCTCCACAGACCCACTGACACACACACACACACACACACACGCAGACATCACTTCAAAAATGTTTGATTCGTGATCAGGGATGCTTAAAACGTGCTCTCCCGTCAAAAACTCGAATTCGAATTTTCGACCCCGTCACTATATTTTTCTTATACATTATGTATATAAGGAAAGTAAAAATTATGTCTGGTTCTAGATGTTTTATTAAGGAAGCCGGTAAAACTGTTTTGTGAAAATCCATTTGTCTTTGTGGTAGCTATCGCGCATACAAGAAATCGACCACAGACGGACATCGCTCTAAAAATAGTTAAAATCTTCATCAAAATCTCGGAAACGAAAATTTTCGTAAAAACAATACTTTCTCTATTATACTATATTTTGTAGTATGATAAATAATAAGAAAATTAATTAAAGAGCAACATATATTGACTCATTACTTTCCTTATATACATAATGTATAAGGAAAGTATTATGACGGGGTCGAAAATTCGAATTCGAGTTTTCGACGGGAGAGCACGTTTCAAGCATCACTGATTACGAATCAAACATTTTTAAAGTGATGTCTGTGTGTGTGTGTGTGTGTGTGTGTGTCAGTGGGTCTGTGGAGACGATAACTGACGAACGAACGGACCGATTTGAACCAAATTTGGTACAAAAATCACAATTCGTAAACACTGGAAGCCTATTGTTTTTATACGCAATCGAATGTTCAGAACCCCTCTAAATTTTCGAATGAAATTTTGAAAAAATCGTCAAAAAATCCAAACCAGTAATAAAGTTACGCAAATAGACATTTCTTATGAAATTTTTTATTAGAAAACAATTGACATGAATTTTAGAACGCTAACATGAACCGTTCTCGAGATATTGTACATTTTTAAAAAAAAATATCAAAAAGTCATATAAAATTAAAAAAAAATATTTCCTATTGATAAACATGCTCACTTTTCATATGTAATACCATGCGATAAATTGGATGACATCATTCTCGTGGATCTAGCTCATTCCATTCATGAAAAAAGATACTCTGAGTAATACTTTTGTATTTGAACGCCAATAGTCATTTATCTGCTGTAAGAATAACTTATTTCTTAGTGCATAACGCTTGGCGAGATTTTGGCGACGAATTTGGCGGAATGTCACCAACTTGGCGACTAATTGAAATGTTGCCAAATTAACGAAAATCTCGCCAAATGGATAAAAATGACGCTAAATCAATGAAAATGACGACTAATTGACGAAAATTCAATGTCTAGGAAAGAATATTAGTATCTACTATAAGAAAAACCTATTTTTTTACTTACATTCTGCCAAATTTGTCGTCAAAATCTCGCCATGCGTTATAAAAGGAGAAATAAGTTATTCTTATAGCAGATAAATCACTGTTGGTGTTCAAATATAAAAGTATTACTCAAAGTATCTTTTCTCATGAATGGAACGAGCTAGATCCGCGAGAATGATGTCACTCAATTTATTGCATGATATTACATATGAAAAGTGAACATGTTTCTCAACAGTTAATATATATATATTTTTTAATTTATGGGATTTTTTGACAAATTTATATAACACATGTGCAATATCTCGAGAACGGCTCATGCTAGCGTTCCAAAGTTTGTCAATCGTTTTCTACGGGAAAATTACATCAGAAATGTCTATTTGCGTAACTTTATGAAATGTTTTGATTTTTTGATGAATTTTTCAAACTTTCACTCGAAAATTTGGAGGAGTTCTGAACATTGGATTACGTTTGAAAACAATAGGCTTCCAGTATTCACGGGTAGTGATTTCTGTACCAAATTTCATTCAAATCGCTCAATTCGATCGTGAGATATCGTCTCCACAGGCTCATTGATACACACACATACTTTCACACACACATACTTTCACACACACATACTTTCACACACACACACGCACACATACTTTCACACACACACACACACACACACACACAGAGGTTCTGAGCATTCGATTGCGTATAAAAACAATAGGCTTCCAGTGTTTACGGATTGTGATTTTTGTACCAAATTTCGTTCTAATCGGTCCATTCGTTCGTCAGTTATCGTCTCGACGCACACACACACACACCACTTTAAAAATGTTTGATTCGTGATCAGGAATGCTTGAAACGTGCTCTCCCATCAAAAACGCGAATTCGAATTTTCGACCCCGTCACAATACTTTCCTTTCCTTATATACATAATGTATAAGGAAAAAGGATGATTCGCGAAATAGTGATTGCAGTATAGAGGATTTCCAAGAAAGTACTGAAGAACAGTTGTGCGCTGTCATGGAGCGTTGATGACCGCGCTCCAGGGTACCGAACGAAAAGGGGCAGCCTGTTGCGATGGACATATTTTTGGATAATATATCAAAGACTGTGTGTGCATTGTGGGAAATGTTGCTCTGAAATTATGTGCTCTAGAACGTCAAAAGTCCAATTACGCCAGTGTTGAAGCTCTTCAATAAATTTGTAAGAAACACTGTGATAATACTTTTGATTACTAAAGAACCTATTATGAAAATCACTCAAATTTTGGATTTAAAATAAAATAGGTTCTCTACCTTTGCAAGAAAAACTACTGTTTTTCTCTTTTATCCTGATGTAGCGTTCTTTTCTTGTTTAGGAAACAGCGTTGATACATTTATTTATTTGTTATAGTGTTTTTTTTAACGAAGCTATTTTTAACACTTTACAACAAAGTTGAAAAGTGTTTGACCTTGTTCATTCTGTCTGTTTGTCTGTCCGTTAGCACGATAACTGTCGTAAAAATGACTTAATTAAATTTTAGTAAGTTATTCAGAGGGTCTGTGGGACCTATGGGAATAAAAATGAATAATATCACCCAATTAGTTTTGGATTGAACCCGGGTTGAAAAAATGAAATACATTGAACCCTATGGGACCTAATTTTTCAAACATTTTTTAAGCGGATGTAAAATTCACAAATTGCTTCGAAAACTTTAGGTAATATTTAAATTATCCCATAAAATATATAAAGAAAAATTTCAGCGAAATATATTCAGTAGTTTTTTAAATAAAAATTAAAATAATAATTCCACTTCTTATATGAAGAGATCACGTGATCGTCATATGAAGAGATTATGTGACCCACTTCAAAATGAAATATGGCATCCATCTTGCTTCAAAATCGTGATTTTTAAAGTTCTTCCGTATTCATATTGAGTGTTGTATCAATCCTAAAACCGCTTTATTTTTACCTAAATTCTGTGCATCTACATACTGAAACAACTCAATTACAATATATTTGAGTTTAAATGATCATCCAAATTTGATTATTTCTACAACGAAGCCTATTTTTCACTTATACAGCTCATCCTGCATATTTTGCTGTTTACATTTTACATAAGAATTGCTGTATTTCTTTAACTTAAAAGTATTTAGCTCATGGAGTCTGCATAGCTGATATGAATGAAATATTCATTGATTTTACAGAGAGAAGGACGATTTTTTTCGATGAAGTTTTAAGCATAGAGTTTAATTACTTGTACCTTCATGGTCTTTTAAATAAAATGAATTATTATAGTATTGTGATGAATGAAATGAATGGGAAAATGTTTGTGCATGAAATGCTGCTTTTATAGAGAGCCAGGCGTTTTATATTTCGATGGCGTCATTTGAATAAATTTCAGTTGTTTTTGATGAAGTTTTCAAATATAATAAATTAGTATAGTATTATGATAATGTTAAAAATATTACCGAGGAGCCAGACGATTTATATTTAATTGACGTCATTTGAACGAAGTTCATTTTTTTCGATGAACTTTTAAGTTTTCAAATATAATAAATTAATGCATAGTATTGTGATAATTTTTAAAATATTACCGAGGAATGTATCGCATTTTAGAGATGTTTAAATGAAATTGCATTGAAGTTGGAAAGTGTTTCATAATCTGTGCTTTATGCATGATTGATCTTTCTTGTTTTTTTTACAGTAGATTGTTCAGTGTAATTCAAATTTCTAAAACATTTCGAAGCGAATCTTCACTTTAGTTTCAAGACGAAAATCGTACAGCATCAAATCTCCACGTCGCCTCGGGAAATTCATTTTTATCGCACGCATTACTCATTTTTAATGAGTTCATTAAGGTGATGCATTTCTGAAAATGCATCACCTTAACGAACTCATTAAATCATCCCAGAAAACGAATTTATCATGGGTGTACGAAAAGTGGCATTTGAATATCAATGGATGCGATTCGCCACAAGCTGATTCCATTCATTCAGCTGACCACACGCAATGGCACGCCATTTGATATTTTTAAATCCTAATGGGACAGGTAAGCGGAGATCGGCAGACGATCGGTCGTTGCCCACCACAAGTTGCGTTGCCGCCGCGTTAAATCACATGTCAGACGATAGCGATTTCGGAACAAATCAGACGAATAGTGTAAAAGAATATATATATTTCTGCCCGAAAAAGAAATCGAGGACCGGGGCTGCATATGAATTAATAAGTAGCAACGAACTCTTGAAAATGATAAGGGAAAAGCTTTTGCAATGCCGAATCTGGAAAGGTGGATTTATTAACAAAGATAAAAATGCTTTATAGGAAAGAGATATAAATATGCCAAGCCGTATAAATGCAGTGAGGACGTGAGTGGAATGGATTATCATATATATTATGAAAGGGTATTGAATCTATTTGTATGAGAGGTAACACCAGGAGACTGCCTCTATATCTGCTACTGTTTTTAACAGATTCTTCAGATAGGCGGATTCACATAATTGGCTAACGTGTCTTTCCAGACTCTGCAGAAGCCCCCCGGGTGACCTGAAAGGTTGGATTTTTGCACGCTTATAGTATTGACAAAGGGGCAGAACCTAGTGGGAATTAGATCCCTTTTCTATGAGTTAGCTCCCTAATCTCTTCTCCATGAGACTAAACCTAATGGAACGGAACCGGATATGATTTTTCTCCCGGGGGCGGACAGTCTTTCTCGGTCTTTCAGAAGATCCCTCAGTGACCGAGAAGGCAGAAACTTTGCTCACTTATAGTATTGACTGCATGACAGAACCTAATGGAACCAATTTTTGATTACTGTCGAATTCTGCCGATCCTCGTCATCAGATGCGACGGAAAATCGCCGAAAATGTAGAAGGAGGCGCTTCCTGTTAATTTTCGGTTAAAAGAAACAAGTAGAATTCCGTCGATCTTCCCCTTCAATCGCGACCGAAAGTCAAGAAATGCATTTTATTCGACAAAGAATTTTTAGGAATTCTATTGTAAGACGACTAGTTTTTAACGATAAGCAGCACACATTGTTAAACAAAATGAAACATATTCAAAAAATGCAAATTTTTAGTTGTTAATTTTCTTGTCTTTGAGAAGCTTAAATACTAGTTCAACTATAAAGTTCAATGAATCTTCTTTGAGAACTTGTTCTGATAAACTTTCCAGCTCTTTTTCAATGCCATCATCTCTCTCTCTCTCTCTAATATATATATATATATATATATATATATATATATATATATATATATATATGTTTTGGCATATCTTGTAATTTCCTACTGATTTTCATTAGGATTAGGATTTACATGGACTTAATTGTTTTTACTTATGTAAAAGTAATTGTTTTTACTTATATACATGCAATTATTTTATTACTTTTATTATTATATCTATGTTATATTGTCATACTCATCAAATTACTTATACTATTATGAATTACACATATTATTTGATTTAGTGACTGGCAAATATATTTATACTTATTATTCTATAATTTGATAGATATTGCCCGGTATTTACAATTTAAGTTGGGAATTGTTTAGACCGATATCCCATTACCAACTTTGTGCCATGGATAATTTTGAATATAGTGATTACCCTACTAAAAATTATAATTTCAATAAATGTAAGAATAAAAAATGCAAAACCTGCCCATATGCTTCTCATACTCAAATTACAAACCATGAAAGTCTTCTGCCTTTCTGCAAAATTTTTAATTGCATCTACCGTTTATCTTGTAACATATGCAATCTATCATATATAGGACAAACTAGCAATCCCATTCATCTACGTATGAATGTACACAGAGATCATGTCAAAAAATATATTCTAAATAATAATTTTCTTCCTACTTCCAATAAAATTGAATATAAACACTTTGCCAAACATGGTTTTGAAAATATTACTATACATATTTTAGATATAAAAACAAAATCAGCAGATAGGATTTATTTTGAAAACTACTATATTAAATCACATTGTACTCTTTTTCCATATGGATTAAATCAAATGTATCTAAATGGTAATGTTGTAAAAAATAATTTTGTAGATAATAAATATTCTATTTTTAATCACCTTTTTTTGAAACCCCATTTAAATGATAGTGAATCAATCAAACTCAAAAGATTTAAACGAGGAAAGGGACATACCAATCTTAATGATCATAAATCTGAGATTATAACTCTACATAATCAATTTAATAGAACTTTTCAATGGAAATTCATTAGATCCTGGGTTTTTGCAGTAAAGAAAAAACATTTAAATAAGGTTTATGCCATTTTTTTAAAATTAAATCTTGCTAATGAACATTTTAATCATATTTTCTTTGATTTGCTTATTACAAGATCACAGTTTTTAAATTTAAAACTAAATCAGTTTCATTATAATAATACAACTACTAATTCTTATTGTGTTATCTCTTTCAAACATCCTATATATAATTCTATAAATTTTGGACATCTGTTTAACAAGTTTAAACATTTATTGCCTATTGGTGATTTATTTGTTTCAAAGACATTCAAATACAATAAGCCTATTGGTAGGTCTATATTTAATTATAATGAAGTTTCACAATCGCTCTCTATTGATCATTCTTCTCAGTCAATTGTAGATAGTGAATGTATTTGTAAATTAAATAAATTTGCTAAATTTCTAAATCCTGACTTGGGGCACATAGTTACAGGAGATTTAGACCTTGTTAGTGACAATGTGTTGAGAACCATTATGTCATTTGGCACTAAATTTAGGATACCTTCTTGTAATAATTCTTTTAAAGTCTTAAAATCAATTAATCTTGATCTTGATAAATATATATATAAATTAGCTTGTAAATACGCTCTGCCATTAGAGGCATTTAATATGTGGAAATTTACTATATTAGAATCAATTAAAAATGCTATTAGAGATATTAAATTGTCTAGATCTTTATATAATATTGATAATATTAAACATTCCATTAATGATTTACAAAGATCCTTTGTTATCACCTATGTTGATAAAGCCTCTAATAATTATGCTATTATCTGTAAAAAATTTTATATTCAATTTCTGTTAGATTATTTAAAAAATAATAGTCTTTTTAAACCTGATTTACATTCCATCAATAGTATTAAATTGAAAATTATCAATATGTATAATGATTTAAATATTAAATATAAATATCTTAAATTTCCTTATATAGTGCTTATTCCAAAATTTCATAAAAATCCTATTAAATTTAGAACAGTTACAAGTGGCCATAATACTTACTCTACTACTGCGAGTAAATTATTACTAAATTCTTTAAATCTAATAAATAATAGTTTAAGCCAGACTAGCAATAACTACCATATTCTAAATAATAGTAAAGAATTAAAGAATAAATTAACATCTCTTAGAAAAATAATAGGATTTCAAACTTTTGATTTTAAAGATCTTTTTAATAATATTAAGATATCTGATCTATATGATGTAATTTTAGCTCTATATAATGCTTATATTACACCTCTTTCAAATCAAATTAAATTTAAAAATTTTCCTAAACTTCTTCACTTTGTTATTTTCAATAATTATATTTTTCAAGGAAATAAATTATACTTACAAGTCTCAGGAGTTCCACAGGGTGGCTGTAGTAGCAGTATGCTAGCTAATTTATACCTTTATCATTATGAAATGTCATTTACTTCAATAGATTATACTTTTTACAGATATGTTGATGATCTGATTTGCTTAGTACATACAGAAAATTATCTCATAGATATAGATTACTATCCAGACAATTTGGAATTAATACCTAATGAAGCTACTATTAATAAAAATGTTAATTTTTTGGATTTAAATCTTTTTATTGATCCTTCTAATAGAATTGTTACAAATTTATATGATAAAAAAGACTTTTATAATTTTAATATTAATAAAATCTTACCTTTTAATTCCTGTAACTCGATTCAATTGTTTAGAAATATTATACTCAATCAGCTTTTTAGAATTTATAGATTATCTGATAAAAAATTTCATGCTATGCATATCAATAATCTCAAAATTACTAGTAATATATATAAATATCCCACTTATTTAGTAAATAGTATTGTTAAAAAATTTAAAATAGCTGGATTTTTATAATTCTTTCCATAGTATCATATAATTCTATTCATAGTATCTTATATTAGCCAGTCATCTCCATTTTTTTTTTTTTTTTTTTTTTTTTTTCCCATTCACTTCCCACTTCAGCATTACCTTTATTTGCCCCTCTTTTTAGTAGCTCTTTTTGTATATTAATACTTTTTCTTTACATTTCGCTTCACAGTTTTTCAATTCTTATGAATGGCAACAGTAAATGGTTTTTTATTTTTTCTTTACGAATGGCAACACTGGTCTCTTCTATCAGTGTTCCCTCGATCCCTGTAATGAATCGTCTGTACACACGCTGTGCTTTTTCCAGGTATTCATTTTTTCTTTTTTATTCCATCTTTATGTATGTCGTCCAAGTAGAAATAGTTCATAGATTTAATCTATCTATTTCTTCAGAAACATACATTTTTGTGTTTGCTTCTACAAAAAACTTGGACATGATTAGATTTTTGTAGAGGTTAACAATTCATGATTTAGGCTTAAAGCCTTGTCCACGTGTAAGGCGTTTGTGCTTGATTTCGTTTGTTATACTTATTTCGATTCCATACCTTTGTATTATATTTTTCATTGACTTGTTGATTCGATATTAATTTTTTTATTTTTTCCATATGCTTGAGGATTGATTGATTTTTACATTTGTTTTGTACGCCAGTTAGATAGTTGAATTTAGTTTAAGTTTTTCTTTTTTTGTTTCCATACCTTTTAATTTGGTTGATTTTCTGTAACTTGATAGCTAGTGTTTTGTATTTTTAATCCATTTGATTGATGATTTGCTGTATTATATTTTATTCTGTGGGTGTTTTTAAAAAGTTAGGTTTATCGTGTTACATCTTCTTACTTTTCGTTCATTGGATTTTCAAACTTCTATTATTATTGAAATCATTTTATTTATGAGCTGCATTTGCGCAATAAATTAAATGTATTTTGCATTTTCATTCCATTTACTTAATAACTTTAAATTCTTTATTTAATAATTTCTGCATAGTATCTTTCACAATTTTGTAAGCTATAGTATCTAAAAAAATTTTATTTGCAATCTATTCAAATTTATGCTGCATTTGCGCTAAATTTAGTAATAGAATTAGTTATTTCTATATTTGTTTTTCTATTTTTGAATTTACTTTCGTCCAATGTTATTAGAGGAATCTTGTTGCACGTATTCTCCTAATTTTTTACTGCCTATGTTATTGCATTTGTTATATTTTTAGTATATTACTTGTATTGTAATTTGTCCAATTCCATACTGCTTATATTTTAGTTAATTTCTTTTATATCATTAGCATTATGCTTTTATTCTTATAATATATTTTTTTATATTTATTTGCAACTTTTTGTTTTAAATCTAGTGCTGCCATCTATAGTTTATTATTCTTACTTTTAATATTGTTATCGTATTTTTGGAGGGTTGGTAATCTTGTATTGACGTTTATTGCTTTATTTTGGCTCATTCAACTGTACTTTTTAGTACAATCTACTATTAATTATTTTCTTATTACGTGTTCGGACAGGATTTTAAGTGAATCCACTTTATACACTTATCGCATTATTTAATACTTAAGTGTTTTTTACTTTATCTATATTTAATCTAGTTTAGAACTAATGTAACTATAACATTATGTTTTGGCATATCTTGTAATTTCCTACTGATTTTCATTAGGATTAGGATTTACATGGACTTAATTGTTTTTACTTATGTAAAAGTAATTGTTTTTACTTATATACATGCAATTATTTTATTACTTTTATTATTATATCTATGTTATATTGTCATACTCATCAAATTACTTATACTATTATGAATTACACATATTATTTGATTTAGTGACTGGCAAATATATTTATACTTATTATTCTATAATTTGATAGATATTGCCCGGTATTTACAATTTAAGTTGGGAATTGTTTAGACCGATATCCCATTACCAACTTTGTGCCATGGATAATTTTGAATATAGTGATTACCCTACTAAAAATTATAATTTCAATAAATGTAAGAATAAAAAATGCAAAACCTGCCCATATGCTTCTCATACTCAAATTACAAACCATGAAAGTCTTCTGCCTTTCTGCAAAATTTTTAATTGCATCTACCGTTTATCTTGTAACATATGCAATCTATCATATATAGGACAAACTAGCAATCCCATTCATCTACGTATGAATGTACACAGAGATCATGTCAAAAAATATATTCTAAATAATAATTTTCTTCCTACTTCCAATAAAATTGAATATAAACACTTTGCCAAACATGGTTTTGAAAATATTACTATACATATTTTAGATATAAAAACAAAATCAGCAGATAGGATTTATTTTGAAAACTACTATATTAAATCACATTGTACTCTTTTTCCATATGGATTAAATCAAATGTATCTAAATGGTAATGTTGTAAAAAATAATTTTGTAGATAATAAATATTCTATTTTTAATCACCTTTTTTTGAAACCCCATTTAAATGATAGTGAATCAATCAAACTCAAAAGATTTAAACGAGGAAAGGGACATACCAATCTTAATGATCATAAATCTGAGATTATAACTCTACATAATCAATTTAATAGAACTTTTCAATGGAAATTCATTAGATCCTGGGTTTTTGCAGTAAAGAAAAAACATTTAAATAAGGTTTATGCCATTTTTTTAAAATTAAATCTTGCTAATGAACATTTTAATCATATTTTCTTTGATTTGCTTATTACAAGATCACAGTTTTTAAATTTAAAACTAAATCAGTTTCATTATAATAATACAACTACTAATTCTTATTGTGTTATCTCTTTCAAACATCCTATATATAATTCTATAAATTTTGGACATCTGTTTAACAAGTTTAAACATTTATTGCCTATTGGTGATTTATTTGTTTCAAAGACATTCAAATACAATAAGCCTATTGGTAGGTCTATATTTAATTATAATGAAGTTTCACAATCGCTCTCTATTGATCATTCTTCTCAGTCAATTGTAGATAGTGAATGTATTTGTAAATTAAATAAATTTGCTAAATTTCTAAATCCTGACTTGGGGCACATAGTTACAGGAGATTTAGACCTTGTTAGTGACAATGTGTTGAGAACCAGATTTTCCCATTCACTTCCCACTTCAGCATTACCTTTATTTGCCCCTCTTTTTAGTAGCTCTTTTTGTATATTAATACTTTTTCTTTACATTTCGCTTCACAGTTTTTCAATTCTTATGAATGGCAACAGTAAATGGTTTTTTATTTTTTCTTTACGAATGGCAACACTGGTCTCTTCTATCAGTGTTCCCTCGATCCCTGTAATGAATCGTCTGTACACACGCTGTGCTTTTTCCAGGTATTCATTTTTTCTTTTTTATTCCATCTTTATGTATGTCGTCCAAGTAGAAATAGTTCATAGATTTAATCTATCTATTTCTTCAGAAACATACATTTTTGTGTTTGCTTCTACAAAAAACTTGGACATGATTAGATTTTTGTAGAGGTTAACAATTCATGATTTAGGCTTAAAGCCTTGTCCACGTGTAAGGCGTTTGTGCTTGATTTCGTTTGTTATACTTATTTCGATTCCATACCTTTGTATTATATTTTTCATTGACTTGTTGATTCGATATTAATTTTTTTATTTTTTCCATATGCTTGAGGATTGATTGATTTTTACATTTGTTTTGTACGCCAGTTAGATAGTTGAATTTAGTTTAAGTTTTTCTTTTTTTGTTTCCATACCTTTTAATTTGGTTGATTTTCTGTAACTTGATAGCTAGTGTTTTGTATTTTTAATCCATTTGATTGATGATTTGCTGTATTATATTTTATTCTGTGGGTGTTTTTAAAAAGTTAGGTTTATCGTGTTACATCTTCTTACTTTTCGTTCATTGGATTTTCAAACTTCTATTATTATATATATATATATATATACACTTTAACAAACTTCAATAGGTTTAATTTTCCTTAATCGGATTACAAAACCATACATTAGCAACGATTTTAGATATTTTGAATTTCAATTTATGATCCCTATGCTTAATTTTTTTAATCATTTTCTAATATTTTCCCGCCCTATGTATAATAGTGTATTTATTGGCAATAAGTCGCTTGTTTCTAGCTTGAATGAATCAAATGTCTTTCCAAAAGAGTTGGAACAGTGGGGTTGTTAAAATTTAATCCGATTAGCTGAGTTATGAATAAGAGGCAGAATTATGATAGTTTATGAGAACTTTGTTTGAATTTATTGGCAACAGCTAGTCTATTCGTTAAAACTATAGTTAAAGGTATTAATTCGATGCATGCTGATGAGCAATAATTACACATTAGACTAATTCCATATTCTCCAGGCCGTATTTATGTAACGTAGAATTCCTTTCTAACTAAATAAAACTTCCAGGAAATTTGATATATAACTTTGTATTTCAGGAATGTAAAAGGCCTGTAGATTTTCTCACCCCCCCCCCCCCCCCAGCGCATTTTAATAAATTCGCATTTTCTACACTCTTTTAGGACGTAACATTAATAAAGCCTCTGAATGTTTAATGGTTTTATCAAAATTCCATTCGGAAATTTGCGAGGGGGGGGGAATGCAAACATTTGATTGCGTTTAAGATTAATTGGGTTCCAGTATTCACGGACTGTTATATTTGTACTAAATTTTGGTCGAAACGCTCCATTCGCATGCCAAAATCCAGACTACAGACATCAAAAGAGGAAAAATTGAAATATATATATATATATTATTCCAATAGAATTTAATTAGTTTATAGAAATACGTATTTTGAGCAGTTTTATTCACTTTTATTAAGCTTATAAATTTATTTATGCGACCACTAACTCAAAAAAATCTGATGTGGGCAACACATGACTTTCCTTATATAATGTAATGAATTTACTACTTCTACAGTAAAAAAATAGGTTTTTCTTATAGTAGATACTAATATTCTTTCCAAGATATTGAATTTTCAACAATTAGTCGTCATTTTCATTGATTTAGCATCATTTTTATCCATTTGGCGAGATTTTCATTAATTTGGCAACATTTCAAAAAAATCGCCAAGTTGGCGACATTCCGCCAAATTCGTCTCCAAAATCTCGCCAAGCGTTATGCACTAAGAAACAAGTTATTCTTACAGCAGATAAATGATTATTGGCGTTCAAATACAAAAGTATTATTCAAACTATATTTTTTCATGAATGGAACGAGCTAGATCCACGAGAATGATGTCACTCAATTTATCGCATGGTATTACATATGAAAAGTGAACATGTTTCTCAATAGAAATTTTTTTTTATGTGATTTTGTCATAATTTTTTTGAAAAATGTACAATATCTCAAGAACGGTTCATGTTAGCGTTCTAAAATTCATGGCAATCGTTTTCTAATGAAAAATTACATAAAAAATGTCTATTTGCGTAACTTTATTAGCGGTTTTGATTTTTTGACGATTTTTTCAAAATTTCATTCGAAAATTTAGGGGGTTCTGAACATTCGATTACGTATAAAAACAATAGGCTTCCAGTGTTTACGGATTGTGATTTTTGTACCAAATTTGGTTCGAATCGGTCCATTCGTTTGTCAGTTATCGTCTCCACAGACTCACTGACACACACACACACACACATACTTTCACACACACACACGCACACAGACATCACTTCAAAAATGTTTGATTCGTGATCAGGGATACTTGAAACGTGCTCTCCCATCGAAAACTCGAATTCGAATTTGCGACCCCGTCACAATACTTTCCTTATACATTATGTATATAAGGAAAGTAAAAACTATTTTCTATTTCCCGCCGCAAATTTTGCAAAATTCTTACAACAGTAAACCATCTCTTAATATTTCCCTTTTAATATATTAAGCAAAACTAGTTCCATTCTGTACTCAATTATGTATAGAACAGTTCAGATATCCGGCTCCACAGTTAAACTTGGAAGACCTTTCCATTCATTTCAAACTATAATTGTAACCACCGCCTTCAAGCTTAATTATTGTACTCAATTTTAGGCTCGGATTTCGCATATGTTTCGGTGCAATCAGGAAACAAAGACATCACGGAATATCACTGAAAGCCATTTCGAATAATTGTTCTCGAACGACGTTATTATATGCCAAATGCTTTGGTTCCCATCCCAGTGTTTAGTTAAGTAGATTGGACATTCTAAACACACAGATTTATTCCTCTCAAGATTGTAATTGAAAGTTTAAAGCTATAGTTAGCAGTTTTTAATATCGTTTATGGCCAAAACTTCAAAAGTTGTTTCGAAAAATAAAATAATGATTTTATAAATGTGGATACAGTTATTGTTCTCTTCAATAGGCTAGGTTGCGATTTGAAAATATTTCCGCTATGTGGAGATATTGAAATGATTTAAAATACATTTTTAAGGTATTTATATTATATAAAAACTGGTAGTTACAGTTATAACTACTTTATCTGCTACCCTTTTCGAAATGTATTTAATCTTAAAAGTTTGCAGAACAGAAGATGTTTTATACCCTGCAACTTTATAATTAGCTGTATTGGTCTATCTCGCTTTGTCACCAGTGTCATTACACTAAATGTTTAATTTCTCCGCTAGAGGCACCGCAATCACTCTTATTCTACTGGGGATACTCACTTTACTGTAGTAGTTCACCTAACGTGGAGACAACCAGGGACCTTGCCATACAAAATTATTAGTGTGTTTCAGGAACTTTCTTACGCACCCTGCATGATGCACTATATAATTTAGTTAATGCTGCTAACAAATCATTTAAAATATATGCAATTTTTCAAATTTCCATTAAGTGTTTTAATAACATCCCCTTTACAACATATATTTGCAAAACACCATAGTTTATATTTTCTCCCACTTTATCTAAATTTGCTGTTTTTAATACATTTGCTGAATTCTTTCTAAAAATAGCTTACCCTGGCAGACGATTTCAAGCCCCGTGCCAAGACTTCGAGGACATACGAAGCTGGTATTGCAATATAGTACCGCAGGGCACAATTTGAGATTTTGGAGATATAATTTATATTCCTTTAAAGTTGGTAATGCGCCAGACAATAAATCGAGTTATTTTATGTAGTCTTTATTTATACTGGAGTGTTTGAAAAATATTCATTGCCTCATTTGGAAGCCTTCCTGTATCGCCCTTCTACGTTCTTAAGACAGTATTTGAATGGCCATTAATTTTAAAGTTCGTCTTCTTGCTCGTAATGATTATTAGTTCCCGGTTTATGTGAGGTTGTAATAATAAAGCATTTATCTTTTTTATTACTTTTCTTATACTACATAGTATATGTAAAAATCTGATGTGGGCAGCACATGACTTTCCCTGCAGACTTATATTCACGTTCTATTTATTTCAATTAAATTTAATTAATTTTTAATTCAATTTTCGTTCTCATTTGAAAACCGGACTATTTTCAAAAATGGTGTAGGAAAAATACGAAAAACTAAAATATCTCGAGAACGGCTAGTCCTAGTGTAATGGGTTGGTCTTATTCTTTTCATCGTTAAAAATTACGTTTTAAATCAGCATTTATTGGATGTATTTGAATATACCCAGTTTTTTATTTTAGATTTTGGCAATTTTTGCGGGCCATTTTGCAAAAAAAGGCAGGTTATTTTTTTCTGAATCGTACCAAAATCTAATCAGCACCAGGGTGGCCTATACGTAACTCATCTACCGAATTTTGTGAAATTCGGTCCATTAGTTTTTTAGCTACAGTGGATACAAGCTTTTGCGGGCCATTTCACAAAAAAGGCGGGTTCTTTTATTCTGAATCGTACCCAAAACTAATCAGCACCAGCCCCGCCCAAAAGTGACTTACCTACAAAATTTTGTGAAATTCGGTCCATTAGTTTTTTAGTTAGAGTGGATACAATATCTGCACAGACAGACACACACACAGACGTCACGCTAAAAATGGTTTTTTCGTATTCTAGAGGTCTCGAAACGTGTAGATCCGTCGAAAACTCGAGTTGTGATTTTCGGCATTATTCCAATACTTTCCCTATACATTACCATGTATTGCAGGGAAAGTAAAAAGGCTTTTGACATTGAATTAACACCACGTAAATTATGATTTTTACTTTCTTATACTATGTAGTATGTGCAGTTTAGTACAGAGAAAGTATTGTTTTCATGAAAATTTTCGAATACGAGATTTTGATCCCAATATATGTTTTAAACCTCTTAAATACGGTTTGACTATTTTTGGAGTGATGTCACGGACTTTCACGAAACTTTGTATCCGTCATTGTTATATATATAAAAAAAAATCTGTAACTAGATCGAATTTTTTTTAAAATTAGAACGAAAACTTTGAAATGTATTCGAATTTTAATATTTTTTTAGCATGGTAGCACAGGGCAAAATTTGACATAATCATACATAAAAAGGGTTTATTTATCGTTTAATGAACACGAGATTTAATAGTTTCAACCATTGTGAAAAATAGCTGCGATACATTGTGTTTTGTTCGTGATATCATCAATCCTCCTCGGAGGGGGCAAGTTACCCCCAGGGCGTACATTGTCAAGTATGGCATCAACCGAAGTATTTTTTCAAGACCTTTAAAGTGATGGGCAACACTCTATAATTATAATCATTTGAACACATGATACCGATTTAAAAAAAAAATTCTTGCAAAATGTGAAAAAAAAAGCTACTAATTGATTCTGGTATGAGAAAGTCGAGTGAAGCTACACTCCAATTAAAAAATTTTTGTGTGCAGGGGGAGGGGGGGGGGGGGATCGGTTTCATCAGGACATTACTTTCCACGGAAAAGGTACTAAAGGAGATGAAATGCAGCAATTATCAGATCATTGTTGGACCCTTTTTACTTTCCTCATATAATTAATATATAAGGAAAGTATTGGGACTGGATCGAAAAGGTCGTATTCGAATTTTCGTCGGGAGAGGTCGTATCAAGCATCCCTGATCACGAATCAAACATTTTTGAGGTATGTGTGTATGTGTGTGTGTGTGTGTGTGGCGATATCTTACGAATGAATGGATCAATTCGAATGAAATTTGGTGCAAAAATCGCAATCCGTGAATACTGGAAGCCTATTGTTTTAAACGTAATAGAATGTTAAGAACACCCCTAAATTTGAGTGAAATTTTGAAAAAATCATAAAAAAAATCAAAACCCTTAATAAAGTTACGCAAATAGACATTTCTTATGTAATTTTTCCTTAGAAAACGATTGACATAAACTTTAGAATGCTAGCATGAACCGTTCTTGAGATATTGTACATTTTTCAAATAAATTTATCAAAAAATCCCATAAATTAAAAAAAAATATTAACTGTTGAGGAACATGTTCACTTTTTATATGTAATATCCTGCGATAAATTTGGTGACATTCTCGTGGATCTAGCTCGTTCCATTCATGGGAAAAAATATATAGTAATACTTTTGTATTTGAACGCCAATAGTCATTTATCTGCTATAAGAATAACTTATTTCTCCATCCAGAATGCTTGGCGAGATTTTGGCGACGAATTTTATGGAATGTCGCCAACTTGGCGACCTTTTAAAATGTTGCCAAATTAACAAAAATATCGCCAAATGGATAAAAATGACGCTAAATAAATGAAAATGACGACTAATTGCCGAAAATTCAATATCTTGGAAAGAATATAAGTATCTACTATAAGAAAAACCTATTACTTTCCTTATATACATAATGTATAAGGAAAGTATTGTGACGGGGTCGAAAATTCGAATTCGAGTTTTCGACGGGAGAGCACGTTTCACCCTGATCACGAATCAAGCACTTTTGAAGTGGTGTGTGTGTGTGTGTGTGTGTCAGGGAGCATGCGATAAATTGGGTGACATCATTCTTGTGGATCTAGCTCGTTCCATTCATGAGAAAAGATACTTCGAGTAATACTTTTGTATTTGAACGCCAATAGTCATTTATCTTCTATAAGAATAACTTATTTCTCCGTCAATAAAGCCTGGCGAGATTTTGGCGACGAATTTGGTGGAATGTCGTCAACTTGGCGACTTTTTGAAATGTTGTCAAATTAACGGAAATCTCGCCAAATGGATAAAAATGACGCTATATCAATGAAAATGACGACTAATTGTCGAAAATTTAATATCTTGAAAAGAATATAAGTATCTACTATAAGAAAAACCTATTTTTTTACTGTAAAAGTAGTAAATTCATTGCATTATATAAGGAAAGTCATGTGTTGCCCACATCAGATTTTTGAAAGTTACTGTGGGCTGCAGGCACCGCAGTTAGTGATACTTAAGTAGTGTGAAATGTCAGAATCATGGATTGAAATAGCCATAAACAGTAAAAATATACTTTAAATCGAGTTAAAAAAATTTTTTTGCCAATTTATTTTGAGGAATCGAGCTTACTTTCATACGTACAACGACAACTTTCCTAAGGATCAAATGTTAGTTGTTCAAATTGCATCCGTGTGAAATGCTCTCAATAAAATAATTAAAATAATTTAGCTCCCCCTCCCTCACAGTTTAATAAATGCATTATATTGGTTAAGAGTACATATTTTTAAGTAAACATCTTTTGTTACATCCATTTATCTCCCTTTTAAGATGCAATTATGCAGTTTCAATATTTCTTCAATTCATAAAGTTTGGTTTTTACAAAACTTTTGGAAACAGTTTTTGAAGGCTGTCACGCCTTTCAAATTGCCACGTGCTAAGATTTCGAGAAGGCGTGAAGTTCTCAGAGTATTAACAGTACCACTGGGCACAATTTGTGGTTTTAGAGATATAATTAACCGTTCCTGAAAAGTTGATTCTATGCCAGATAATAATCTTGAGTTTTGTTTTGTCTGTGGTGTGCTGGAAAGAAAACTTTTATTGCTTTATTTTAGGGTCATTTGTGTCGCCAATATGTATGGAGATGAATGCATGCTTAATGAGTTTAGTATAAAAAGTAATTCGTTTTCGTATTTTATATAACTGACTTTGAAAAAAATGTATAGGTTAATCTCTGAAATGCAATTTAATTTTGCTGTTAAAAAGGGTAAAATGTTCCTTGAAAATATTTATAATAGCATCAATTGTTTTGGGAGGGATAAATTGTGATTTTTTTTTCGTTATTTCATTTCGTCGCTACGTTCATTATCCTAACTTTTAAAATTATCCGCTAAGTGGCTCTGCAATCACTTTTTTGATCTGGCATAGTCAATTTGCTATAAATGGACCTAACGTGTGTACTCATAGAATTTCCCTTACAAAGTTATAGAGGAACTTTAAAACTTTCCCTCAAATCCTGTATATTGTTAAGACCTAACCTCTAGAATCGTCGGTGTGCGCTCAGGCTGTAAGAATGAGTACACATTTTTGGATAACTAATACGTTTATTCACAAACACAGCGCAAACAGGAGCAATATACTGTAAAACAACACTTAAATGCTTCACTAATTTCACAAAATAACTGATACTATTCTTAAAACATTGACAATTTTTATAGACTCTCCATAGAAATGTCTGGAAATCTCTCATATCACGTAGAATATATTTTATTTAGCGGTGTTTCTCGAACCATAGAGAAATCGTCAAATGTCTCCCAATTTGGGGATAAATCACCAAATCTGGTAACCCTGCTCCGGACTTCAGCATCTGAAAACCCTAGATGGACGTCATAGGGAGGATGCCTGTACGGGTGCTTTCTCCATATGGTAGTCGAAAGGGACGAAAGTAAGGAGGAGGAGGGGGGGGGGGGGGAGGGACTCCACAACATTTTGCAAGTTGATAACAATATTATACAAAACATTTCTTCAGTCAATATTTTTTAAATCAAACTCATGACACATAAAATTAAATTAACGATTGGAGTCCAGTTTTTCGCGTTAGAGATTACAATAATCGTGTTCCTTGACAATGTTTAGTAAAACACAAAGTTAAACGTAATCTTCTTCCCGACCAGAGGAAGTATAAGATTTGTTTTGAGGATATGGAACAAATGCATTTTGCAGTGAAATCAAATCCCCTGTCTAGACGGAAATCAATTTCACCGTATTAAATGAAAATCCTATAAATTTGGTTTCCGCGAAATGATAAAAACATCACGTTTTATTTTTAAATACTTATTATTAAGTTTTATTTCAGTTTTACGATTTGTTGCCCCAATACGATTTGTTGCCTCAATTCTTGGAAATAAATGATCACGGTCTTAATTTTGAATACTGTGAATTTGATTTTGATGCAAAAGTAATGAATATAAAATTCTTCTTTGACCTAGACCTTCCGACATACCCGAAGGTGTACCATGTCTGTTTGAACGGCTGGGAATACAGAGGCCCGGTAGTGCCACCGAATTTAGACTGGGACCCAGTGGGGGGTGGTATTCACAGGCACAGAATGCTATATTCAGAAGGTTCACTCCCATAGGAACCTATGGCAACATCGTTAACATAGGATTTCGCATAGACACTAGCGTTCGATGAACCAACCATCCTCGACTGCTTGATTTGGCGACTATCGCTCAATTGGCGATTTTAAGTTAATGCGGCAAAAAAAAAAAAAAAATAAATAAATAAATACGGAACTGTACTTTTATAATTTTTTAAACTATAAACATGATCAGCATTTAAAAATACTTTTATCTGTAATATGTTTAACTTTAAATATATAAACACAGATATATATTTAATTCATGCAATAATAAACTAAATAAAAAATTGACGCATTGCATCACTGTAAATCATCATACACCAAGAATTACAAGCTAACATACCCAAAAGACTAAAATATTATATAATATTTTCAGCCTAAAAAGTATACTAGCGTGTAGATAGTTAAATTGCTTAGTTCTTAATTTATTCTGAGATGCTGTTATTATATATATATATATATATATATATATTTTAAATACACTAATATTTTTATACTAAATAGCAAATTTACATAAATGCATTATCAAAGGTGTCGAACTTAATCGTTAATTAGAAGGGGGGGGGGATTATTTTCCACATTACGTCAGTTAGTAAAAAGCATGTAAAATATATACACATCCAACATTATATTCAACTTTCTCTAGAAAAAGCTATCTAAATATCAATTTTTATACATTTTATATAAATGCGGAAAAGGTTTTTTAACTAATAATGCCATTGTTTCTTAGAATTTAATCTAGGCGGAAGTGATAATACTGCACCAATTTCTTATGATGAACACGTGCATAGGATGAAATATGGGATAGATAACGCATAATGTTTTATTTAAATAAAAATAAATTACATACCTTTTAAACGTAATTCCTTTTCTTTTAGTAATCCATAAAATAGCTGCGAAAGTATGTTTAAAACGTATAAACAACATGCGATGATGGAACAAAGCAACAAAGTTCTAAGTTCCAAGTGTTTCGTTCAGTGCCAAATAGGGTTATATTAGCAGAACGTCTTGGCGAAAACCGTCACAGACCATCGCCAAGCCTGCCAACCTTGATATTTTGGTTGGCGGTTGAGGGCGCTGAGGTCGAGTGAAATATCTGTATATGTTAATCTGTGTTCACAGGGATCGTGCCCTCCTTCCCCTACCAATAACCTGTCAGAAGGACTTACGGACCCACATATTTAATGTACCCGAATTCTGCGTGAATACGTGAACAATTTGGGCAAGGCAGTCTGGGAATCGAACTTGGGTCGTCCGAGTACAATACTCGCACTCTAACTACTGTGCTGTCCCACCTCCGAATATAAAATTCAGCATTGAAAAAGTAGACCAACGTTCTTCAAAGTGATATACCGTACACCAGAGGGGTACGTAAGTCGGAGGGGGGGGGGGTACGCCAAGAAAATTAATATTTTACTTTTATATTTTTTTCTGAAAATAAGTATTATATTGACAGAAAAAAATTAAGGGATGGCAAAAATTAATTTTTTTTTTTAAATTCTGCAATCATGAACACAAAAATATCACGATTATAGGAATATTATGTTACTGGAACCCAAGTTTAAGAATTAGATCCTTGTGCATTGTTGTTAATGGAGGGCATTTTGAATGGGCTGTACATTTGATTCTTGTCCATTGTTGTTAATGGAGGGCATTTTGAATTGACTGTACATTTGATTCTTGTGCATTGTTGCTAATGTAGGGCATTTTGTATTGGCTGTACATTAGATTCCAGTGCATTGTTGCGACTGGAGAGCATTTTGAACTGGCTGTACATTAGATTCCAGTGCATTCGTTTTCTTTAGTTCAGCATTCCTGAGTAAGACACAGCAATTCAACAATAACCATACTGTGTGAAATAGATGCCTTCTGTAACTATTTTAGTATCTAATTGAATGTTTTTTTATGACTGACATTTATCTTCTATCTCTCTTTGTTGCTACGTACCCAATCCTAATTTTTTTTTAATTTTACAAGCTGCAATATCTTGTTCCATCGGGTATAGTCACAAAACTTTAGATAGAGCTGAAGTGCACATTCAAGGACTTTTCCTTACACAATTATTTCGATGTTTGAGGCGTTTTCTGAGAACCCTGTATCTCTAATTATGTAGAAAGATGTCTGTTTGTATCGTTTGTAGCGAATAATCTAAGCATTGTACGGGCATGAAATTTCCCCACAGAGATACTTCATGACTCGAGACGATGTGTATCGGCGAAATTTTTCATAAATTCGATTTTGTTTCTTTTTTTAGTTATTTAGTTTTAAAGCGCGATTTTTGCACAAATCGATTGCTTAGCGACCGAAAATATTATAGCAGAGTTTGCATCTTAGCACACGGAAAAATCAAAAGTTATCTTTTAAACAAATTTTGAACAAGATCCATACTATTAATAGACAACTTTTCATGAACTTTTTAAAAATATATAATCTTCATGTGTTGAAGATGTAATCTATAATAGGCTCTCAAGATATTCTCGAAGTTTCCTTTTTCTTTTGCTATAAACGGGCGCATTGTTAAGGAGTTATTTGGTTACCGAAAATTCGCTGCGAGTTCCAGTGTGATTTTAATCAGAGGTTTTCGTCTTAAATACCGAAATACACACAGAACATTTCTTACAATAAAATAAATAACCATATTTGTAACTTCTTAAATAAAGACATTAATTATCCATAGCCACGCCAGATTCCTTATGTTCTAGCCTTTAATCACGTTTAAAAGAATCTTTATATATAAATTTTCGGAATAATTTTTTTTTTCTTTATTTAGGTCTTCAAAATTACATCTAAACTTTCTGAACCTTTTCAGTATTGATGAGCTCACGCACACAAGCCTATACAAAACACTTATCTGTTTTCCTTGCAGGAATGGCGGGAACTTATCTTGACACATTTTGCTATCTAATGTCACCACTGAGTGAGGGGGTCCTTTGTTAACTTTACTCCCACAATGGCTTACTGAATTAGAGCGGACTATATTACTCCGCCCAGCTTAAGAGAACACTTTCGTCAGCAGCTTGCATCTATTTCGGGACAAAAGACTGATTCAAAGTGTAACAGAACCTGCGTAAAATTAATGTTGCCAGATTGATACTAAATTATTATTTTTTTTTTATTCAGAAAATATTTTGCTCGTCAAATTAGTGATTGATGCCTGACTAAATGAATTATTATTTTTTTCTTATTCAGGAAATATTTAGCTCTTTAAATTAGTGATTAATGCCTGACTAAATGATGTATTCTTTTTTTCTTATTCAGAAAATATTTTGCTTTTTAAATTAGTGATTAATACCTGACTAAATGAATTATTCTTTTTTTCTTATTCAGAAAATATTTTGCTCGTCAAATTAGTGATTAATGCCTGACTGAATGAATTATTCTTTTTTTCTTATTCAGAAACTATTTTGCTCTTTAAATCAGTGATTAGTGCCAGACTGAATGAATTATTCTTTTTTCTTATTCAGAAAATATTTTACTCTATAAATTTGTGGTTAATGCCTGACAATGAATTATTCTCTTTTTTTATTCAGAAAATATTTTGCTCTTTAAATTAGTGATTAATGCCTGACTATATGAATTATTCTTTTCTTCTTATTCAGGAAATATTTTGCTCGTCAAATTAGTGATTAATGCCCGACTAAATGAATTATTATTTTTTTCTTATTCAGGAAATATTTAGCTCTTTAAATTAGTGATTAATGCCTGACTAAATGATGAATTCTTTTTTTTCTTATTCAGAAAATATTTTGCTCTTTAAATTAGTGATTAATGCCTGACTATATGAATTATTCTTTCTTATTCAGAAAATATTTTGCTCGTCAAATTAGTGATTAATGCCTGACTAAATGAATTATTTTTTTCTTATTTAGGAAATATTTTGCTCTTCAAATTAGTGATTAATGCCTGACTAAATGAATTATTATTTTTTTCTTATTCAGGAAATATTTAGCTCTTTAAATTAGTGATTAATGCCTGACTAAATGAATTATTCTTTTTTTCTTATTCAGAAAATATTTTGCACTTCATATTAGTGATTAATGCCTTACTAAATGAATTATATTTTTCTTATTCAGGAAATATTTAGCTCTTTAAATTAGTGATTAATGCCTGACTAAATGTTGTATTCTTTTTTTCTTATTCAGAAACTATTTTGCTCTTTAAATCAGTGATTAGTGCCAGACTGAATGAATTATTTTTTTTTCTTATTCAGAAAATATTTTACTCTATAAATTTGTGGTTAATGCCTGACAATGAATTATTCTCTTTTTTTTATTCAGAAAATATTTTGCTCTTTAAATTAGTGATTAATGCCCGACTAAATGAATTATTATTTTTTTTTCCTATTCAGAAAATATTTAGCTCTTTAAATTAGTGATTAATGTCTGACTAAACGATGTATTCTTTTTTCTTATTTAGAAAATATTTTACTCTTTAAATTAGTGATTAATGCCTGACTAAATGAATTATTCTTTTTTCCTATTCAGAAAATATTTAGCTCTTTAAATTAGTGATTAATGTCTAACTAAATGATGTAGTCTTTTTTTTTCTTATTCAGAAAATATTTTGCTCTTTAAATTATTGAATCTGCTCTTCTGGTGAACAATTAAATGTTTCTGGATAAATATGAAATTAACGTAGAATGAGGGAATGCATATTATAAACTTTGATGCCGACCGTATATGACTTTCCCTATATAATTCAATTAATTTACATTAAAGAAATGGTGTATAATATCCATGGCATCACTCCCAAAATAGTCAAAACGTATTTATGAGATCCTTAAACATATATTGGAATCAAAATCAAAAGCTTTCGTGAAAATTATATTTTCTTAATACTGCGTGTGAGAGAGTAAAAATAAATACTTCTTATTTACTTACATAAACAACCTTTCTTTCTTGTGACTGTGCATCTTTAAATTCGCCAATAGAAACAAGAATCTATCCCTCAGCTGCAATTTAATAACAATGTCGCTGCTCCTCTGCTTACTCTCTCTCACATTTAATCTATCTCGATTTACCCTTGATGCTGAGACAAGGGAGCCCAGAGAAAAGAACAAATATTATTAGTCTAAACTACTATTTGTCTTCCTTATCAACATATTATTGGAGCGCTTTTGTGCAAACGTATAACACGACAGGTGGAATATGAAGTGATATTAAATTTATGGAGAACAAATATTTTTATTTTTCTCGGTAAAGTGAAAGTGAAACACTTATTTTGAGCAGTTGTGTTACCAGTAAAACTCACATTCCTAGTGTGTGTTAATACATAGGGTTTCCTCATTAGTCTTTATACATAACTTTAACTTTCGATTCAAGTGCTCTAGAACTGCAGTATCAGGTTTTATGAATAAGAAAGTTAGAATTGATAAAATCTGCAGCGCCTCTAGCGGCGAATTGAAAAAGTTAATTCCTATCGCGAAAACGAACTGATAGGCAAAAAATTTTAATTAGAAAATTGTAGGTCGTCCTCCATTTCATTCCCTACATACATAGTATAATGAATAGAAAGTATTGCGGCGGGGTCGAAAATTCGAATACGTTTTTGACGTTAGAACACGTTTCAAGTATCTTTGAACTCGAATAGAACGTTTATGAGGTTATGTGTGTATGTGGGTGTCCGTGAGTCTATAAATTCGATATCTCACAAACAAATGGAGCTTTTTGATCGTAATTTGGATGATTATTACGATCCGTGAATATTGACACCTTATTGATTTTAAACGTAATCGGACGTTTGAAAGATCCCCCAAATTTTCGAATTAATTTTTATAAAAAATCAGAGCATTCAATAATGTCAAATAAATAATTATTTTATACGTAATATTTTATTCTAAAACGAATGATACAAACTTTGGAATGCTACCTTGAATCGTTTTTGAGGTATTGCACGTTTTTCAAATACATGTACTTAAAAATATTACATAAAAATAAACAGTACAACGCATCATCAAATATGTAATATTTGGCGATGAATTAGTCGACCTTAGTGGCTAATTTGGCTAAATATTGCTAACTTGGCGACATCTTTTAATGCGGTGCCAAATTTAAGAAAATATCACTAAATTTGTAAACATGACTCCAAATTGACAATTTAATAATTGACGCATTTTAATATAAGAGAGTATATAGCAGATGTTGGCAATACTTTTAATTGTTAAGTTGTATTTGCGCGAAATATGAGTCAATTTGATAAATCGAAGATACCATCTCAGTTAGGTTGTAAAGATCCTTGCTGCCCCAACCGGGAATCGAACCTTGGATCTCCGAACTGACCACCCGGCTCTATCTTTGAGCTACTGGGACGAAATTGCAAGCTCTTATCGTCGAAGTTGCAAGGTTCTGTATCTTAGTCGATACTTGTTGTTGAGACCCAGATCCGACCTACCAGAAAGGTGTAAGGAAACCGTTTGGACGGCCGGGAAGTGCCACCCAATTTAGACCGGAACCCAGTGGGGAAGGCATCCACAGGGACCGTACCGTCCTTCCCCTACCACCAACCTCTCGGAAGGACTTACGGACCCAGATGTTTAACGTGATCGTACTCCGTATGAACACGGCGGCAGTTGTGGCAGCGTGCAAATCCAGCGCGCAAACCACCGGGCTATAGCGCCCGAAATGTGCCAACCTTAGTCGATACTACCTTAGTCGATAAGTGTTGCAAACCCAAACCACTCGACTGACTCAAAGGGTTTGTAGCAGCTGCTTCAGTGGCCGGGAGATACTTTAAGTGCGCATGTGTTGTTGTTGAGACCCAGACCGTCTGACCTACCAGAACTGTTTGGAAACCGGGAAGAGCCACTCAATTTAGCCCGGAACCCAATGGGGGAGGCATCCACAGGGACCATATCCTCTCCCCTACCACCAACATCTCGGGTGGACTTACAGATGCACATGTTTAACGTGATTGTACTCCGAGTGAACAAGGCGGCAGTTTTGGCAGCGGAGGGAATCGAACCCGGGTCTACCGAGTGCAATTCCCGCGCGCTAACCACTGGGCTACCGCGCCCATAAAGTGTTGTTGATGTTGTTGAAACCCAGACCGTTCGACCTACCAGAAAGGTGTAAGGTAACTGTTTTGGACGGTTGGGAAGTGCCACCCAATTTAGACCGAAACCCAGTGGGGAAGGCATCCACAGGGACCGTACCCTCCTTCCCCTACCACCAACCTCTCGGAAGGACTTGTGGACCCACATGTTTAACGTGATCGTACTCCGCATGAACACGGCGGCAGTTTTGGCAGTGGCTGGAATCGAACCCGGGGCGCCCATAAAGTGTTGAAGGCCCAGACCACACGACCAACCCAGGGGTTTATGGTAACAAATTGTATGGCCGGGCCCATAAAGTGTTGTTGTTGTTGAGACCCAGACCGTCCGACCTACCAGAAAGGTGTAAGGTAACTGAATGGACGGCCGGGAAGTGCCACCCAATTTAGACCGGAACCCAGTGGGGGAGGCATCCACAGGGACCGTACCCTCCTTCCCCTACCACCAACCTCTCGGAAGGACTTACGGACCCACATGTTTAACGTGATCGTACTCCGCATGAACACGGCATAAAGTGGCCCATAAAGTGTGCAACAATTCAGCATTCTTGGTCACCAGAGAACTTGTAAAGTCGTAAGCATTATATAAACACTTTAGGTAATTATATACAGTGATACCAGGAAAAGCAACCTCAAAATTTATATAAAATTTTGCGTCGTCTTTACTGTTTACCGTTGGATTACAGAGCAGTTAAGTTCGACGATTGGTTATGCTAAAACTCCTTGCAAGTTCGGTAAACTCGTAGAAAACTAAAATCGAGTTCAAACTTATTCTTGTAACAAATCATCTTTAACTCCACGACGTCAAGTCCAGTTTTCATCAAAACGGGATTTTGAGAGAATAGTATACTGTTGCTGCAAGATAAATATCTTCCTTTAAAAGCCAGATTATAAAATATTTTTCTTTATGACTCGAAAATAAATGTTCACTTCCTTCTCTCTGCAGACGCTAGAGGAAATGAAAAGAAATAAATCTTTTCATTTCTCTCGGTTGGTGTTTGTTCACAGACATAGGATTGTTTAGAATTTGAATTTAATAGCTCGTGATTTAAGAATATTACGCTTTAATATTATTTTTTCTATCACTAAGTGATGTTCGCTAAGTTTTTTTTTCTCTTCACTAATACGTGTTCAAAATGCGAATTTATTATGAATTTATTCATAATAGATTAACCGGAGTAATTTTTTTAAAATATTTCGTTAACTCAAAGTGGCATCACCTATTTGTTTTGAATAGTTTTGTACGGATGCATGTTAGTGTAGTGTCTGCAGCCAGCTGCTGGTATTTTTAAAAACAATCAGTTACTTGATTTAAAATTAATAAATGATTAAAATAATTATTTTTCCCGTATACTGACAAGAGGTGTAATGTATATAAGGAATATATTGTGACGGTGGTAAAAAATTCGGGTTTTCGAAGGAAGAGCACGATTTATGCATCCTTGAACTCGAATCTAACGTTTTTTGAGATGATGGCTGTATGTGTGTGGTGTTGAGACCCAGACCGTCCGACCTACCAGAAAGGTGTAAGGTAACCGTTTGGACGGCTGGGACGTGCCACCCAATTTAGATCGGAACCCAGTGGGGGGAGGCATCCACAGGGACCGTACCCTCCTTCCCCTACCACCAACCTCTCGGAAGGACTTACGAACCCACATGTTTAACGTGATTGTACTCCGCATGAACACGGCGGCAGTTGTGGCAGCGTGCAAATCCAGCGCGCAAACCACTGGGCTACCGCGCCCGAAAATGTGCCAACAGCACGCGGTGTTCCCAGGTGGTCACCCACCCAAGTACTAACCGCGCCCGATGCTGCTTGACTTCGGTGATCTAACGAGAACCGTTGTTTTCAGCACGGTAGGGCCGTTGGCTCAGGCTGTGTGTGTGTGTGTGTGTGTGTGTGTGTGTGTGTGTGTGTGTGTGGTGGAGGGGGGAGGTTATTACATAATTTTATAATATAATAAAATGATAATGCTGTTACATGTCCGGTGTTCGTCCGGCATATGGGCACGTTAAGGCTAACAAGACCTCAAATCGTTAAAATTGGATCAATTGAACCCAAGTATTTGGCCATGTCGTCCACCCGTTGCTGTCATTGCGCAGGCGGATCACTATTAACGATTGCCAGGAAGATTGTTAAAATTAGACAATATACAGACCCTGAACTGACAACGCGTTGCGCTCCAGGTAGAAGATGCATTAATTGTATAATAATTACAATCATTAGCGAAAAGACCTCCTAAATGGGAAGAAATAGCAATTTATAAATTTTTCAAAATCCACTTCGACGGTAAGCGTTTTCGACTTCGTCTCAGTAGATCTGTGGTTCGATTTAAGATTAGGACAGCAAGGTTCCTTAATCTTTACAATGGCGCCCAAACAAATCAACCCTACAGGTTAGTGCAAAGATGTCGGAAGTCTGAAAGTAGCTCTAGTATGGCTGGCACGGATTCAGTGGACGCTGGCATATTCCGTGCCGATTTCAAATCGGGAGGTCAACAACCACATTGGAAGCTAACCTACAGGATAAAAATAGTATCAGGAAGATAACCCAAAGGTAAAAATAGCAGGAGATGGTCAGTCAGATTGTCAATTGCACGTCAATCTGACATTAGCGGGTGGAGAATGCAGAGTTCACTTCGATGATAAGCCTTTGCAATTCCGTCAGAGTACCTCAACGGTAGAACGTCTGTTGGTCGGTACGAAGATCCAAGGTCCTATTCCCAGTTGGGGCAGTAAGGTTCTTTACAATCTCCTGCGCTCTTCCTGTCAAATTTATTTAAAAAAGAAAATAACAGCTAATTCAAAATGTATTTGGGATAATCACCATGATTTTAGAAAATATTTCTTCAGTTTTTTAACGAAATATTTATGGTTGTAATCTGCAGGAAACATTGATTTTATGGGTGCATTTTAAAAATGTACGTTTCTGGGTTTGCTCATAATTATTGTTGTTAAAATAAATCGAAGTTTTTGTTTTCCTCAGCGAATTCATGTGGAAATGGTTGTTGGAGAGAATGGTTGTCAAAAAAGAAATAAAAAAACTAACTAACTTATAAAGATAATCAACAACCTGTTGCAATAGCAACATAAATGTGCCTTGTATATATCCTGAACATCCCAACGCCATTATGAACAGTAATTAATTTTATATTTAATGGTTCAGGAGATGCCATCTTGCGCTATCTTATCCGATAAATTATTATTATTATTATTCCTTTTAATAAATGGATAAATCACTTGATTCCTTGGAAGTCAAATCCAATTTTCATCAAGAACACGATTTTGTAAAAACTTTATTGTTGCTGTAAAAAAAAATATTTCCCTTGAGACTACGATTATAAAATGTTTCCTTTCATGACTTGGAAGAGAAATATTTGCTGTTTCCTCTCCTGCAAATGTAACAGGAAATGAAAAGGAATAATCTTTTTTGCTTTTTTCCCCAGCCTGTTTTCGAAGACACATGAGGCCGCCCAGGATTTGAATGTGAAATCTCGGGATGTAAGCAGATTGCTCTCTTCAAGACTTTTTTTTTATCTGCATGAAATAATAAGGAGCGTGTTCAAATTGTGAATTTATCATGAATTTGAGTTTACAGATTTAAAGGCAATTTTTCAAAATAGTTTGTTATATCAAGGTAAAATCCCCACCACCGCTGTTTTTGCTTTTATTTATTCATTTGAAAAGAGTCCTCCCCGTTGCTTTTACTTATTCATTCGAAAAGGCTCCCCCCCGTTGCTTTTACTTTAATTTATTCATTTGAAAAGAGTCCCCCACCCCCGTTGCTTTTACTTTTATTTATTCATTTGAAAAGAGTCCCCCCTCCGTTGCTTTTACTTTTATTTATTCATTTGAAAAAAGTCCCCCAACCCCCGTTGCTTTTACTTTTATTTATTCATTTGAAAAGAGTTCCCCCCGTTGCTTTTACTTTTATTTATTCATTTGAAAAGACTCTTCACTGGTAAACATTTTTTTCTTTTATCGTCAGATATATTAACATTATTAGTAACATATTAGTAAAATATAATTATTGAAGAAAAATGGTAAAACATCCATAAAAAACCAAAGTATTCAAATTCCAATCAGGTGGTTTCTGAGATTATCTTCAGATTTTTCTGTTTGGTATTTGAATACTTGAGTAATTTTGCTTTTTATGGATGCTTTACTATTTCTCTTCAATAATTATACACTGGCGGAAAATAAAATCCCAACACCAAGAATAAATTAATTTAGAGGAATGAAATTTAGGCAAAGCAATTGTGTAGATAACATACTTATTTGATTAAAGTTTCAAGGTCACTGGTTAAAGTATGAGCGAGAAGAGCCATTTCAAATGTGAAATGGTGGTACATTAATAACCGCTGTAGTCGCCACGATTTTGAATGCAAGCTTGCAAACGTGCATGCATTGTGTCGTACAGGTGCCGTATGTGATTTTGTGGGATGGGGTTCCATGCCTCTTGCACTTGGTCAGTCAAATTAGCAACGGTTAATGCTGGTTGTGGATGACGCTGGTTTTGTCTTCCAATAATGTCCGATGCGTGCTCGATGGGAGAAAGATCTGGTGATCTCGCAGGCCAAGGCAACATGTTGACACCCTGTGGAGCACGTTGGGTGACAGCAGCGGTATGAGGACGAGCGTTATACTGTTGGAAACACCCTCTTGAATATTGCTCATGAATGGCAGCAGAACCGGTTCAATCACCAGTCTGATGTACAAATTTGCTGTCAAGGTGCTTGGGATAACGACGAGAGTGCTCCTGCTGTCATAAGAAATGGCTCCCCAGACCATAACTCCTGGTGTAGGTCCAGTGTGTCTACGCCGCAGACAGCTTGGTTTCAAGCGCTCAGTTGACCTCCTTCTTACCAACATACGACCATTACTGGCACAAAGACAGAAAAGGCTCTCATCTGAGAACACAACAGATCTCCACTCCGTCTTCCAATGAGCTCTAGCTTGACACCACTGACGTCGCAGATGGCAGTGATTCGGAGTTAGTGGTAAGAACGATACAGGCCGTCTGGCTCGGAGCTGTCCTTCAAGTAATCGATTTCTTACAATTTGCTGTGTCATTCTGGGGACAACAGAAGCTCTAATTGCTGCTGCAGATGCAGTACAATCCGCCACAGTCATGCGGCGAATACGGCGGTCTTCCCTCCCAGTATTGGCCCGTGTGCGACCGGACCCCGGTCTTCTTGAGACAGTGCCTTGCCGTGACCAAGGCTGCCAACAATCATGCACAGTGGATATATCCCTGCCAAGTCTTACTGCAATATCGCGGAAAGAATATCTACCTTCTCGTAGCCCTATTATACGGCTTCGTTCAAACTCACTGTCACTAAGCTGCTGATACTGCCTTCTTCGTCTCCTTAAAGGTATTCTTGACTCAAACCTAGCTCACAACGTCCAATCTGGAAGATAAATAACGCTCACTAAATTTACATCGCGTATTTAAAACAAACGTGATTTGCATGATCATAGTGAAGCTACTAGCGCCACTCTTATTCGTTTAGCGCGAAATTTGAATATGCATAGTCTTTCATATGTGCAAAAACGTGCCTCTCAAATTTTGTTTATCTAGCACAACTTCTTCTTGGTGTTGGGATTTTATTTTCCGCATATATATATATATATATATATAACTTAATTGTACTATTTGTAACTTATCTTATATTGGCCAAACCAGCAACCCTTTACATCTTAGAATGAATGTACACAGGGATCATATTAAAAAATTTGACCATAAAGTCTTTAATGATCTCCCTACTAAAAATCAATTTGAATATCAGCACTTTGCTACACACGGATTTAAAAATGTATCCCTTCATATTTTAGATATTAAAATTTCACTCACGGATAGATTAGTATTTGAAAATTATTACATTAAAAAATATAAAACTCTCTTCCCCTTTGGCTTAAATCAAATTTATAATAATAATAATGTTGTTAACAATAGTTTTGAATACAATTCTCATAAATCTTCAGTATATAAACATCTTTTTCATTATTCAAAGTCATCAACTCCTAGTAAAAAGCGATATAAGCGTGGCAAAGGAAAAAGTAACTTAAGTAAAACTATTGATTACAAAGCAGACATTTTGAAATTACAATATAATTATTCTCAAACTTTCAATTTTCTACCTGTTAGAACATGGTTATATAAAGTCAGAAAAAACAAATTAAGTATTGTTTATACTAATTTTTTAAAATTAAAATTAACTCATGAGCATTTTAAACATTTATTTTTTGATTTGCTTCTTTCTCGTACAAATTTCTTAAATTACCACCTACTCCATACACCAAATCCACATACTAAAATAGCTTACTGTGTTATTTCTTTTAAACACCCTATTCTTAATTCTCTTAACTTCAATAATTTATTTGCAAAACATCAGCACTTGTTACCAGTAAATGATATCAAAATACAAAAATCATTTAAATATAATTTACCAATTGGTAGAACTATTTATAATTACAATGAAGTTTCCAGGACATTAAACTCCGATGATCTTACATCATGTGTATGCAGCAATCAAAATCTTGCCCCTTTTGTCAACTCCACTCATGGTCACATTATTACTGGGGATCTCAGTATAGTTCAGGATGATATACTTAGGGATATTATGAATAAAGGGTCTAAATTTCGCATTCCATTCTGCCATCACCCTAAACAACTTCTTCAGTCTCTATCATTTGATTTTGATAAATTCATATATCAACTTGCTTGTTCACATTCTATTCCTATTGAAGAATTCAATCTATGGAAGTATACTACCTTATATCTACTTAAAAATTTTATTATAAACATTAAATTAACGAAGCCTAGGTATCATTATAAACAACTCCTTTCTGCTATCAAAGAACTACAACAACATTTTGTCATAACTTATGTAGATAAAGCTTCTAATAATTATGCCATCATTTGTAAAAAATATTATGTTTCTCTGTTACAGAATTACTTAAAAAATAATCAAATTTTTAAACCCATTAATAATCAGTCTATCCAAATCAAAACTAAAATGCTAAAATTATATACACAATTAAATATTAATTGTAAGTATTTTAAATTTCCTTATGTTACTTTGGTTCCTAAATTCCACAAATCACCTCTCAGTTTTAGAACAGTCACTTGTGGACATAATACCTTTACCACTACAGCTAGTAAGTACTTGCTTAACTGTTTAAATCGAATTAATGAATCTCTTAAATTCAGGAATTCAGGATATTTCATTTTGAACAATAGTTTGGATTTAGTTAATCACCTTAGCAAGTTTCCACAAATTCTTGGTTTCCAAACCTTTGATTTTAAAGACCTATTTAATAATATTGTCATTAAAGATTTACATAAAGTTATTATCTCTCTTTATCATGACTATATATCATCCAATCATGTTGCTTTTAATGTCAAAAATTTTCCTATGCTCTTGCACTTTGTGTTATACAACAATTATATTATCCAAGGTAATAACATTTATTTACAAACATCTGGTGTACCACAAGGTGGCTGTAGTAGTAGTATACTCGCTAACTTATATCTTTATTATCATGAATGTCATTTTAACTCTAATTCATATATTATATATAGATATGTTGACGACTTAATTTGTATTATCATTGATAATTCCTATCACATTAATATTGATTTTTACCCGTCTAACCTAGAATTAATTCCTAATGAGCCTTACGTTAGTCAAACTGTTAATTTTTTAGACCTAAAATTAGATACCCTCAATAATCATGTTATCACCAATCTATATGATAAAAAAGATTCTTACAACTTCTCTATCATAAAGCTACTATCATATCAATCTTGTAATTCTATTCAATTGTTTAGAAACATCATTTTAAACCAGCTATTTCGAATACATCGTCTTACTGATCCTCAGTTTCACTTTCTACACATCAATAAACTTAAACGCATTTGTCAAAATTACCAATATCCGGAAGTATTTGTAAATAATATCATTAATAATTTCAAATATACCACGTAATAATTTTACACATGCATTATTTATCTTTGATTGGTTAACTCTTTTTTGAAAATTCACCCTTTCTTATCACCTCACTTACCACTTGGCCTGAGTCTAATACTGTTTACTATTTTCGAATGACTATTTTCCTCTTGTCCTGAGTCCTATACTGATTACTATTTTTGAAAGTCTCCATACATATTATGAATCGTTCAATTGTATTCATTCCGGTGCCCACTCGCATTGACGAAGTGAGGTGAAATGCTCAGTCACTAGTTTATCTTACACGTGGTGGTGCTACGCTTGTTTTTTCCCATTTCTGTACAAGGAGGTATTGTTTTTCAGAATTGTATAATTCAATTGATTTATTTTCTCCTTCCACTAGCCAGTAGACAGTTCCAATGGTGTTTATAGTTAAATACTATCGCCATTGTCAGAAACTGGCTATTATATCGGTTTTAATTCGAATTGTATGGCTGTCCTGATGAGAATGCAATTTCGAACTAACCGCCATTTTTTGTGTAGTTTCAATTGCTTGTTCTCTATTCTTAATCTCTTATCCTGAGCTGTTTATTATTGCCTATTCTCATATTGCCGAGTTTTATTTTTATTTACTTTTATATACATTAATTGTGATTTTTGAATCCTATTATTCTTCTCATCCCCCTTTCCATTATAGTGATATGTTACCTTCTATCCTTATCCTTAGTCTTGGCCTATAGTTACTCATTTGTAACAGATATGCTAGAGATGGGTTTTTTTGTACATACAGTAGTTTATGCATAATTTTCGATTAAAATCCTTCAATTTTTATTTATATATATATATATATATATATATATATATATATATATATATATATATATATATATATATATATATATATATATATATATATAATATTTATATATTTATTGAAGAATTTTAATTTACTTGTAATATATATATCAGAGATTGATCATTTATTGAAATTGTTCTGTATAGAATGAAAATAAGATGGTCTGAAGTGAATATTTGATATCAAAAATGACTATACGACGAGCTTATGAATATGATTTGAAAAAAAATTGAAAAGCATTTCCGAAACCGTGTACGTTGTC
Organism: Amaurobius ferox; assembly: GCA_951213105.1. NCBI lineage: Eukaryota > Metazoa > Arthropoda > Arachnida > Araneae > Amaurobiidae > Amaurobius > Amaurobius ferox. Next base: position 85,212,632 of record OX578138.1, read on the forward strand.
AAGGGCCATACCTGATTCGTTAATGCTGATTCTACGTTTCTGTGAGCATTACTGTATATATATATATATATATATATATATATATACATATAGTAGTTAACTAGACGTGCATTGAAATCACAAGACTAATAATTGTTTTGTAAAATAAAAGGGAGTACGAAGATCATTATATATATATATATATATATATATATATATATATATATATATATATATATATATATATATATGATCTAAGTGTTGATACATAGGTGGAAACCATGTTAAAATCTGAAGTTTAACGTAAATTGCTTGCAAAAATTATTTTGTAAATTTGTTAACATTTGGCTTAGTTATATAAAATATAACCATGGAGCAGGCGAATGGTCATTTTTTGGAAAGGGCTTTCTTCCTCCCCTAAAAAAGATCTGAAAGAAATACTGATTTTGTTAGAAAACATTTTCCCCTATTTTTTTGCCAGTAAAATGGTTATTTAATAAAATGCTACATGTAACTCTCAATATAAAGTATTGCTACACGTGAAACAAAATATCAATCTGGAAAATTAAATACTTTGCTAGTCTGACAGTATAAAAAGTGATTAAAGGTATCAACCGCTTTCGAAGTTAAAGAAGAGGACTCCCCTTTTCAGGTTAAAAAGGCCGAGCTCGAGCGCCAACAAGGGCATGAACACGTCTGTCTTTTTATCCAGGCGAAAAATGCTTTTTTTTTTTTTTGTCTCTGAAACTAATTGATACTTTTAAGAACCGCTTATGCTTTTAAACTATTGTTTAAGTTGGCGAATTGTTCTATGCGAGCGATGTTTTAAACAAAATATTGATTTAATACAGGTACAAAATTTCCAAAAAATAAATCTCTAACGTGTGTCGAACAGATTCTAAATGTGTTACTAGAAGTGGCCAGCAAATAAATAAAAATAACACCAATTTTACACTCTGTCGCTCTGTGTGGCCGCCATAAATCTTTAACTTCACTGTGCATTACTTCTTTAACATTCTAGAATGCTAAAAAACTTAACTTCTTTGCAATCAACCATTAATAAAACAATTCCCTGACCTGTGTCTTAATCAAATAAAAGTTCTTGCAAAGTGATGCGTGCCCCCCCCCCCCTCCTCTCCCCCATAAGGAATCAGAGCTAGGAGCAAAACAAAAATCCGAGGGAGAGAGATGTGACAAGAAAGAAAACGAGAAGGTTCGGCAGACAGCACTGCGGCCACTGGTCGACCTTGACAGTGATTGACAGGCCCGGTTGCCCAGCGCTGCACCTCGTGTCAGCATCAATCCAAAATAAAGCGGGATGGTGCACTACATCCGGATTGAGTAAATGTCTTGATAGAACACGATAGCAGGAGATTCACAAGACGTAAAATTAATGGATAGCGATTGTATTTTATGAGATATTAATGCGATTTGTAGTTTCGTGAATGCCTGTTTATGAGAGATATCTTTTTCGTTTAATGGCAACACTCTGGGTGTTTCAGAGTCCACCGGTCTGCGCGTGCCGAAGTTTCTTACTGTCATTGCAAATATCAATTATTCCATGCTGACGAGCGAAACCGGTCCATGGATACTGGTATCTATACTGGAAGTGTCTTCCGAGTAACTTGAAGTTTTACGAAAGCCGTACAAGAACATATAATTGATTTCGAATCAAGTTCTTAATTTTCGATATATAGTAGCTATAATTGCGATATTTTAATATTCTGAATTACTTTGGTAAAAATGGTCACGATTTGAATATTTCCAACTATTTTGGAAAAAGTGGTCATAACTTCAATATTTTAATATTTTGAACTTTTCGGTTTTATCGGACTAAAACCACAGCCGATTTTCTAGTCCGGATATCATGAAAGTATATTATATGGAGTAATTTCTTTGTACAGAGACTCTAATTCGCGGACGCAATGTATGCTCTAACTTTTAATTTATTTTTTTATGAACTCAAGTTTTATAAAATGTGAATATCGAAATGACAGACTAAAATTCAAAAGGAAAAATCGATTATCTTCTAAAAATGTCTTACAATTTAAAGAAAACAAATGTATATAATATAGTTGCTACAGAAAAAGACGTTAGAGCGCCATACATCGCATTCTTTTATTTCCTACACCGAATTTCATCTCATTACGAAAGCTTCTGCAAGTAAAACCATTTCCAAAATGAATTCCATTTGCACACTGGAACTATTCCGCACGTACACACAATGATCACAAGTGCGTCACATGTACAAAACTCCATCCATTTTAAATTTGCCAATGATGAATTAAAAAAATAGGACCAGGAATTCTTGTCACTTCATTAGCTTCTAAATGAAGAATTCTGAACCAAACGACTTTTTATTTCGGAAGAATTGAATGAATCACTTGTGGTCGTTAAATCGTTCCGGAGCAGAAAATTGTTCGTGCTTGAGAGTTTTTTGGAAGCTATAGAAGAAACACTGAAATTACCTCAGCCCAACAAATGACTTCATGTTAAGAAATCGTAAGAGAAAAAACGACATTGCTCTCATTTTAGGATTCAATAAATCTTTGACTTATGTAAATGTTTCTATACCTACCACATATACCCGGTGTTTAACAAAGAGTGCGAAAGAAATATAATATTAATGATTTTTCGTTGAAGTTAGGTGAAATATGAAAAACAATCAGCAAACAGAAGAGAAATTAGCAATGATAGTTACAATTCCCGGAAATTATTATTTCATAAAAATTTAAAATGTAATTTTTTATACTGCTCTCCCTAATAAAAAAACATCAGTTAGTAATAATTAGGTCAATTAGTAATAATTAAATATCAATTAGTAATAATTAAATGTTAGTTAGTAATAATTAAATGTCAATTAGTTTAATTAGGCCAAAATGCATTTACACGGTAACTTCTGATGAAAAATTCGCTAATATATATATATATATAATCATTGGATTACTTGACTTATTCTGTTTTACCTGAACTGTAAATGTGCATAAGTTTACTTCGAATGAAATTAAATATGGGGGAGATCAAGAAATATATTTAAAGCAAAAAACCTGCCCATTGAAATCTAGGAGAATAGAATGCATTCCATCCTCCTAGATTGAAATCTGCTTCTATTTAATTTTGAATAACTTGTTTGTTGCTGGTCCCTTTCAATCGAAACGAAAAATACCGAATAACAAAAATTGGAATATCACAGCGAATTTTTTATCAACAAGCATCGGGTAAATGTCTTTCACTGTAATTAATTAAGGGCGGAAAAATGATACTAATTAACATTATTTTGTTTGGGGGCAGTATAAAAAATTAAATTTTGCAATTTAATGAAATTATAGATTCCGACGGGTGCAACACATAGCACTAATATCCTCTGTTGCTGATTATTTTTAATATTTCATTTAACTTCTTCGACGATACTTTTACGATTTTACGATACTTTTACGATTAATTTTTACAATTTTATATTCCCTTCAGATACTCTTCATTAAACACCGGGTACAGTATAATGTAAAGGAAAAATATTCACATTCTAGAACACGAATCAATTATTTTTTATAGGTACGACTGTGTGTGTATGTGTGTGGTACTTTCTCTACATGCATAGTATAATGTATAAAGCATTGTAACGGGTTCGAAACTTCACGTTCGTGTTCTATTTAAACGGGTTCTGTCAGTATTGTTGTTGAGACCCAGACCGTCCGACCTACCAGAAAGGTGTAAGGTAACCGTTTGGATGGCCGGGAAGTGCCACCCAATTTAGGCCGGAACCCAGTGGTGGAGGCATCCACAGGGACCGTACCCTCCTTCCCCTACCACCAACCTCTCGGAAGGACTTGCGGACCCACATGTTTGAAGCGATTGTACTCCGCATGAACACGGCGGCAGTTGTGGCATCGTGCAAATCCAGCGCGCAAACCACCGGGCTACCGCGCCCTGAATGTACCAACAGCACGCGGTGTTCCCAGGTGGTCCCCCACCCAAGTACTAACCGCGCCCGTTGCTGCTTGTCTTCGGTGATCTAACGAGAACCGGTGTTTTCAGCACGGTAGGGCCGTTGGCCGGGATTCTGTGAGTGTGAACTTAGTCTTTGCAGCTTCGTGCAATCTGAGCCCAATTTTAAGAAATTTTCTATCACTACAGGTATCGGCTATTTCAGGGTGGTTGCAAGATCCAAGATAAAAAAATTCCCCGATATTTTCCTGATTTCCAGATAATATCTTAAATTCCCCGATATGTATCACTATCTCTTTTTACTAAATATCAGTTTAACAAGCATAAAAATGTTAATTAATAAAATTGAGTTACAGAGTCTACTTTGACGATGAGAGCTTGCAATTTCGTCCCAGTAGCTCAACGGTAAAACGTCAGCTGGTCAGTTCGAAGATCCAGGGTTCGATTCCCAGTTGGGGTAGCAAGGTTCTTTACAAAGTGATGATTAAAAAGAAATAATTGAAATTAATTACTTTCAGCATTGAAAAATATAATGATCATCGCATAGTATTTATGCAAGAGTTATATATAAGAACAGTATTATTATCCTTCAAGCATTAAAATTCCAGATAAGCTATTAAACTCAGCTATAAACTGAGAATCTTCCGTAAAATCCAGTCCAGAATTCATATAGCTAAATATCACTTATTGCAATAAAATTATGTATAAGCAGAAACGGGTTTTATTTAATCTGCTTTTCCTATCATATGAAATATCTTGACAATTTTTAAAACTATTTAGATGAGAGGGATCACTGAGAAATGTAGAAATTTTAAAACTATCTTCTTTTTATTGAGGTCTCTAATAGGCTGTCTCCCATCGCATGAAACGTGAATAAAGAATTCTACACATGTGTATTGTCGTAAGTCCAGAGAAAGCTGTGATTACAAAAACAATTCCAATTTCCCTGGATTTTACATTTTTTTCGTAGAAATTCCCTGACATTTCCCTGTTTTTTTTCCAGAATATTGATATTCCCTGATGTTTCCATGATTTCCCTGAATTCTAGGTTCTGTAGCCACCCCTGTATTACTATTCCATGTTGTCTAGCAAGGTCCGTAGAATATCTTATATATGTTATTATTCTGTTAATCTTGGTTGTCTAGCGCGTAATAAGTACGACACCAGTTTGTAGATGCTAACAGTTTTTTTTATAAGGAAAATTTCGGACTTACAAGGCGGGCATTTTTATCAACATTTACATCAGAGGTGGGAGGGACAGTCGAAAAATTTTGGAAATTTCAGAGATCAAAAAAAAGAAAAAAATGGCCATTTTAGTAAATTTTATGTTAAATTATTTTATTTAAGTTTTATATAGCCTTTTTAATTTTATAAAATAACTAAAATATTTAACCTGGAAAGGTTGTAGTGTGTGTGTGTGTGGAAGGGGGGGGGGGGATACCGCTCTTCTTTAGGTATCATGCCTATGAAATTTGAGCTGTAATGCCAAGATAACATATTTCAAATTAACTAAGTAACTAAAATTTATTTAAATAATAAACAAATATTGATATTTCATGAAATGCGTAACTGTTACAAAATGGGATTCATAGCTGTTCTGAAATTATTTACTGCAAACATAAGGGGGGGGGGGAAACAATAAATTTGATTGAAACCGTTTCTTTAAAATTTCTAGAAATCTAACAGCGCCGTATAATGTGTAAAACTGAGAAAAGTTAAATAATATATCCGTGTTTATTTTACTGCATTTTTTGTTTCGGAGATGAATTATCAATTCATGCACACAAAACGTACTGTGCACTTTCCAGTAAATAAAATGGCTTAACTTACAAGAGAATTCTTTCATCACGCGCTCTTCAATTTTAGTAAAGCATATACAGCCATTAGAATAAATAAAATCTGATGTGGACAACACATGACTTTCCTTATATAATGCAATGAATTTATTATTTTTACAATAAAAAATAGGTTTTTCTTATAGTAGCTATTTATATTCTTTCCAAGAAATTGAATTTTCATCAATTAGTCGTCATTTACACTGATTTAGTGTCATTTTTATCCATTTGGTGACATTTTCGTTAATTTGACAACAATTAAAAATGTTGCCAAGTTGGCGACATTCCGCCAAATTCGGCGCCAAAATATCGCCAAGCGTTGTGGACGGAGAAAAAAGTTATTATCTTAGCAGATAAATAACTATTGGCGTTCAAATACAAAAGTATTACTCAAAATATTTTTTCTCATGAATGGAACGAGCTAGATTCCCGAGAAAGATGTCACCCAATTTATCGCATGATATTACATATGAAAAGTGAACATGTTTCTCAACAATTAATATATTTTTTTAATTTATAGGATATTTTGTTAAATTTATTTAAAAAATGTGCAATATCTCGAGAACGGTCCATGCTAGCGTTCTAAAGTTTGTCAATCGATTTCTAAGGAAAAATTACATTAAAAATGTCTATTTGCATAGCTTTATTAAAGGTTTTGATTTTTTGATTTTTTTTTAAATTTCACTCGACAATTTAGGGGGGGGGGGGTTCTGAACATTCGATTATGTTTAAAAACAATAGGATTCCAGTATTTACGGATTGTGATTTTTGTACCAAATTTTATTCGAATCGCTCTATTCGTTCGTGAGATATCGTCTCCATAGACTCACTGACACACACATACATACTTTCACACACACACACTCACAGATATTACTTTAAAAATGTTCGATTTGTGATCAGGGATGCTTGAAACGTGCTTTCCCGTCGAAAACTCGAATTCGAATTTTCGACCCCGTCACAATACTTTCCTTATACATTATGTATATAAGGAAAGTAACGAATGTAATCATTATGAAGAATAAAATATATGCTATAAATCCTAACACTATTTTTTTTTAAAATAAAAAGCCATTCTTTCACTCTGCATAAATTTCAGTTTTGCACTACACAAATTGTGCGCAACTGCACATTATATATATAAAAAAAACCTTGATACAATTATCTGTAATGAGAGCTCGATCACAACTTTAACAACGTCTCCTGTTGTAGGTGAATTCATTGGGAATGACATTTCAGTTTTACTAACCACACTTTTGTATCATTACACTTTTACAGCCACACGTAAATGAATTAAAAGTATACATTACCTCTCTTTCATGTAACAAATCTTTGCTCATTGCAAAAAGTCTTCTCGACGTAAGTCATTTACTAAATGAATTCCATTTCAAAAAATGAAAGCATCACTTATAAAACACAATCATCCTGAAGGCGTAAACTTGCGGGTGTATGGAAAGTACAAACCGTTTCTTTTCCTCCCCCCTTTTTTTAAATTTACCGATAAAATTGAAAATTATTCCACTCGGGGAAAAAAAAAATAATAATCCTATTTGTGAAGAGAATCGACCGCGAATTTCGGTCGCTTCATTAGCTGTTAAATATAGAATTCTGGCCCAAAAAGATTGGTTATTTCGGAATGAACTTCGAAAAACCGAGGGACAGTTCTTTCAGAATCATTTTGAAGTAGAAGAAAAGCCGTTCGTGCATGCCAGTTTCCTCTGAAGATCATCTATTTTTAAAATGTATATGGCGCAAACAAATTTCTTAACGTAATCGAATTTTCTTTTGCCGGTCGTCTGCAAGAAATCGCGCTTGTGGAGTAAATGAGCTTTGAATGGGAGGAATAGAATAATTCCATTTATTCTTGATTTGGGACAAATTGTAAATGCAGCTGAAATTTTGATCAAATTAAAGTATTTACTAGGAAATCAACTCTTCTCAAGCGTGCTTCGGCTTTTTCTTTTTATTGAAACCTATAGAAATAAGTCCAAAGTTTGTAGCTTGTTTAGATATCGAAATTTTATCCTCTAGTTTTGCCACACATACTGAAAAAAGGAACATTTTGCTTCTTTGCATTCTATAAAATAAATAGCATGTCTAATACTTGGAAAATTGATATATCACTCATCAATATATTTCATAAATATTTATAATTATTTTATCAAACTAAAATATAATATTTACCCCGCCCCCCCTTTTTATGCATCAACTCTTGTCCAAACAAACAAACAACAACAAAAAACGTGGAAAAGAAATCCCTAAAATTGAATTAGTTGTAAACTTAAAACTTGAGAACATAGGAGAACTGAAAAAAATGGCGGAAGAGAAACATTATCTTAACTTGTCAACTTAAACATTACGGAATTGCTAAAGTTAAAAAAAAAAAAAAAAAAAAAAAAATGGATTGTGTGACTCCATTCGACTATCTCATTTCTGTACACAAATTTTGATTTTAATTTTTTGTTTTATATTGTTCGAAAATCAATTTACCCCAGAAGAAATAAAATTATACAAAATTATTTTAAATTTGGAAATATTTGTGTTCTAATTACACGAATTAAGAAATATCAAATCATTTCCTACAATTTTACACAACGTATGTACTCATGGCGATATATAGACCTAATCTACCTTACACATAAACTTTAGGAAATGTGTTCGAAATGTGTTCTGGATAAATAGGCATTTTCTTAAAATTCTTGCAATTCAAATCGTTTTAGAAAAGCAATCTTTTCTTTGTTTTGTGCAAATAAAAAAAATCTGTGGGCAGCACATGACTTTCCGTATATAATGCAATGAATTTACTACTTTTACAGTTAAAAAAATGTTATTCTTATATTCTTTCAAAGATATTGAATTTTCTTCAATTAGCGTCATTTTTATCCATTTGGCGAGATTCTCGTTAATTTGGCAACATTTAAAAATGTCGCCAACTTGGCGAAATTCCGCCAAATTCGTCACCAAAATCTCGCCAAGCGCCATGGACGAAGAAATAAGTTATTCTTACAGCAGTTAAATGACTATTGGCGTTCAAATACAAAATTATTACTTAAAGTATCTTTTTCATGAATGGAACGAGCTAGATCCACGAGAATAATGTCACCAAATTTATCTCATGATATTACTTATGAAAAGTGAACATGTTTCTTAACAGTTAATATATTTCTTTAATTCATTGGATTTTTTGATAAATTTATTTGAAAAATGTGCAATATCTCGAGAACGGTTCATGCTAGCGTTCTAAAGTTTGTCAATCGTTTTCTAAGGAAAAATTGCATAAGAAATGTCCATTTGCGTAACTTTATTAAAAGTTTTGATTTTTTGATGATTTTTTCAAAATTTCACTCGAAAAGTTAGGGAGGTTCTGAACATTCGATTGTATTTTAAAACAATAGGCTTCCAGTATTCACGGATTGTGATTTTTGTATCAAATTTCATTCGAATCGCTCCATTCGTTCGTGAGACATCGTCTCCACAGACTCACTGTTCGATTCGTGATCAGGGATGCTTGAAACGTGCTCTCCCGTCGAAAACTCGAATTCGAATTTTCGATCCCATCACAATACTTTCCTTATACATTATGTATGTAAGGAAAGAAAAAAGGTTTAAAAACTGAAATAAATTGACTTGTGTGACTTCAAATTGTGTAACTTCAAGATCCTCGTACAATTTAGCGAGTGAGCAGGTAAGTGTTTTAATTTGATCAAATTTAGCGATAAATGAAATTACTTAATTTGAGTCTGCAGTCCGTTTGTTCAGCAGGCGGAGATGCTATTTCTTAATGTTGATGCAAACTTAAAAGAAAAGTAAATCGCGATCGAATTAAGTTTATTTTCTGGAGAAATATTTAAAAAGTAAAATCGATGAGCTTCAGTAAAAGCTTACATACCCAAACAACTTTTCTACTCTTCAAAGATTGAGAAACCACAAATGTTTCACTCACTTTCATGACAAATAAACGTCTGTTTGGCGCAGTGTTCTACATTTAGCAACTATTGAAGCTACCGAAATTCCCAGTCTTTTTCATTTCAAAATGAGAATTTTATTTTTTTTCTAGTGGGATATTTTCCAAATTCAGGTACCTGATGGATTAAAACTCTACTAGGCTTTTTCTTATTCTAAATATTTTACGCCAAAGTGTATCAAAACCAATTCAAAAAGAAAAAAAAAATGTATCTTTTTTAAACACTTTCCAGCATAGTTGTAAAGTTTTCATTTCTGTTCTGTCTGTCTGTCTGTCTGTCTGCTCGTTTGCAGGATAACTGCCGTGAAAATGACTTTACCAAAATGAAATTTTAGTATGTTGTTGAGACGGTCTGTAGGACACACGTGATTTGAAAATGAATAATATCACCCAACTAGTTTCGGGTTTAATCAGTGTTGAAAAAATGAAATACATTGAACCTATGGGACATAATTTTTCAAACATTTTTTAAGCGGCGTTAAAATTCACAAATTGCTTCGAAAATTTTAGGAAATACTAGAATTATCCAGTAAAATATATGTAAAAAAAATTTCAAAATATGTTCGGTAGTTTTTTACTTTCCTTATATACATAATGTATAAGGAAAGTATTGTGACGGGGTCGAAAATTCGAATTCGAGTTTTCGACGGGAGAGCACGTTTCAAGTATCCCTGATCACGAATCAAACATTTTTGAAGTGATGTGTGTGTGTGTGTGTGTGTGTGAAAGTATGTGTGTGTGTGTGTGTGTGTGTGTGTCAGTGAGTCTGTGGAGACGATAACTGACGAACGAATGGACCGATTCGAACCAAATTTGGTACAAAAATCACAATCCGTAAACACTGGAAGCCTATTGTTTTTATACGTAATCGAATGTTCAGAACCGCCCTAAATTTTCGAATGAAATTTTGAAAAAATCGTCAAAAAATCAAAACCGCTAATAAAGTTACGCAAATAGACATTTCTTATGTAATTTTTCATTAGAAAACGATTGGCATAAATTTTAGAACGATAATATGAACCGTTCTCGAGATATTGTACATTTTTCAAAAAAATTATGAAAAAGTCGTATAAAAAAAAAAATTCCTATTGAGAAATATGTTCACTTTTCATATGTAATACCATGCGATAAATAGAGTGACATCATTCTCGTGGATCTAGCTCGTTCCATTCATGAAAAAATATACTTTGAATAATACTTTTGTATTTGAACGCCAATAGTCATTTATCTGTTGTAAGAATAACTTTTTTCTTAGTGCATAACGTTTGGCGACGAATTTGGCGGAATGTCGCCAACTTGGCGACTTTTTTGAAATGTTGCCAAATTAATGAAAATCTCGCCAAATGGATAAAAATGATGCTAAATCAATGAAAATGACGACTAATTGTCGAAAATTCAATATCTTGGAAAGAATATTAGTATCTACTATAAGAAAATCCTATTTTTTTACTGTAAAAGTAGTAAATTCATTACATCTTATAAGGAAAGTCATGTGTTGCCCACATCAGATTTTTAAAATAAAAATTGAAATAATAATTACACCCATATTATATGACGGGATCACGTGAATCATTGCAAACAAAATGACAACCATTTTTTCTTCGCTTAGTAAAAATCGTTATTTTTAAGGACCGTTTATATTTAGTGTTGCATCCGTACTAAAACCGTTTTATTTTTTAATATTATATATATATCTAAATTCTGTGCCTACGCAATTACAATATTTCTTACTTTAAAAAATCACTAACTTTTGATTGTTTCTACGACGAAGCCTTATTTTAACGTATGTAGAATGCAAACAAATCAAACGATTGTAAGATGAGTTGTATAAGAATTGCTGATTCTTTTTTAACGTAAAATTATTTTGCTCTGGAGTTTGGAATATAAGTGATATGAATGAAATATTCATTGATTTTACATAAAGAAGCAGGCGATTTTATAACATTGCCTTAAGTTTTAAGTTTCCAAGTAAAATAAATTATTGTAGTACTGCGATAATTTAAAAAATATCACCGCTGAAAGTACTGCATTTTAGAGATGTTTAAATTGAATTTCATTTCTGTTGGAAAGGATTTCATAATAAATGCTTTATTAATTTTTTTTGTTCAAATAAGTTGCTCCTTCGAAAGTTAATTATACACGGTGATTAAAGAAAGATAGGCCAAACTTTAAGAAGTGGTAGTGCACACAAAACCAAGCATTTTCATCATAGTTTAACGGGTCGGAAATGAAACTTAAAGGCGTTACAGGGAGCTTACTCGTTGGGAAGCTGCCACTCCGCAAACTTAAAAGCGTCATTCTGGTTGATATTTCCTGGTTGAAGAAAACCACGTATGCAAATTTCATCTGGGGAAGAACAACACTTTTCGTAACAACACATTTTCGTAACACCGAATGTACGACTTTATCAGTTTGCAGCAATTATTCGCAGCTCTACCTTTTTAGACGATGTAGGGATTTACAAATGGGAAAAAAAGCCGATATGTATTTCATTTAAGGAGCTGCAAATGGGAATGGCAGAGGGGCACAACGACTGTACTGAGAACGTGTCCCTCACAGACGGTTGCCAAATCGTAAAACATTGCATCGGCAGCTCTGTGAATGGGGATCCTTTCTCGCTACCAGGTCTAATGCATGTCGTGCAAGGAGAGTTAGAACGTCAAATGTGGAGCAGGCGATTTTTGACACGGTTGCAGCTCATCCAGGCACAAGCACGAGGAACAGTTAGTTACACCTATACCATTTCCAGCAAATCCAAGCAATGACTGCAGCGGATTATCCTCGTCAGGTGGAGTTCTCCCGCTGGTTCCTGTGAGAGTCTGTCGTAACCATATTTTCTGCCGACTGCGCTTTTCACAGATGAAGCCTCCTTCGAACGTGATGGCACATTTAACATCTACAATGAACATGTGTGGGTGAGTGTAAACCCACATGCAACATATCCGCATCAGCGACGAATCTCCGCCAATGTGTGGGTAAGAATCATCGGCGACCGCCTAATAGGGTCGTATCTTATGTCAGAACTACTTGATGGCAGAATGTACGTATTTTCCTGCAAGAGGTTCTGCCGGAATTGCTGGAGGATGTTCCAACAGACATCCGGTTGCGTATGTGGTTCCACTAGCCCGATGGAGAACCAGCCCATTTTGGGCAAGAGGTAAGGAACTATTTGGACTTTTTCGGGTTTATTCACTTTTCCAGGCTTATTCACTTTTCCGGACCGATTCTTTCGGCGAGGTGACCCCATAGTTTAGCCCCTACGATCGCCTGATCTGTCGTGTCTTGACTTCTTTTTGTGGGGATATCTCGAGAGTCTCGTCTAAGAAACGCCCCTTGAATCTGAAGAGGAACTCGTCGCCAGAATTTCAGCCGCTTCTGCCGAAGTGCGCGACATGCCTGGTCTGTTCGAGAGAGTTCGCCAATCCCTCCATCGCCCCTGTGAGACGTGCATTCAGGTTGGCGGTCGTTGTTTTAAATCATTACTGTAATTATTGTTTATTAAATGTCATTTTATAACTTCTAAGTCATTCTTGTGTTTTCGCACCACCTCATCAGTTTCACCATTAAGCGCGCACTGGCGACTTTACGTTTCATTTCCGACTGGTAAACTATGACGAAAAATGTTTGGATTGGTGTATACTACCACCTCGTAAAGTTTGGCACATCTTTTGTTAATTAATCTGTATATAAACTAGTTGTGATGGCTACAGCCAGAAGTCACTATTTTATAGAACCCACTTCTTAAGTCACTTCTTAAGAAGGCTTTTAAAGGCACTTAAGTCACTTCTTAAGTTTATTAAAGTCACTTCTGAAGTCTTCTCTTGTTTTTAAAGAATTTATTAAAATTACAAAATAAATCTCTTATTTCAGTAAAACTTACGTGGGCGCTCTTCGCACATAAACGTTAACTCAACTTCGTATATACATTTAATGCGTAGTGTTCACACACAAAAAAAACAGATTTTTATTATTCCATATTTAAAGTATGTTTAAATTTCTCCTACAGTTCTCTATTCAATATTTTTATTACCACAGCCAAGCAACCTGGTTAGCAACGAATAAACGCATGCGCAGAATTGTCTCTGAGAATTCCCCAGTACTTCCAATTTGCAGTTTAAATGCCAAAAATCCCCAAATGAAGGTAGAAACATTGTTTTTTCCCCCCTCAAGAGTTAATGTAATCTGAGGATAACCAATTTGGATGTTCGGATTGTGTTAAGTTTCTCCCAGATGTAAGAATTGTAGAAGGAATTACGTGTTCAAGATGCAATCATACGTATAAGATTCTGATTCAACATCGCAAAATGTAGAGAATGCCTAACTCAACTCTCAAACTGAATAGTTTATTGGAATATAAAGTATGCTGTGTAGTTGCAGAACTGAACAACAAAAACTGCTAGCGAAGGGGACTAACTATAGAATAAATTACTATTCATGATCATAGATGTATTGCCTTAATTTGTTAATTTTCCTTGTTAGTAAGCAGATTTCTCAGATGGAGTTGATCCAAAAGTCGAAGTTATTGGATGTTTGACTTTTTCAAATGAAATCAACTTGTAAAGTGGCTTTGTCCTTTCAAAATCAAAGCTTCTTTTGCTATACAGGGTGTATATAAACTGTTTTGACAAAATAAGAGGGGTGATAGTACCCATCAAGACGAACAATATTTAGTATGGAACCTAGGGTCGCATACCACTCGGAGTGCCAGAAAGGAGCAAATTCGAAACATGTCCAACAAGCACAAGTCGCCACTTCGGACGACATAGCTGTCGTGCCGGAGAAGTATCACATCTCCAGAACATCACAGTCACTTCTAGTCATCCGACATTTCTTGAATGCCACATATCCCGGGCGATGGATTGGACGTAGTGGACCTGTGGCTTGGCCTCCACGCTTACCGGACCTCAACTCACTAGACTTCTTCCTCTGGGGGCACATAAAATCATTGGTGTACGAGACGCCTGTGTACTCCGTAGAAAATCTCGTCGCGAGAATCGTTGTTGTAGCTGTCAGGATAAACACGACACCAGGTGCCCGAGAGGGTGCGCCAGTCTTTCATTCACCGGTGTGAATTGTGCAACGGCACCCTTGGCAGCCACTTTGAGCATCTGCTTTGATTCTTTCTCTGGTGTAAATAAATGGGATTGTGCAACTTATGATTACGTTAGTTCTCCTTATTTTCACTGTTGAAAGTTCAAATTTAACTTTACGCTTTTCTGACACTTAGAGTGGAATGCGACCCTAGGTTCTATTGTAAATATTGTTCGTCTTGATGGGTACTATCACTCCTCTTACTTTGTCAAAACAGTTTATATACACCCTGTATAATGTAGTGAAATTATATTAACTTTGTTGCAAAACACACTTTAGAGAATTAGTTTTGTTGATTTTGTATGCAGCAAAAGTGTTTTATATAGATTCAGTTAACGAGTAGATGAACTTCAGTGAAACTCTCATATATGCGGTAACTTTCTCCGGAACGATCATCAGGGATTTCGAATTTTTCTGTTAATTCTTTCGTCGTTCCATTTAAGTCGATCGTTTGGCCCGAAGTTCTACATTTAGCAGCTAATGAAGCGACCAGAATTCACGGTCAATTTTCTCTTAAAATAGGATTCTTTTTCTCGAATTGAATACTTTTCTGTTCCACTGATACATTTTCAAACTGTGTGAAAGTTTTATTTTTGATACTTAATAAGCTTTTCTAAGTTCAAAACTACCTTGTTTAACAAAAGTTCCAACTTGCTAACTCAGAACTTGTAAAGTCAGGTACGTTTTTAACCGCTGGCAATGTAGGCAAATGTTGGGGGGCTTGTAAAACTGGGCGACCCATCTTTTGTGCTCAATGTACCTTTATTTGTTATAAAATTGTTTTGGGGAAGGCCTTTAATTTTGCTTTTGCTTAAAGCCTCAGCAAGGGGTGGCATTGTGTAAAGTAGTCATTTAATAAATGGCAGAGATTTGTAAGTAGTGGTGTACATAGAAAATTTTTCATTGAGGGTGGGGTACAGAACAATTTTGTTGACATTCATAACTTTCGGATAGAATTAAGAACGCTGGATGAATAAAAACCTTTTTTTCTACTTAAAGAGCAAAGTATCTTTGAGCTACGTTACATGACTGACAACTCTCCAGCGAAAGATCCAATAGACCCCATCCCTACTCCTCACCCCCACACTCCATACACAATAAATCAAATTTCCTCGGCACCCGAAATCGTAATTATTTAAAATATCATTATTTTTAATCCAGAAGGGATGTAAGGGATTTTTTACAAAGTAATCACATGCTACTCTTCTACTAAGGTCACAAAATGTAGACAGTCGCATATAGTTTCATAGACCCTAATGGTTACTTGACTTTTTCCCAGATAACTGGTAAAGGGGAATGTTACCATCGTTTCATTGTCCAATTTGTAGCTACTCGGGCTTTTAAACTTTAAACATGAGCATTCACAGAACTTTTTCTAAATAGTGGTAGAGGTGGGGATAATAAACCATACAACATCGACTAATTTGATGGGCACCTTTGTGTCTTTGACTGTCTAGGGAGATTAAGAGTACCTCTTGCCATCCCATATGAGCGTCCATGGATCCAAAGTATCTGACGTAACTCTCTGAACTGGCATGAGACTAGTCCGAGGTTAGAATAATGGATTGTGACGTTAACCAAGTACATACATTGTAGATAAGCGTACATTTTGCCAGTTGAGATGGTAAGGTCAATGCATAACAGTAAGTCTAGCAAGATATAGGTATTAAGGAGCTTTCAGCACCAAGGTTTCTGACGTAACTCTTTAGCCTGGGATAAGACTCGCCCCTAGCTGGAATAATGGATCATGATGTTAATCAAGGGAAGTATATATATTATGTACAACCATGCATTTTGTCGGTAGAGATATGTTGCAAGGTCAATACATACCTCAAGTCTAGCAAGATACAGACGCTGAACCCTCCCCCACAGTCAAATCCTTTTGAATATCTTCCTTTTGCATCCGTCTACAGCAATTTGCATTATAATAAACCAGAACAACTCCGATGAAGACAGCAAGAGCAACAGATCTATAAAAAACACCCGACTGCCAGCGATTTAGTGAAATGATTCCAAAATCCAGTGGCCATTATTTACGTTTTATTCATAGCTGCCACCTCCCAGCATGCACTGCTCTATAATTTAACCAAGATAAACGACCGCAGGTCCCCCTTCCCTGCATATTGAGAGGGATGCAGAGCGTGTAAAAGCCGTCGCCGCTAATTATATATGCAAGATTTCGTGGCCACAGAAATGATTACGAGTATAAATAAATAGAAAATAAAATGTACGGGCTGGACCCTGGAAGTCATATAACCGGTCTCAAGCATAAGATGTTTAGTCTCGGTTTAATTCTACCTTTTCCACTCTATTTGGGGGTATTCGGTTTTTAATATATTTTTTTCGGTGGAAGAGTATTTACGCCGGTATGAGGAGCCCCCAAAAAATTGGTAATTGAAGTTTTACATGACTAGAGGGATACGCTTCACTTTCACCTCATTTACCAACTTCCAAGAACGAAGCAAAATTTCAAAACATGATTGTCACATGACTTCGTGCAATATATTTGTCAATTTTCGCCAATTAATGTTTGAACAGCTATCAAGGTGAAACTTTTGGTGAAAATGGTGATTATTGGTTAATCAAGGTTGTTCGCCAATCAAAGTTGTCCAATGTGACTAACTTGGTGAAATTTCTCAAGTTGCCAAGTTTACGGTATTGCGCCTAATTTATTTACAAGACCTGCAAATAGATCGCTAAGCATAACAGTCGAATAAATATAGATTATTTTATGTATGTACTTGCGTGCTTGCAATGCACCTTAAAGTGTGACATGTCTTTAAAATATTGACAGTGTATATGAAATTCTGTGTTATAATTGTAAATCAAACTATTGTTGTTATGATGATGTGGTTTCTCTGATTGATAGAAAATTGTCTACCTGAACAATCACAATTGTGTGATTATTTAAAGAAAACGTAATAGAATTTTTAGGAGCAATGGTTTGAGCGGTATAAGCCATAATGATGTTTTAAAAAATTCATAATGAATGGATGGCTTCAAAATGTAATATTCGTTTTGGAGCTGAGTGCAATATTTAATTTATCTTCTGTTACAGTATAAATATCAGATTGTTAATCGATTTTTCTATATCGGAGTTTTAAAATGGTTTATGTCTTCAAAATACGAAAAGTGTATATATATATTAAAAAGTTAAGGAAATTTTTACATTAACGATACGGTTTCAGTTTAGAGTTGTTTTGAAAAATAAATCTTCGATCTTGCTGATGGTGCTAAGATGTAAACCACTCTCCAAAAATATTTTAGATTCCTAAGAAACAAATTTGTGCGAAAACTGCTCAAACTGGCGCTTCAACATTTAATAACTGAAAAACTAATTTGAATTTAAAAATAACAATCTAACGAGATGTTTCTTGAGCCGAGGTACCCCAGTACGAAAATTCATGACTGTGAGCTGCTTAGATCGTCCGCTATATGACCAACAAACAAACATACAGACATACAACAAACAAACATAGTATTTTATTACTGTAGATTTAGAAAAAAAATATCAACTTTCTTTAAATCGCTTCCTACTCGTTACGTAATATTTAAAACTATTTACATGTAATAAAATTATATTTCTAAACTTAAACGCCATTAAAAAAAGCTCTTCTATTATAGAACGTAAAACAGCATCTATAAACTTTGCTTTAAAATTTGTCAGACTTCAAACAATATTAAAAAAACTTGAAAGAAATCTCATCTAAGAATAAAATCGACAAAGCTTTTCAGCTGCTTCATTAACAGCTAAAAGCAGAATTCTTTTGAGCCAAACGATCGGATGTTTTCAAGGAATGGTTAAAAAAAAATAGAGTGAATGATTTGTGGTATTTGAATCTTTCGGTAGATTTTATTTTGTCGGTGTTGCTATGTTAGGAAACTGGGGTGAAGCATTGATAGGCTACTGAAGGTTTTCCTTTGAGAACTTCGACAGATTTTTGCAAATACTTAATTCAGTTGAACCAAGCGATTTGGCCGGAATGTTCGAAAAAATCTGGAATTATAGATTTTATTTTAGTTTTCAGTTTTTCTTTGCTTTTTGAATGAATGTTCTATAAATTGACAATTTATTTTCATTTCATTGCATAGACCGAACTTATTACATAAATTTATTTCTAAAGAAGCGTTTTCAAAACCGGTACGCATACCCTCCGGAGGTATAAGTGTGCAAGGGGATACGTGGTTGAATTTTCAAATTTTATTATGTGAGGTCATTAAAACTTTTGGTTATGATTTCACTTAGTTTACGTTCTAAATTATGATTTACTTTAAATTAACCTCTTGCGGATTTGGTTATGTAGACCAATCCTAAGCCAGTTAATAATTTTTGCGATCCTGTAGTAGAGCAGGATAAAGTGTCGGTTCAGAAAAGAAGAGGGTGCTTATTGGTTTTGATCTCCGAGAGTGCCCTTTTGACGCATACGGACTTCGGCTGATGAGTTGGGTAATAATCTGCCATCCATATTCTATTACTACGGTTATTACAACTTCCATGTTATCACCAAGCCCATGTTTATTTAAGTAATAACTTGCAGTCATGATGCGGGCCTGTGAAATCTCGTGTCTGTTTTGTACACAGATCTCGTAAGTTTTACAGACAGCCGCTGTATAAGTTATGTGCTTTCTACAAATGTGTTAGATTGAAATACTTAATCTGTGTGTTTCCCTTGGTCGTAAGGCTACTTTGACATAATTTCAAAGTTTGCTTAGTTATGCCACTTTATCTGGCAAGTTTTTAAGAATCTAGCTACGGACTTAATAATTATTGGAATTTTTTCTGGTATGAAACAATTCCTTAAAATTTAAAATAAATTGCCCCGCCTGCTGTAAATATAGCTAAAAAATAAAATCTCCCTTAAAACACAGCCTAAAGCATGTTATTAACAGCAACTCTTTTCGGAAGACAAATAGCAGCCACTTTATTCGGAATGCAGAGCAAAAGTAAGTATGTGTCTATCAATAAATATTTGTTTCATGTGACCCAGGCAGGAAATCATTGCTAAACAAAAATATAAAAAAGAAAGATTAGAGGACGGTGAAAGACCAGCTAATACAGTGCACGAAAGAAGTATAAGGACAACGTATAATTGAATGCAAATATACTTTATTTTCACTTTTATCAAAATGAATTTTGGATATTTCTAACCTCTAATATGAAATTAAACTATAACATTTATAACACATGAAACAACAAATATGAACCTTACAAAAGTTGACCTTTAAAGATTATCACTAAAGAAAATATAGAAAAAAGTAAAGGTCACGTTCTAAATTACTTAATATTTCTCTTAATAATCAAGGAAACAACCTTTTTTTCAATTACTTGAATAAGCAGAGAGGTCATCGATGCTGAAAGTTATTTTAAAGTGTCTATGGAAATGTTATTCCAAGCTTGTTTGATGGCTAACACAAGATCCTGTTTACACTGATATTGTGTGCCATTTTTATAAACTTCTCTGGCTAGAAGGCCCCATAAATTTTCTATTGGATAGAGATCGGGACTCCTTGCCGGCCAATCCAGTAAATTTACTGAATTATCTTCAAACCAGAGTTTTGCTCTCTTAGAAACGTGTATGGAAGCGTTATCCTGTTGGAAAATATAGTCTCCTGAAGTAATTAGTGAGGCCTCAGGTAACAAATATTCGCCTAACATATCAACATATTTATCAGAGTTCATTTTGTAGTTGATAAAGACGATAGACATGGTTCCGTTTGCTGTAAAAGCTCCCCAAATCATGTGTCCCCACCGTATTGACGTTTGGAAAAAACTTATTTGGTTTTACGCAGATTATACCAAAAATAGCAAAAACTATCTGGTCCATCAAGATTGAACTTCTTTTCGTCCAATCCATTTTAGACCGAGAGAAATGCATTTTTTTGAAAAATTCTCTCTTCGTTCCTTATGTTCCTTTTTAAGAAGCGGACGTGACATTAACTTTCCATGCCAAATATTCGGATATTTATTCAAGGAATTTTGAACTGTTCGTGTGGAACATGGTAAATCTAAATTTCCTCTAACTTCATTTGCAGTTTCCTTTTTCTCGCAAGCTCTTCTGACAACCAATATTTTCTGTCGATGTGTTAGAATTTCTAGTCTTCCAGTTCATTTTTTCATCCCATACATTCTAGGTTTTTTTAGAAAATTATAAACTACAGTTTTAGATCTTTTAATTTTTTTCGAAATTTCATGCGCATTCAATCCACATACTTTAAAAGCAAGAATTTTCTCTTTTTCAAGGTCAGACAAATGAGTTAGTTCCTTCTGACATCGTACAAAAATCATGAAGAAATGAGGCAAGAGTGAATTTTGTTTAGAAACCCAGTCTTTATATTTGAAATGGTCATTTTCTGCTTTCAAATATGCAAATTTTACTATAATTTTAGATGAAAAAACAGTTCTTATACTTTTTTCCAAAATCACATGGGTTTAAAATTTATAAAGTAAATTTATACATATTTATTTTTCGGAAAATTTAACTAATTTACATGAAAAAGAACTTAATTTTATCAATATTTTTACTTAAGAAATTTACATACATTTCCGTCTAAAAGATTTCTAGATTCGGCGAGTTTTCGCTTGTCCTTATACTTTTTTCGCGCACTGTAGATTAAAAAAACAGTGAATTAAACTACGAATTTAAGCACTCGTACTTCGATAAAATAAATAGGAAACTAATCTGTTTCTGAAGTTACACAAGCAACATAAAAATTTACTGTAAAATTACTTGTGGGAAAAAAATTTTAAAAACTCGTGTTCGTAACTTTTATTTATATATTTTCTTTATCTGTTGACTTTCAACCAATTTTTATTTCAAATATTTTTACCTTTTTGATTTTCAGCCAATTTTTCTACACTAATATTTTAACCCTTTTGACTTTCAATCTATCTCTTTTATTTCCAAATATTTTTACATTTTGACTTTCAACTGATCTTATTCACAGATATTTTTTTCTTGCTGACTTTCAACTAATCTTTTATTTACAAATGTTTTTACTTTGTTGATATTTAACCAATATTTTGTTTAAAATATATTTACTTTGTTGACTTTTAAATAATCTTTTATTCTCAAATATATTTACCTTGTTGACTTTCAACCACTCTTTTATTAACAAACATTTTTACTTTGATGACTTTCAACCAAATTTTTACTCACACATATTTTTTCCTTGTTGACTTTTAACAAATCTTTTATTTCAGAAATATTTTTACCTTTTAGATTTTTAACGAAATTCACAAATATTTTGCAATAAATTTTGCTCTTAAGAAAATAGTTCATTTTGCAGAAAAAATATATAAAACATTTAGTTTAAGGAATATCACATGGTCGAATGTTAAGAGAAAATCCCAAAATTCACATGTCTGCCTATTCATATCTCGAAACTTATTCAGTATAACAATCCTAAAACCAACCGCACGCAATAAATGTGTAGTTTTAATCCCAAACAACATTTTAAAAATTATTTCTATTTGCAGAGAACATAAAAGACAATCTCAAACTTCCCTTTCCAAATTAGTCTAAGACTTCCCGGGCAATCTTCTAAGTGCGAACGAAAAATCTCATTTCAAAATAAAATCGGCAGAGCTTCTCAGCTGTTTCATTAACAGCCAAATGCAGAAATCTTTCTCACCAAACGAACTGATATTTTCAAGGAAGGAAGGAGAAAAAAAATGCATGAATGATCTGCGGTTTTTGAATCCTTGCAGAGGTTTTATTTTATAAGAATCGCAATTTTAGGAATCTGAAGGTGGTGTATTGATAGTAATATGAAAGTTTTTGCTTTAGAGTCTTAACAGATTACTGTGATAAGTTTGGGGAAATATGCCTTTGGTTGTGGATTCGGAATTGGTGGATATTTCAAAGAATCCAATGTGTACACTCTATAAAGTGAATTAGAGCCAAATTTTGGATATTTATAAGGTCGTCGGCGAGCAATTAAGTTCTTAATACATTTCTTAATTTTGTCTGAATTTTGATAAATAATAGCTAGGAGTGTATATTATGAAGCTTTAAAATTTGCATTCTTTAAAAATGTATGTCTCTTGCAGGCACATACTTAAAGGAAAATATAAATTTGCAAAATTTATATTGTATGTAAACTGTTAAAATCGTTGTTATTGGTCGTTAATAAATCCACAAATAAATAGTTTTTAGAAAAGTCAACCAAAAATAAAGTTTATAGCATTATTCCTTCGGTTGATGTTATGATTTGGAATTGATATATATATATATATATATATGTGTATATATATATATATATATATATATATATATATATATAAATCTTATATTTAAAAAAAAATATTTAGACAGTTTACGAGTTAAGTTATTAATGCATTTCTTAATTTTGTCTGCATTTTGACAAATACTAGCTAGGAGTGTATATTATGAAGCTTTAAAATGTGCAACTGTCTGTCTCTCGTATGTACACACGTAAAGAAATATATAAATTTGCAAAATTTAAATGCCATGTACACTGTTAAGACTGTTGTCATTGGTGGTTGTTAATAAAAGAACCGTTAACCAGACGAGGTATTGATATTTTATGTGCCTGAGAAATTAACATGGGAAACCTATAAACGAATGGTTCCTGTGATAGTCTTTAAGTACCCCAATAACTATGTATAGAAAAGTCCATCAATGTACACGTTAACGTTAAGTTCATTTAAACTAAAGTGACCATGCAGGATAGAATTAAAATGATTGCAGAGCCCCTAGTGGATAGGTGCAAAGTTAGGATAACGAACTCGATAACGATTACAGAATTTTTACCAATTGTCAACAGTTACCAATTACAAAGTTGTAGAACATAGTCTAATGAATAGAAACCGACACCATGAGCGAACAGAATGCATAAACGGAAGGCAATAAATATCTGTCATACTTATTCTGTTGGTAGATGTGCAGCTACGCCAAAATAGTGTTATCAAACGATTTAGGAGCGCACGCTAATAATGCTAGTGACGTTGTACCCATCTGTGAGACAAAAAACAAGCTCTATATTACAGTTTTGTGACTATAAGTGTTGTTGACTGTAAGTATCACTCTTGAATAGGACAAAAATTTACCAATAAGCATATTGCGTCAAATAAATGCTTTTTGAAACGCTATAGTATCGATTCCTACTCATTAGACAAAGCTCTACAACTTCGTAATTTGCTTTTTTCGTCTATCTCTCTTTATTGCTGAGTATGTTATCGTAGATTTTCCGCTAGGGGCGCTGCAATTACTTTTATTCGATCGAGCATGATCAGTTTACTGCAGATTGACCTAACGTGTGCAGATTCTACTTCGACGACAAGAGCTTGCAATTCCGTTACAGTGGATCAACAGCAGAACGTCGGATGGCGAGTACAAAAATCCGTGGTTCGATTCCGGGTTCGGACAGCAAGCTTCTTTAGAATGGCACCCAAACAAATCAACTCTAGATTAGTGCAAATATGTGTGTTGTTGTGCTTTATCCCCAGTGGTGAGGAGTGTCTAGCACCACGTCCACTAGACCCCTGGTCCCATGGCAAAGGGGAGAGCTTCACTTTTATTGAGGCTCCTAAGGGGCAAAAGTCTGACTTTGCCTCGACTACACAACATCCATGCCTGCTGGCGGGATTCGAATCCACAACCAGGCAATCCAGCGATCAGATGGAAGGCATGTCCCTGACCTCTCGACCACCGGATCGGCAAATATGTTGGAGGCCTAAAAGTGATCCTGGTATGACTAACACACATTCAGTGGACTCTGGTATATTCAGGGTTGATTTCAAATTGCGATGTCAAGGCCACGCAGGAAAGCAAATTGGAGGGTAAAATTCACATTAGGAGGCTAACCTGAGGTAAAAATGGCAGGAAGTGGTCAGACAGATTGTCAACTGCACGTCAATCTGGCATTAGATGGTAGAGAATACAGAGTCCACTTCGACGATAACAGCTTGTAATTTCGTAAGAGTAGCTCAACTGTAGAGTGTCGGATGGCCAGAATAAAGTTCCATGGTTCGGTTTCCGGTTGGAGTAACAATATTCTTTATATGAACTCATGGACCTTTTCTTATAAATTTATTGGCGTACTAAAATATTTTCCTTAGAAATCTCTAAATTGGTCACACTCTAGTTTCTCCTTTACTTCAAAATTATACGCTTCAAGATTTTATTTTCTGTGCGCTTTTCCACCTCAAGCGCAAAATGTTCTCTCTAGAGAACATTTTGCGTGCAGTCTTGGTAAGGTAATTTAAGTCATCAAATCGTTTTCATATGTTTTGACTGATATTCCAGTAAGTTTGGTTGTCTTTCGATTGGTTGATTCCTCCTCAGAAAGTTTTAATTGGCTTTCGATTGCTTGATTCCTCCGC
This sequence comes from Amaurobius ferox, assembly GCA_951213105.1. Classification (NCBI taxonomy): domain Eukaryota; kingdom Metazoa; phylum Arthropoda; class Arachnida; order Araneae; family Amaurobiidae; genus Amaurobius; species Amaurobius ferox. The sequence continues at coordinate 85,237,791 of OX578138.1, forward strand.
AGAAAGTTTTGATTGGCTTTCGATTGGTTGATTCCTCCTCAGAAAGTTTTGATTTTCTTTCGATTGGTTGATTCCTCCGCAGAAAGTTTTAATTGTCTTTCGTTTGGTTGATTCCTCCTCAAAGTTTTGATTGTCTTCCGATTGGTTGATTCCTCCTCAGAAAGTTTTGATTGTCTTTCGATTGGTTGATTCCTCCGCAGAAAATTTTGATTGGCTTTCGATTGGTTGATTCATCCTCAGAAAGTTTTGATTGGCTTTCGATTGGTTGGTTCATCCTCAGAAAGTTTAGATTAGCTTTCGATTGGCTGATTCATCTGCAGAAAGTTTTGATTGGCTTTCGATTGGTTGATTCATCCGCAGAAAGTTTTGATTGGCTTTCGATTGGTTGATTCATCCACAGAAAGTTTAGATTGGCTGATTCCTCCGCAGAAAGTTTTGATTGGCTTTCGATTGGCTGATTTCTCTGCAGAAAGTTTTGATTGGCTTTCGATTGGTTGATTCCTCTGCAGAAAGTTTTGATTGTCTTTCGATTGGTTGATTTCTCCGCAGAAAGTTTTGATTGTCTTTCGATTGGTTGATTCCTCCGCAGAAAGTTTTGATTTAAAATACTTCATAGCCACAGAACCAAACAGTCGAATATAGAGGTTCGTTAAATAGTGGCAAATACAAGTTTTCACGTTGCCATTACAGATATATGCAATCATCGTCATAAGTGTAAAACTGATCCATGAGTGCCGTTATCAACAACTAGAACTCCACCTCCCTAACTTAGAAATATGTTAATCAGATCAACCCGTATATACACTATATGATCAAAAGTATCCGGACACTTTGGATGTTAGAATGTTTTTTGAATATCTAAACAAATACTTGGCGAAGTGTTCTGTAACTTTGGTGATGTAAAGAACATGCTTGAATGCACACTTTCCAGTAAAGTTTCGCTGACTTGTGCATTTAAGGGACCACCAAGATATTGAAAAAGGGGGAAAATATATGTGGTCACCCTGTATCATAAAAAGCTGGAAATGATTTGTAACTTTCACAAAATAGTTAGCCAGCTTTGTTCAATGAGTATAAGCATTTTCGTAAAACAAAAACATATGTTCATGAAGATATAAACGTTTCTTTAAAAAACAAAAACAAATTTTGCTACATGTTTTTTGCTTACAATATCCCTAGGTTTCAATCAAATTACACGAAACTTACAGAGCATTTGCCAACGTCCAAGAAACAGTATACTTCAATTGAAAATTAAAGCATTGAATATACAATGAGATATAAGCATTTGAAGAAACTAAGTTTTTACTGCGCAGGTGCGAAACATAGCAATAGTTTTCTTTCATGATTTTGTAGTGAATACTGTATGGCAACTTTTATAAAAAAAAATTCACTGGAATATCGTGAAAATTCACAAAGATATCGACGATATAGTGATCAGTTTTTCTCTGACTATCTGAAAGTACCTAGATACGGGGTTTCCCCACAAATTGACATTTTACAAATTCATCAGACACTCCTGTCCTGAAAATGAACTAGTCCAATTTTATGCAAATAATGATCAAAAGTCTCCGGACACCCCTGTAAGTGGTGATCATTATTTGCATAAAATTGGACTAGTTCATTTTCAAAACAGGAGTGTCTGATAAATTTGTAAAATGTCAACTTGTGGAAACCCCCCTAATTATCCAGGTACTTTCAGAGAGTCAGAGAAAAACTGATCATTATATCGTCGATATCTTTGTGAATTTTTATTATATTCCAGTGGATTTTTTTTTTTTGAAGTTGCCCTACAGTATTCCCTACAAAATCATGAAAGAAAACTATTTCTATGTTTCGCGCCTGCGTAGTAAAAACTTAGTTTCTTCAAATGCTTATATCTTATCGTATATTCAATGCTTTAATTTTCAATTGAAGTATAATGTTCTTCGACGTTGGCAAACGTTCTATAAGTTTCGTGAAATTTGATTGAAACCTATGGATATTGTAAGCAAAAAACATGTAACAAATTTCTTTTTTTTAAAGAAACCTTTATATCTTCATGAATATACGTTTTTGTTTTACGAAAATGCTTATACACATTGAACAAAGCTGGTTAACTATTTTGTGAAAGTTACAAATCATTTCTAGCTTTTTATTATACAGGGTGATCAAATATGTTTCCCCTTTTTCAATATCTTGGTGGTTCCCTAAATGCACAAGTCACCGAAACTTTACTGGAAAGTGTGCGTTCAAGCATCTTCTTCACATCGCCAATGTTACGGAACACTTCGCCAAGTATTTGTTTAGAAATTCGAAAAACATTCTAACATCCAAAGTGTCCGGATACTTTTGATCATATAGTGTATAATAGAATACTAAAACTTCTACTGGAATATAATCTACCAATAATTTTCTAGAGATTTCGTCATTATCAAGAACTTGATCACCCACTCGGGGTTTTGTCCTTACAGCACCTCCAAATTCATTGTTATCATAATCTATGAATCTCAACTTGGATATTCCTTTATCGCGATTAGTGTGCAGACATCAATATTTTCTTTGTGGCTCTGTTATCTATTCTTAGCAAATATCCTGCCCATTTCATTCATTAAATTTTAATGTATTTAATTAAACTGGGATATGATCTGTATCGTTCAGAATTTCATCTTTTTCAAATATTATTTTTCTGAATTCTACCAAAAATACTGCGCAGAAATTTTCTCTCAAAGATGCAAAAGACATTTTTCCTTACGTCCCGCGAGAGCTCAGGTTTCTATGATGCATATAGATAAAGGAAGCATTCAATTGATTTCACGTAATCAAATAAATATGCATTTCAAAAGAAGAAAAAACATTTTATTCACATTCCTAAATTCATAACTCGTTCATTATACCTTGCATCTAAAGCTATCTACATGTATTGAATTTATAATTTAAAACTTTCTCTTTTAAAACTTCTTTTCACATGAGTAAACCACAAAGGGCAATCTCAAAGAACTTTTCTTTTGAATTTGTGAAAGACTTCCAAATGGTATCATAAGCGGGTGAAAAAGATCTCGTTATAGGATGGAAACGACAGTGCTTTTTAGCTGCTTCATTAACAGCAGATTGCGCCATTTTTCTCGTCTGCTGAAGAAAAATTAGTGAATGATTTGGAGTTTATGAATAGTTCCCGCGTCTATATTTTATTGAAGTCAAAAGGGTATGATATTGAAGTATGGAATTGATAGGCTAATGAAGTTTTTGCGATAGACTTCGATAGATTATTGCTTAAGTTGGAATGAATGGATGGATGGATGGATAATATGAGACAAGAATATTTTTCCTTGTTAATTTTCCTTGAAGATTTTGCGATAGACCCATCGATAGATTATTGCTTAAGTTCGAATGGATGGATAATATGAGACAAGAATATTTTTCTATGTTAATGAAGTTTTTGCGATAGTGACTTCGATAGATTATTGCTTAAGTTGAAGTGAATGGATAATATGAGGCGAGAATATTTTTCTATGTTAATGAAGTTTATGAGATAGAGATTTCGATAGAATATTGCTTAAGTTGGAATGGATGGATAATATGAGGCAAGAATATTTTTCTATGTTAATTGAAGTTTTTGCAATAGAGACTTAATACTGCTTAAGTTGGAATACTGCTTAAGTTGGAATGGATGGACAATATTAGACAAGAATATTTTTCTATGTTGTCGCGGTGAATTTAGATGGGATTTATGAATACACTAACCATCTCCACCTGCGTGACTCATTGTGACACCTATACACTTAATAAAAGTTATGAATATCAAAACACGTTTCAAATTTATAAGAATAAACATGCCGCGCAGTTTATTCATGCCGCGCAGTTAGCAGAATTCTGCTAACATGGAATTTGCGGTATGTAAAACAATATTTCATTTACGATCACTGTTTGTCGTCTTATTTTCAACGCTTTTAGACATTTTAAGCTAAAATTAAATGAATTATAAATGAATAATAATGTTATGATAGTCGATTTCGGTATTTGAAATGTTACTCTGTTACCGTAGTTAACACAGCAGAATCAAGAACTGCATAAATATAAACTAACTTTCAATACTGGACGTTAAACTAATGTTCATTACTGGACGTTAAACTAATGTTTATTACTGGACGTTAAATTGTCGTTTACACTTATTTTCAGTCTTGTATATAGAAAATTTTCTTTTTATATATGCTTATATAACATATACTAGAAACCTAAACTACGAAATCAAGTTTGATTAATGTTTTTTTTTTCTGGCACTGCTGCTGAGTCCAGCGAATATTCTTGTACTTTTATAAACAAAAATGCAGAATAACGAAGATTGACCTGTTTCTGCCTGTTTGTGATAACTGCTTATAACTCAAGAACGGCTCCGTCGATTTATATACATTTTTCACTGGTTTGTCAACCTTAATAAGGCCTTAACTGGTTTGTTAACCTTAATAAGGTTTACGGCTAAAAATTTTTCAGATTTAATATTTCTTTTATATAAAACTTTTAAATCCAAAACAAATTGCGAATGTAAACAACTCCTGAATTACGTAATCCAATTTGGTGAATCATCTTTTGGCAATGAGACTAGATCTAGGGAATGTTTTAATAAACATTTTGGGTCCCCCACACTTCTCCGCAGAACAGAAGGAATGAAAGTAAATGTCTTGCCTTTCTGTTATGACTTTTAATTCGAAAAATGCTCAATCGGTTTATATACTATTTTTTGACTCGGTTTGTTAAGCTTGATCGCTTAATAACGTATATAGCTAAAATATTCCGATAAAGCTGGGCATTTCTGCTAGCCTCCGATAAGCACCTTCTCCTCTTTCTCATAACTGACGCAAAGCTGAACAAATATATTTGGAGATTTAATAACTGATTATAACAAATAACAAATATTTTTCCTGTTCCATCTCAAATCAGAACGCACAAATTCTTTTGATTAAATATTGTTTCCATTATATTACTGCGAATATTTCAATTTTACCTTAAATAGAGAAAGCTAAATTCATAATCTGAGGTACTTTGTTCTTTTTAACTTTCTCATTTTAGATATTTCCTTTTTATGATGCATTTTAAAAAGGTCTTTTGAAATTAATAATTATTTACATAATGTTGACGCTTTGCGTCATAGCTTTTCTGATTATGAACGCCTGTTTCCCATTCTTTTCTTTAATGCGCTGCTTTTTGAAAACTAATTTCCTAACTACGTTATAGTTTTCCTTATCTAGATTCACTATTTAAAAAAAAAATAAACAAGAACAGTCCTCACAATTAACTGAATGTCACAGTTTTCTACATAATATGATTCGCTATCTTCTTATTTGCATACTCTTTTCTTTCTTTTTTTTTTATCGCTAATTAGATTTTTCAGCTTCACACAAAACCTAATTATTTTGAGCAAAACTTTTATTTTTTGTGTGAAGGCTTTTCAAAGAGAAAGTGATTTTTATATATTTCTCATAATATAGACTTTCAGAATATTTTTTTACATATTAGAGACTTGCACTCGATGAGGTCAAAAAACAAACTTAATGTAGACTTTCCTTATATAATGCAATGAATTTACTAATTTTACAGTTAAAAAAATGTTATTCTTATAGTAGATACTTATATTCTTTCCAAGATATTGAATTTTCTTCAATTATTCGCCATTTTTATTGATTTAGCGTCATTTTCATCCATTTAACGAGATTTTCGTTAATTTGGCAACATTTAAAAAGGTCGTCAAGTTGGCGGAATTCCGCCAAATTCGTCGCCAAAATCTCGCCAAGATTTATGGACGGAGAAATAAGTTATTCTTATAGCAGATAAATGACTATTGGAGTTCAAATACAAAAGTATTACTCAAAGTATCTTTTTTCATGAACGGAACGAGCTAGATCCACGAGAATGATGTCACCAAATTTATCGCATGGTATTACATATGAAAAGTGAACATGTCTCTCAATAGGAAATATTTTTTTTTATTTTATATAACTTTTTGATAATTTTTTTGAAAAATGTGCAATATCTCGAGAACAATTCATATTAGCGTTCTAAAATTTATGTCAATCATTTTCTAATGAAAAATTACATAAGAAATGTCTATTTGCGTAACTTTATTAGCAGTTTTGATTTTTTGACGATCTTTTCAAAATTTCACTCGAAAATTTTGGGAGGTTCTGAACATTCGATTGCGTATAAAAACAATAGGCTTCCAGTGTTTATGGATTGTGATTTTTGTACCAAATTTCGTTCGAATCGGTCCATTCCTTCGTCAGTTATCGTCTCCACAGACTCACTGACACACACCCACACAGACATCACCTCAAAAGTGTTTGATTCGTGATCAGGGATGCTTGAAACGTGCTCTCCCGTCGAAAACTCGAATTCGAATTTTCGACCCTGTCACAATACTTTCCTTATACATTATGTATATAAGGAAAGTAAAAATGTCGGGCTTTCCTCGGACAATCTTTCCAAAAATCTGATTGCTGCAAAAAGTGGTATGGCTATATATTTAGTGACTGCAAATGGGCAAAGTCCTCTAGTCTAGATATAACATTTCTTAGTTCTTTAAACGTTTATTTACAATTTTTAGGACAGTTAAATTTAAAATGTTTGGTAGAAGATTCCCAAAAGACCTCCTGAAATAACTCCTGAAATTATCTAAAGTAAGACACACCTTGTTCCCAGATTAGACGCTAGATATCCTCATAGATATCTTTTACTTGTTAATGACGTTCGAATTAAATGTTGGTTTGAACAGTGCAAAACCATATTAATTCTGCTTCACCTAAAATAATGCCTAGTGGTTAAAATACGAAATACTTTTTCTTCGTGAATTGTGTCCCCATAGCCCAGTTAATATAAATCTGCGTTAACATATGATTTGTTGAAAGTCACTTCCATATGCTATGAACGCATAGGTCCTAAACAAATAAAGAACGCTATCGAAACCTGACCCCATATTTGCCAAAGATCCTGTTTGAAAGGATTTCAATTAGTTTTGCAGACAAAGTATAATTACTGTAATTTTAACCAGGACCACTACGAGCAACTGATAATGATGGGGTCCAGTAATGTGATGGGGTCCAGTAATGTGATGGGGTCCAGTAATGTGATGGGGTCCATAAGATGCTATTTTCACAAAGTTGACGATCACGGTGTGGACTGTGATGGTCGACTTCATGGTGCGGACTGTCATGGGTTTGACATTATATCCAGGCGTCAGGATATTATATTAAACTAGCAGCATACCCGTTCTTCGTACGGAATATATAATATAAAGAAACTTATAATTCGCAATCATGTGCAAATTCTGTTAAAATATTAAATTTATTGCTCCTAAAGAGAAGTTTAAGAATATCTGTTCTCACTATGCAAAATTATCTTCATGGGCAGATCTGAAGAATAAAACATCCTGGCCCCCTTTTGTAAGCAAATTTACAAAAAAAAAAAGGAATTGTATCAATATATGCAACCCCGTACTACTTATATTGTCGCAGATTAGAAAATATGCCAGTGTGCTAGTAGAAGATTACCCGTATTACAATGAGTCTTAAAAATATTTGCCAAAATAAAACAGATGACGTAATAAATTGGAAATATCAATAATCCCCGTAATCTTTATACCAGAAGGCGTAATTGATTCCAATATATGCTAATATATAACAAAATATATGCCAATATACCTGTACTACTTATATTCTCATAGATTAGAAAATATAATGCATTTGTAGAAGATTACTCGTACAAAGTACTATATATGAGTTTCAACAATTTTCGTCATAATAAAACAATGGCATAATAACTTGACAATATCAATAATCGCTGAATCAACAGTCCTCGAAAATATCAATTATAAGAATGTTTAAACCTGAAGACCGTAATTGATATTATCCAGTCAAAAATGCAATGTCAATGACATTTATTTTATATACATATATTTATTATAAAAATCGGAAAAGATTTAATATAAAATCGTATGCGGCATAACACGTTGGATCCGTTGTTAAGCGACATGATATCATTTGCTTCAAATAAATTGATGGAAATCATATCGTCTGAATAATGCGATCTCCATGGGAGGTTTGGCGACATATTAGTCAATTTAGCGATAACTTAAAAAATCGCCAAATTTATCGCCAAGTGGGACTATAGAACAGATGGACCCATTTTACGATAAATTGACGAAACATCATCACAATACTATCCCCTAACAAAACATAATTAATTTCATTTATTCAGCGCGATTTTATCAATTTCATGATATGTTTATGGATTTACAAATATTTTTATAAATTTGGTGATATTAAAAAAAATCGTTAAATGTGTTACTATGTAGGATGGATGGACTGTCCGACAAATGCTACCGAAACATCATTTCAGTACTCTATTATAAAAAAATAAATCATTGATTTGCGTCATTTTTATAAATTTGGAAACATTTCCGCTAATTTGGTAAAGTTTAAGAAAAGTTACCAAGTTATTTAAAGATATTCCGCTAAACTCGTAGCTCTAAATTTGCAGATCTGAAGAATAAAATATTCTGACCCCGTTTGTATATACTAAATGAAAACACTAAAATTGTATTATAAGATACAGCCGTTCTACTCTTTTTCTGCTTCAACAATCGGCTAAATGAATTTATTGGGTAAATACAATATATGAGTTTATTAGCTAAACACAATATATGAGCTGGAAACCTCTTTGCTAAAATAAATAAAAATGATGTACGCAGTTCGCAATTTATATAATTAAAAGAACAACCAAACCTTTCATTTAAAAATATATTTTTACATCCATTTATTTATTAATCAAATAGAAAAAATAATAATAAATATTAACACATTTAATTTCATTCCGTTGCCGAACAACATGATATAAGATAGAATCTTCCTCATAAAATGCGAAATTAAATAGCCATTTTGATTTCTTTATACTTTTAATCGTTGAGTAAAAGCTTGTGAAATATAACCACGGAGGTAGATTTTTCCAAAATTCATGTTTCAAACAATTCGTGTTTTCCGATAGTGACTAATTAATGCAAAAATCCTGCACCAAACTCGGAAATAAAGTTTTATTTCATTTCGCCGCTTTAAACAAACGATTTTCATCCTTTCAGTTTGAATAAACCACGGAGTTGGAGAGTGTAACTCATAGGAAAAAGTTCCGTTTTTCATTAATATCTAGACAACCCCTGGTCTTAGTAACTCGAAACTTGAACTAAATTTATGGGGGGCTATTTCAAGGCTATCCACAAAATTTCATTAAATTCGGTTCAGCCGTTTTTCCGTGATGATGAGACAAACGAAAATTTCGTTTTTTACTAATATCGCGAGAACCACTGGTCGTAGAAACTCAAAATACGAACTAAATTTTAAGTGGGGCTATTTCTAGGCTACCCACCAAATTTCATCAAATTCGGTTCAGCCGTTCTCCCGTGATGATGGGACAAACAGACAGACAGATTTTCAAGTCCCATGCGTATATTAGTTACTAGCAGCATACCCGTTCTTCGTACGGAGTATATAATATAAAGAAACTTGAAATTCATAATCATGCCCAAATTCTTATAGTATACTAAATGACATGTTTAATCAAAATATTCTGTTAAAATATTTATATAATGATCCTAAAAAGAAGTTTAAGAATCTCTGTTCTCGCTATATAAAATTATCTTCATGGACATATCTGAAGAATAAAACATCTTGGACCCCTTATGTAAGCAAATATAAAAAAAAAATATAGAATTGAATCAATATATGCAAAATAAAGCGTTAAAATTGTATGGGACCCGTACTAATTATATACGCGAATATTAGAAAATATAACCTGCATTAGTAGATTACATGTATAAATTGAAAATACCAATAAACCCGTAATCTTTAAATCTGAAGTCATTTATTCCAATATATGTCAAAATTAAAGTGCTAAAATTATATGGGAAGATATACACGTACTACTTATAATGTCCGATTATTAGTAGAAGATTTCCCGTTTTGCAATATGAGTCACAAATGTTTTTTGGTAAAATACAACAGACGACGTAATAAATTGAATATATAATTAATCCCCTTAATCTTCATACCAGAAGACTGTACTTGATTCCAATATATATGCCAATATATGTCAAAATATATGCCAATATACCTGTACTACTTATATTCTCGTAGGTTAGAAGATATACCCGTGCATTCCTAGAAGATTACTCGTACAACGTACAATATGCGTGTGTCAGCAATTTTTGCCGCAATAAAACAATGGCGTAATAACTTAAAAATATCAATAATCCCTGAATCAATAATTCCGGAAAATATCAATAATAATAATGTTTAAACCTGAAGAGTATAATTGATATTATCCAGTCGAAAATGAAATGGCAATGAAATTTATTTTATATACATATCTTCATTATTCAAATCGGAAAGAATTTAATAAAAATCGCCTGCCGCATAAACACATTGGATTTAAATCCGTTGCTAAGCGACATGATATCATTTGCTTCAAATAAATTGGTAGAAAAAATATCGTCTAAATAGTTATATTTCTATGGAACATTTGGCGACAGTTTCGTCAAATTAGCGACATTTTAAAAAATAGCCAAATTTATCGCGAAGTGGGAATGTAGAACTGACAGTTCCACATTGCGACAAATTGACGAAATATCATCACAATACTATCCCCTAACAAAAAACAATTAATATCATTTATGTAGCGCAATTTTATCAATTTCAAGATATTTTTATAGATTTGAAAACATTTTTATCAATTTGGTGACATTTTAAAAATTCGCTAAATGTATTACTAAGTAGGATGGTTGGTCTGACAGATAAATGCTAACCAAACATCATTTCAGTACTCTCTTCTAACAAAAAAAAAAAAAAAATTCATTGATATGTAGAAGACCCAAGCCACACGACCAACCCGAAGGTTTATGGCAGCTGTTTGTGTGTCGTTTATATCAATTTTGCGACATTTCCGTCAATTTGGCAAAGTTTAAGAAAAGTTGTCAAATTAGCGATATCCCTCCAAATTCGTAGCTTTGAATTTGCAGATCTGAATGAAACATTCTTATCCCGTTTCAATATACTAAATGAAAACACTACAATTGTATTAGAAGATACACCCGCTCTACTCTTTTTCTGTTTCAACAATCGGCTATATGAATTTATTGGCTAAACACAATATATGAGTTTAGTAGCTAAATACGATATAAGCTTGAAAACTCTTTGCCAAAATAAATGAAATTGATGTACGCAGTCAGCAATTAATATAATTAAAAGAAAAATCAAACCGTCCATTCATAAGATATACTTTTATATCCATTTATTTATTATTTAAATCGAAAAAAAATAATAAAAACATTAACAAACACATTTAATTTAATTGCGATGCCGAGCAACATGATATATCCTCCTAAAATGTTAAAATTTATTAACCACTAACAGCACACCCGTTATTCGTACGGAGTGTACAATTTAAAGAAACTTAAAGTTCGCAATCATGTGCAAATTCTGTTAAAATATTAAATTTATTGCTCCTAAAGAGAAGTTTAAGAATATATGTTCTCACTATGCAAAATTATCTTCACGATCAGATCTGAAGAATAAAACATCCTGCCCCCTTTTGTAAGCAAATTTACAGAAGAAAAAATAGGAATTGAATGAATATATGCAACCCCGTACTAATTATATTGTCGCAGATCAGAAAATATGCCAATGTGTTAGTAGAAGATTACCCGTATTACAATATGCGTCTCAAAAATATTTGCCAAAATAAAAGAGATGACGTAATAAATTGAAAACATCAATAATATCCGTACTCTTTATACCAGAAGGTCGTAATTGATTCCAATATATGCCAATATATATCAAAACATATGTCAATATACCTGTACTACTTATATTCTCGTAGATTAAAAGATATACACGTGTATTTGTAGAAGATTCGTACAACATACAATATATGAGTTTAAACAATTTTTGTCATAATAAAATAATTGCAAAATAACTTGAAAATATCAATAATCCTTGAATCAATAATCCCCGAAAATATAAATAATAATAATTTTTAAACCTGAAGACCGTAATTGATATTATCCAGTCAAAAATGCTATAAGAAAAATCAAATCGTTCTTTTCTAAAATATATTTTTATATCCATTTATTTATTATTCAAATCGAAAAAATAATTATTAAAATTAGCAGACAGATTTAATTTAATTGCGTTTCTGAGTAACATGATATAAGATAGAATCTTATAACATGTTAAATATGTCATGTCTTATAACATAAACTGCGAAATTAAATAACGATTTTGATTTCTCTATACTTCTCATTGTTCCGTAAAAGCTTGTTTTAAATAAACCATGAACCATGGAGATAGATTTCACCTTTAAATCATGTTTCAAACAATTCATGTTTTCAGAAAGTGACTAATTAACGCAAAAAATCTCCCATCAAACTCAGAGATTAAATTTTAATTCACTTTCAAACGATTTTCAAGCTTTTCGTTTGGATAAACCACGGAGTTAGGGAGTAGAACTCTAAGGTAAAAGTTCCGTTTTTCATTAATATCTCGACAACCCCAGGTCTTAGAAACACGAAACTTGGACAAAATTTATGGGGGGATATTTCAAGGCTATTCACCAAATTTCATTCAATTCGGTTCAGCCGTTTTTCCGTGATGATGAGACAAACGAAAATTTCGTTTTTTACTAATATCTCGAGAACCACTGGTCGTAGAAACTCAAAACACGGATATAATTTTAAGTGGGGCTATTTCTGGGCTATCCACAAAATTTCATCAAATTCGGTTCAGCCGTTCTCCCGTGATGGTGTGACAAACAGACAGACAGACAGACAGACAGACAGACAGATTTTCATTTTTATTTATATAGACTAGCAGCATACCCGTTCTTCGTACGGAGTATATAATATAAAGAAACTTGAAATTCATAATCATGCCCAAATTCTTATAGTATACTAAATGACATGTTTAATCAAAATATTCTGTTAAAATCTATATAAATAAAAATGAAAATCTGTCTGTCTGTCTGTCTGTCTGTCTGTCTGTCTGTCTGTCTGTCTGTTTGTCACACCATCACGGGAGAACGGCTGAACCGAATTTGATGAAATTTTGTGGGTAGCCCAGAAATAGCCCCACTTAAAATTATATCCGTGTTTTGAGTTTCTACGACCAGTGGTTCTCGAGATATTAGTAAAAAACGAAATTTTCGTTTGTCTCATCATCACGGAAAAACGGCTGAACCGAATTTAATGAAATTTGGTGAATAGCCTTGAAATATCCCCCCATAAATTTTGTCCAAGTTTCGAGTTTCTAAGACCTGGGGTTGTCGAGATATTAATGAAAAACGGAACTTTTTCCTAGGAGTTCTACTCCCTAACTCCGTGGTTTATCCAAACGAAAAGCTTGAAAATCGTTTGAAAGTGAATTAAAATTTAATCTCTGAGTTTGATGGGAGATTTTTTGCGTTAATTAGTCACTTTCTGAAAACATGAATTGTTTGAAACATGATTTAAAGGGGAAATCTATCTCCATGGTTCATGGTTTATTTAAAACAAGCTTTTACGGAACAATGAGAAGTATAGAGAAATCAAAATCGTTATTTAATTTCGCAGTTTATGTTATAAGACATGACATATTTAACATGTTATAAGATTCTATCTTATATCATGTTACTCAGAAACGCAATTAAATTAAATCTGTCTGTTAATTTTAATAATTATTTTTTCGATTTGAATAATAAATAAATGGATATAAAAATATATTTTAGAAAAGAACGATTTGATTTTTCTTATAGCATTTTTGACTGGATAATATCAATTACGGTCTTCAGGTTTAAAAATTATTATTATTTATATTTTCGGGGATTATTGATTCAAGGATTATTGATATTTTCAAGTTATTGTGCAATTATTTTATTATGACAAAAATTGTTTAAACTCATATATTGTATGTTGTACGAATCTTCTACAAATACACTTGTATATCTTTTAATCTACGAGAATATAAGTAGTACAGGTATATTGACATATGTTTTGATATATATTGGCATATATTGGAATCAATTACGACCTTCTGGTATAAAGAGTACGGATATTATTGATGTTTTCAATTTATTACGTCATCTATTTTATTTTGGCAAATATTTTTGAGACGCATATTGTAATACGGGTAATCTTCTACTAACACATTGGCATATTTTCTGATCTGCGACAATATAATTAGTACGGGGTTGCATATATTCATTCAATTCCTATTTTTTCTTCTGTAAATTTGCTTACAAAAGGGGGCAGGTTGTTTTATTCTTCAGATCTGATCGTGAAGATAATTTTGCATAGTGAGAACATATATTCTTAAACTTCTCTTTAGGAGCAATAAATTTAATATTTTAACAGAATTTGCACATGATTGCGAACTTTAAGTTTCTTTAAATTATACACTCCGTACGAATAACGGGTGTGCTGTTAGTGGTTAATAAATGTTAACATTTTAGGAGGATATATCATGTTGCTCGGCATCGCAATTAAATTAAATGTATTTGTTAATGTTTTTATTATTTTTTTTTCGATTTAAATAATAAATAAATGGATAAATGGATATAAAAGTATATCTTATGAATGGACGGTTTGATTTTTCTTTTAATTATATTAATTGCTGACTGCGTACATCAATTTCATTTATTTTGGCAAAGAGTTTTCAAGCTTATATCGTATTTAGCTACTAAACTCATATATTGTGTTTAGCCAATAAATTCATATAGCCGATTGTTGAAACAGAAAAAGAGTAGAGCGGGTATATCTTCTAATACAATTGTAGTGTTTTCATTTAGTATATTGAAACGGGATAAGAAAGTTTCATTCAGATCTGCAAATTCAAAGCTACGAATTTGGAGGGATATCGCTAATTTGACAACTTTTCTTAAACTTTGCCAAATTGACGGAAATGTCGCCAAATTGATATAAACGACACACAAACAGCTGCCATAAACCTTCGGGTTGGTCGTGTGGCTTGGGTCTTCTACATATCAATGAAATTTTTTTTTGTTTTGTTAGAAGAGAGTACTGAAATTATGTTTGGTTAGCATTTATCTGTCAGACCAACCATCCTACTTAGTAATACATTTAGCGAATTTTTAAAATGTCACCAAATTGATAAAAATGTTTTCAAATCTATAAAAATATCTTGAAATTGATAAAATTGCGCGACATAAATGATATTAATTGTTTTTTGTTAGGGGATAGTATTGTGATGATATTTCGTCAATTTGTCGCAAAGTGGAACTGTCAGTTCTACAGTCCCACTTGGCGATAAATTTGGCGATTTTTTAAAATGTCGCTAATTTGACGAAACTGTCGCCAAATGTTCCATAGAAATATAACTATTTAGACGATATTTTTTCTACCAATTTATTTGAAGCAAATGATATCATGTCGCTTAGCAACGGATTTAAATCCAATGTGTTTATGCGGCAGACGATTTTTATTAAATCCTTTCCGATTTGAATAATGAAGATATGTATATAAAATAAATTTCATTGCCATTTCATTTTGGACTGGATAATATCAATTATACTCTTCAGGTTTAAACATTATTATTATTGATATTTTCCGGAATTATTGATTCAGGGATTAATGATATTTTTAAGTTATTACGCCATTGTTTTATTGCGGCAAAAATTGCTGACACACGCATATTGTACGTTGTACGAGTAATCTTCTAGGAATGCACGGGTATATCTTCTAACCTACGAGAATATAAGTAGTACAGGTATATTGGCATATATTTTGACATATATTGGCATATATATTGGAATCAAGTACAGTCTTCTGGTATGAAGATTAAGGGGATTAATTATATATTCAATTTATTACGTCGTCTGTTGTATTTTACCAAAAAACATTTGTGACTCATATTGCAAAACGGGTAATCTTCTACTAATAATCGGACATTATAAGTAGTACGTGTATATCTTCCCATATAATTTTAGCACTTTAATTTGACATATATTGGAATAAATGACTGTCTTCAGATTTAAATATTACGGGTTTATTGGTATTTTCAATTTATACATGTAATCTACTAATACAGGTTATATTTTCTAATATTCGCGTATATAATTAGTACGGGTCCCATACAATTTTAACGCTTTTATTTTGCATATATTGATTCAATTCCATATTTTTTTTATATTTGCTTACATAAGGGGTCCAAGATGTTTTATTCTTCAGATATGTCCATGAAGATAATTTTATATAGCGAGAACAGAGATTCTTAAACTTCTTTTTAGGAGCATTATATTAAATATTTTAACAGAATATTTTGATTAAACATGTCATTTAGTATACTATAAGAATTTGGGCATGATTATGAATTTCAAGTTTCTTTATATTATATACTCCGTACGAAGAACGGGTATGCTGCTAGTATTTAATATAATGCTCCTAAAAAGAAGTTTAAGAATCTCTGTTCTCGCTATATAAAATTATCTTCATGGACATATCTGAAGAATAAAACATCTTGGACCCCTTATGTAAGCAAATATAAAAAAAATATGGAATTGAATCAATATATGCAAAATAAAAGCGTTAAAATTGTATGGGACCCGTACTAATTATATACGCGAATATTAGAAAATATAACCTGTATTAGTAGATTACATGTATAAATTGAAAATACCAATAAACCCGTAATCTTTAAATCTGAAGACAGTCATTTATTCCAATATATGTCAAATTAAAGTGCTAAAATTATATGGGAAGATATACACGTACTACTTATAATGTCCGATTATTAGTAGAAGATTACCCGTTTTGCAATATGAGTCACAAATGTTTTTTGGTAAAATACAACAGACGACGTAATAAATTGAATATATAATTAATCCCCTTAATCTTCATACCAGAAGACTGTACTTGATTCCAATATATATGCCAATATATGTCAAAATATATGCCAATATACCTGTACTACTTATATTCTCGTAGGTTAGAAGATATACCCGTGCATTCCTAGAAGATTACTCGTACAACGTACAATATGCGTGTGTCAGCAATTTTTGCCGCAATAAAACAATGGCGTAATAACTTAAAAATATCATTAATCCCTGAATCAATAATTCCGGAAAATATCAATAATAATAATGTTTAAACCTGAAGAGTATAATTGATATTATCCAGTCCAAAATGAAATGGCAATGAAATTTATTTTATATACATATCTTCATTATTCAAATCGGAAAGGATTTAATAAAAATCGTCTGCCGCATAAACACATTGGATTTAAATCCGTTGCTAAGCGACATGATATCATTTGCTTCAAATAAATTGGTAGAAAAAATATCGTCTAAATAGTTATATTTCTATGGAACATTTGGCGACAGTTTCGTCAAATTAGCGACATTTTAAAAAATCGCCAAATTTATCGCCAAGTGGGACTGTAGAACTGACAGTTCCACTTTGCGACAAATTGACGAAATATCATCACAATACTATCCCCTAACAAAAAACAATTAATATCATTTATGTCGCGCAATTTTATCAATTTCAAGATATTTTTATAGATTTGAAAACATTTTTATCAATTTGGTGACATTTTAAAAATTCGCTAAATGTATTACTAAGTAGGATGGTTGGTCTGACAGATAAATGCTAACCAAACATAATTTCAGTACTCTCTTCTAACAAAACAAAAAAAAATTTCATTGATATGTAGAAGACCCAAGCCACACGACCAACCCGAAGGTTTATGGCAGCTGTTTGTGTGTCGTTTATATCAATTTGGCGACATTTCCGTCAATTTGGCAAAGTTTAAGAAAAGTTGTCAAATTAGCGATATCCCTCCAAATTCGTAGCTTTGAATTTGCAGATCTGAATGAAACTTTCTTATCCCGTTTCAATATACTAAATGAAAACACTACAATTGTATTAGAAGATATACCCGCTCTACTCTTTTTCTGTTTCAACAATCGGCTATATGAATTTATTGGCTAAACACAATATATGAGTTTAGTAGCTAAATACGATATAAGCTTGAAAACTCTTTGCCAAAATAAATGAAATTGATGTACGCAGTCAGCAATTAATATAATTAAAAGAAAAATCAAACCGTCCATTCATAAGATATACTTTTATATCCATTTATCCATTTATTTATTATTTAAATCGAAAAAAAAATAATAAAAACATTAACAAATACATTTAATTTAATTG
Source organism: Amaurobius ferox (assembly GCA_951213105.1). Lineage (NCBI taxonomy): Eukaryota > Metazoa > Arthropoda > Arachnida > Araneae > Amaurobiidae > Amaurobius > Amaurobius ferox. The sequence goes on from OX578138.1 coordinate 85,256,002, forward strand.
CGATGCCGAGCAACATGATATATCCTCCTAAAATGTTAACATTTATTAACCACTAACAGCACACCCGTTATTCGTACGGAGTGTATAATTTAAAGAAACTTAAAGTTCGCAATCATGTGCAAATTCTGTTAAAATATTAAATTTATTGCTCCTAAAGAGAAGTTTAAGAATATATGTTCTCACTATGCAAAATTATCTTCACGATCAGATCTGAAGAATAAAACAACCTGCCCCCTTTTGTAAGCAAATTTACAGAAGAAAAAATAGGAATTGAATGAATATATGCAACCCCGTACTAATTATATTGTCGCAGATCAGAAAATATGCCAATGTGTTAGTAGAAGATTACCCGTATTACAATATGCGTCTCAAAAATATTTGCCAAAATAAAATAGATGACGTAATAAATTGAAAACATCAATAATATCCGTACTCTTTATACCAGAAGGTCGTAATTGATTCCAATATATGCCAATATATATCAAAACATATGTCAATATACCTGTACTACTTATATTCTCGTAGATTAAAAGATATACAAGTGTATTTGTAGAAGATTCGTACAACATACAATATATGAGTTTAAACAATTTTTGTCATAATAAAATAATTGCACAATAACTTGAAAATATCAATAATCCTTGAATCAATAATCCCCGAAAATATAAATAATAATAATTTTTAAACCTGAAGACCGTAATTGATATTATCCAGTCAAAAATGCTATAAGAAAAATCAAATCGTTCTTTTCTAAAATATATTTTTATATCCATTTATTTATTATTCAAATCGAAAAAATAATTATTAAAATTAACAGACAGATTTAATTTAATTGCGTTTCTGAGTAACATGATATAAGATAGAATCTTATAACATGTTAAATATGTCATGTCTTATAACATAAACTGCGAAATTAAATAACGATTTTGATTTCTCTATACTTCTCATTGTTCCGTAAAAGCTTGTTTTAAATAAACCATGAACCATGGAGATAGATTTCCCCTTTAAATCATGTTTCAAACAATTCATGTTTTCAGAAAGTGACTAATTAACGCAAAAAATCTCCCATCAAACTCAGAGATTAAATTTTAATTCACTTTCAAACGATTTTCAAGCTTTTCGTTTGGATAAACCACGGAGTTAGGGAGTAGAACTCCTAGGAAAAAGTTCCGTTTTTCATTAATATCTCGACAACCCCAGGTCTTAGAAACTCGAAACTTGGACAAAATTTATGGGGGGATATTTCAAGGCTATTCACCAAATTTCATTAAATTCGGTTCAGCCGTTTTTCCGTGACGATGAGACAAACGAAAATTTCGTTTTTTACTAATATCTCGAGAACCACTGGTCGTAGAAACTCAAAACACGGATATAATTTTAAGTGGGGCTATTTCTGGGCTACCCACAAAATTTCATCAAATTCGGTTCAGCCGTTCTCCCGTGATGGTGTGACAAACAGACAGACAGACAGACAGACAGACAGATTTTCATTTTTATTTATATAGACTAGCAGCATACCCGTTCTTCGTACGGGGTATATAATATAAAGAAACTTGAAATTCATAATCATGCGCAAATTCTTATAGTATACTAAATGACATGTTTAATCAAAATATTCTGTTAAAATATTTAATATAATGCTCCTAAAAAGAAGTTTAAGAATCTCTGTTCTCGCTATATAAAATTATCTTCATGGACATATCTGAAGAATAAAACATCTTGGACCACCTTATGTAAGCAAATATAAAAAAAAATATGGAATTAAATCAATATATGCAAAATAAAAGCGTTAAAATTGTATGGGACCCGTACTAATTATATACGCGAATATTAGAAAATATAACCTGTATTAGTAGATTACATGTATAAATTGAAAATACCAATAAACCCGTAATCTTTAAATCTGAAGACAGTCATTTATTCCAATATATGTCAAAATTAAAGTGCTAAAATTATATGGGAAGATATACACGTACTACTTATAATGTCCGATTATTAGTAGAAGATTACCCATTTTGCAATATGAGTCTCAAATGTTTTTTGGTAAAATACAACAGACGACGTAATAAATTGAATATATAATTAATCCCCTTAATCTTCATACCAGAAGACTGTACTTGATTCCAATATATATGCCAATATATGTCAAAATGTATGCCAATATACCTGTACTACTTATATTCTCGTAGGTTAGAAGATATACCCGTGCATTCCTAGAAGAATACTCGTACAACGTACAGTATGCGTGTGTCAGCAATTTTTGCCGCAATAAAACAATGGCGTAATAACTTAAAAATATCAATAATCACTGAATCAATAATTCCGGAAAATATCAATAATAATAATGTTTAAACCTGAAGAGTATAATTGATATTATCCAGTCCAAAATGAAATGGCAATGAAATTTATTTTATATACATATCTTCATTATTCAAATCGGAAAGGATTTAATAAAAATCGTCTGCCGCATAAACACATTGGATTTAAATCCGTTGCTAAGCGACATGATATCATTTGCTTCAAATAAATTGGTAGAAAAAATATCGTCTAAATAGTTAGTTATATTTCTATGGAACATTTGGCGACAGTTTCGTCAAATTAGCGACATTTTAAAAAATCGCTAAATTTATCGCCAAGTGGGACTGTAGAACTGACAGTTCCACTTTGCGACAAATTGACGAAATATCATCACAATACTATCCCCTAACGAAAAACAATTAATATCATTTATGAAGCGCCATTTTATCAATTTCAAGATATTTTTATGGATTTGAAAACATTTTTATCAATGTGGTGACATTTTAAAAATTCGCTAAATGTATTACTAAGTAGGATGGTTGGTCTGACAGATAAATGCTAACCAAACATCATTTCAGTGCTCTCTTCTAAAAAAACAAAAATTTTTTTTATTGATATGTAGAAGACCCAAGCCACACGACCAACCCGAAGGTTTATGGCAGCTGTTTGTGTGTCGTTTATATCAATTTGGCGACATTTCCGTCAATTTGGCAAAGTTTAAGAAAAGTTGTCAAATTAGCGATATCCCTCCAAATTCGTAGCTTTGAATTTGCAGATCTGAATGAAACACTCTTATCCCGTTTCAATATACTAAATGAAAACACTACAATTGTATTAGAAGATATACCCGCTCTACTCTTTTTCTGTTTCAACAATCGGCTATATGAATTTATTGGCTAAACACAATATATGAGTTTAGTAGCTAAATACGATATAAGCTTGAAAACTCTTTGCCAAAATAAATGAAATTGATGTACGCAGTCAGCAATTAATATAATTAAAAGAAAAATCAAACCGTCCATTCATAAGATATACTTTTATATCCATTTATCCATTTATTTATTATTTAAATCGAAAAAAAATAATAAAAACATTAACAAACACATTTAATTTAATACGTTATTCGTACGGAGTGTATAATTTAAAGAAACTTATAGTTCGCAATCATGTGCAAATTCTGTTAAAATATTAAATTTATTGCTCCTAAAGAGAAGTTTAAGAATATATGTTCTCTCTATGCAAAATTATCTTCACGATCAGATCTGAAGAATAAAACATCCTGCCCCCTTTTGTAAGCAAATTTACAGAAGAAAAAATAGGAATTGAATGAATATATGCAACCCCGTACTAATTATATTGTCGCAGATCAGAAAATATGCCAGTGTGTTAGTAGAAGATTACCCGTATTACAATATGCGTCTAAAAAATATTTGCCATAATAAAAGAAATGATGTAATAAATTGAAAACATCAATAATATCCGTTCTCTTTATACCAGAAGGTCGTAATTGATTCCAATATATGCCAATATATATCAAAACATATGTCAATATACCTGTACTACTTATATTCTCGTAGATTAAAAGATATACACGTGTATTTGTAGAAGATTCGTACAACATACAATATATGAGTTTAAACAATTTTTGTCATAATAAAATAATTGCATAATAACTTGAAAATATCAGTAATCCTTGAATCAATAATCCCCGAAAATATAAATAATAATAGTTTTTAAACCTGAAGACCGTAATTGATATTATCCAGTCAAAAATGCTATAAGAAAAATCAAATCGTTCTTTTCTAAAATATATTTTTATATCCATTTATTTATTATTCAAATCGAAAAAATAATTATTAAAATTAACAGACAGATTTAATTTAATTGCGTTTCTGAGTAACATGATATAAGATAGAATCTTATAACATGTTAAATATGTCATGTCTTATAACATAAACTGCGAAATTAAATAACGATTTTGATTTCTCTATACTTCTCATTGTTCCGTAAAAGCTTGTTTTAAATAAACCATGAACCATGGAGATAGATTTCCCCTTTAAATCATGTTTCAAACAATTCATGTTTTCAGAAAGTGACTAATTAACGCAAAAAATCTCCCATCAAACTCAGAGATTAAATTTTAATTCACTTTCAAACGATTTTCAAGCTTTTCGTTTGGATAAACCACGGAGTTAGGGAGTAGAACTCCTAGGAAAAAGTTCCGTTTTTCATTAATATCTCGACAACCCCAGGTCTTAGAAACTCGAAACTTGGACAAAAGTTATGGGGGGATATTTCAAGGCTATTCACCAAATTTCATTAAATTCGGTTCAGCCGTTTTTCCGTGATGATGAGACAAACGAAAATTTCGTTTTTTACTAATATCTCGAGAACCACTGGTCGTAGAAACTCAAAACACAGATATAATTTTAAGTGGGGCTATTTCTGGGCTACCCACAAAATTTCATCAAATTCGGTTCAGCCGTTCTCCCGTGATGGTGTGACAAACAGACAGACAGACAGACAGACAGACAGACAGACAGACAGATTTTCATTTTTATTTATATAGATGAACGTCTTGGTCAATGCCGCAATTTAAGGTTTGTGGTCTTTTTTAGCGTTCCTTTATGGATTTAAAAATCTGATGTGGGCAACACATGACTTTCCTTATATAATGTAATGAATTTACTACTTTTACAGTAAAAAAATAGGTTTTTCTTATAGTACATACTAATGTTCTTTTCAAGATATTGAATTTTCGACAATTAGTCGTTATTTTCATTGATTTAGCGTCATTTTTATCATTTTGGCGAGATTTTCATTAATTTGGCAACATTTAAAAAAGTCGCCAAATTGGCGATATTCCGCCAAATTCGCCGCCAAAATCTCGCCAAGTGTTATGGACGAAGAAATAAGTTGTTCTTACAGCAGATAAATGACTATTGGCGTTCAAATACAAAGGTATTACTCAAAGTATCTATTTTCATGAATGGAACGAGCTAGATCCACGAGAATGATGTCATCCAATTTATCGCATGGTATTACATATGAAAAGTGAACATGTTTTACAATAGGAAATTTTTTTTTCATTTTATGACTTTTTAATAATTTTTTTGAAAAATGTGTAATATCTCGAGAACGGTTCATGTTAGCATTCTAAAATTCATGTCAATCATTTCTAATGAAAAATTACATAAGAAATGTCTACTTGCGTAACTTTATTAGTGCTTTTGATGTTTTGGCAATTTTTTCAAAATTTTATTCGAAAATTTAGGGGGGTTCTGAACATTCGATTACGTATAAAAACAATAGGCTTTCAGTGTTTACGGATTGCGATTTTTGTACCAAATTTGGTTCGAATTGGTCCATTCGTTCGTCAGTTATCTTCTCCACAGACTCACTGACACACACAGACATCACTTCAAAAATGTTTGATTCGTGATCAGGGATGCTTGAAACGTGCTCTCCCGTCGAAAACTCGATTTCGAATTTTCGACCCCGTCACAATACTTTCCTTATACATTATGTATGTAAGGAAAGTAAAAAAGGACTCTAGTCTTTTTATGAAAAAATACAATAAAGATCGAAATAAAACCTTGAAAATTTGCGTTTTATTACTTTCCTTATATACATAATGTATAAGGAAAGTATTGTGACGGGGTCGAAAATTCGAATTCGAGTTTTCGACGGGAGAGCACGTTTCAAGCATCCCTGATCACGAATCAAACATTTTTGAAGTGATGTGTGTGTGTGTGTGTGTGTGAAAGTATGTGTGTGTGTCAGTGAGTCTGTGGAGACGATAACTGACGAACGAATGAACCGATTCGAACCAAATTTGGTACAAAAATCACAATCCGTAGACACTGGAAGCCTATTGTTTTTATACGTAATCGAATGTTCAGAACCCCCCTAAATTTTCGAATGAAATTTTGAAAAAATCGTCAAAAAATCAAAACCGCTAATAAAGTTACGCAAATAGACATTACTTATGTAATTTTTCATTAGAAAACGATTGGCATAAATTTTAGAACGCTAACATGAACCGTTCTCGAGATATTGTGTATTTTTCAAAAAAATTATGAAAAAGTCACATAAAAAAAAATTCCTATTGAGAAACATGTTCACTTTTCATATGTAATACCATGCGATAAATTGAGTGACATCATTCTCGTGGATCTAGCTCGTTCCATTCATGAAAAAATATAGTTTGAATAATACTTTTGTATTTGAACGCCAATAGTCATTTATCTGCTGTAAGAAAAACTTTTTTCTTAGTGCATAACGCTTGGTGAGATTTTGGCGACAAATTTGCGAAATGTCGCCAACTTGGCGACTTTTTTGAAATGTTGCCAAATTAATGAAAATCTCGCCAAATGGATAAAAATGATGCTAAATCAATGAAAATGACGACTAATTGTCGAAAATTCAATATCTTGGAAAGAATATTAGTATCTACTATAAGAAAATCCTATTTTTTTACTGTAAAAGTAGTAAATTCATTACATCATATAAGGAAAGTCATGTGTTGCCCACATCAGATTTTTTTATATGTGAATATAATACCATATTTTATCTTGATCCAATCTTTTGAAAATATTTTAAAGGAAACATACAGTATTTATCTGCACATTTATAAGTTCCTTTAGTGCTCATGGCCTCTTCCCGTAAATCAAACACTACTCTTAACAGGTTTTACTATAATTAAAATTACATAATCCTTTCACTATAAAAAGTTTCAAGTTTCACCTAATATAATTGCCGAAGAGCATAAAAAAAAACCTTCCAGACAAAAAAAAAAAGCATGGGACCTCATAGAAATGTCCCTCGCTGGTGCCACCCATGTCTACTTTTTCTAAATTTATAAAGCAGCATGCAATTAAAGTAATATATTTACTACTTATTGAATAGGCATTTTTAGTTTTATATAGTCTTCGCTATTCGAAACCGATATTCTCGCGTGCCCAGTTATGTCATAATTATCCGCTAAAGCATCTTAATTATCTAAGTTCAAAGGAATTGGCGCTTCTTGTGCTGAATTTTAAACCAACAGCCACAATTACCGAGCAAGGGGGGATTCATAACATGATGAGGAATAATTTAATTTCTTTTTTTAACGTTCACCTTGTGTGTCTCGTGTCGTTTTGCCACCCTGTTTAAAGCAATTAACTTTTTAATGAAGTACTGCAATTATACTTCATTATAAATATTCTTTTTAGCGCACTCGCCTTTTAAAAGCAATCCTCGCAATTATTTTAAACGGAATGTTGTTTATTAAACGTTATTTAAGCGTCGTGTACTCTTTTCCAAGCAAAGTTTTAGCTAAAGAGTTAATGATTTTTGTAACCAATTTGCTCTAATTTCCGTGGAAAGTGAGAAAATGGCCGAGTCCGAATGAAATCTCTCGCAGCTTCAAATGAGTCTTTAAAGAAGTTTTAATTAAATAGAAACTCTGCATATGTTGCGTTAGAAACTACAAGTTTTAAATTTTATTCTAATTTTGTAAATACATTTTAAATAACTAGTTGTGCGGATAATTTGTTAAGGTTGAAACGACGACGAGGGGTTTTTCAATATGCGGCGCAATTTTTCAAAATTTTTGTATATTTATAGGGACGCTTTCCTATATAATTGAAATAGTGTGGGGTTGCTTAATTAACAGTTCCACAGTGGATGGTTTTCCCCAACCGTTGGCCATGCGATTTCTTGCTAATATGAAAAGGCTTGTTATATAAAATAAGTAGCTTTGACGCATACATTTAGCTTTTAGAATAAATTATCCGTATAAACGTAAGCTTTTAACTTTTAAAATTATTTAAGGCTTTTGTTTATAAAGCGCGTTCTAAATCTCCGTAAACTCCTTTTAATTGCATAATTCCGCCAGAAAAGCAGCCTGCCCACTTGATAAGAACAAAGTAGGTTTGTAGCGGAAAACGACATTGAGGAGATGGGCCTGGTGGTGGGGGGAGATAAGATTGAAGGATAAGCGGTGCAATGTGAACCTTTAATTAAAAAATAGATATTATGCAGGGTATACATAAAGTTTTACAGCTTTACAATCCAATAAGGGGGATATGTATCGACATACAGTTCGAAACTGTGGATCATTGTACATTAACTCAAAGTTTTTTTTTTGTGCTTAAGTATTTTTGTTGCTCAAAGTCTTTTTTGTGTGCATGTTCACCTTTTGCGCGACTTGTGAAAGGTATTCAAAATATGACCATACATCATGTAGCATGCACGTGGCAATTGCATTGTCTATTCTTGTCTTCAGATTATTGACATCATTGGATATTGCCTCTTGTCTTCAGCTCATTGATAACATTGGCAGGTGTACGTGGTCTTTGACATATCCACACAAAAGAAATCTAGGGATGTATTGTTGGGATGCCAGGCATCTTTGCCAATCTAACGCGCTAAGAAATTTTTGTTCAGGACATCATGCATAATCAAGGGTGGTATTTTGTTGTTGTCGGCCAAGTCTGATGTATCTTGTTCCCTTTCACGTCATATTTGATTTCAATAAACCCCTCTACTCTACACATATTGTGTTTTTCCCTGTAGACGCAATATGTTACCATAGATTGCTCATTATTTAAAGTAAAAGAATATATATCACTCAAACTACTGTAAAATTCCGTTGTAAATAAAATACTTCATTAGAGAAACAACATTAAACAAATATATAATGGTATCAATTGGTTTCGGAGTTAACATATTTGTATATAACATAAACCACAGTTTCTAACTCTATACCAAAACATTATTCTGTTATTGTATTGTAAAGTTGCTAATAACCTTTATGTACATCTTGTACTTCAATAATATTTAATTAAATTATTTTGAAATCTTCATATTTAAATAATTTTAAATCTATACTTTTTAAATATTCTAAAATAAAATTTGTAGAGGTGTCTTATATCTTCTAAAAAATATGTTTATCTTCTTTGTTTCTTCTATTTTTTTTTCTCATTTTTCAGTATTTTTTATTTATACTCTAACCATTTTGTGACATGTTATAATGGCTCTTTATTTATGTTGCATCATCAACTTACAGCAAAAGCAGGAAAATAGCCATGATATGTCCTGAAAAAGGCCTTTCGACATTTTCTTGCTTTTTCTGACGTAATCAATACCTCATTCATCCTAACAAACAAGTCTCTTTTAGCCTGCGGAACCAATTGATACCATTATATATATTTGTTTAATGTTGTTTCACTAATGAAGTATTTTATTTACAACGGAATTTTACAGTAGTTTGAGTGATATACAGGGTGTCCCAAAAACATTGACCTCGGCTTTTATTCTTTAAATATTGATCTTAGACATATATAATAAATTACAATGTTGCGTAAAAAAAGGTGCAGAATTTTATGAAATCGCTTGAAAATTTCAAGGAAATTAAATTTCAAGAAATACAAAATTTAATTTTTATACGGCACCCGTTCAAAGACATTCCCAATGAGTAAAATGCGCCCCATACACTAATAAAGTGATGTACAAAATTTCAGCATTTTACCATAAAATGTCCCAGAGAGATGAAGAGACAAAAATGCTGACTTAAACCACTTTTTGATGCATCTACATGGGTTCTCAGAGGGGAAAATTCATGTCGGCAGATCGCGTTTCAGGGGCTAAGCAAAAATTACGAAAGGAAACAATGATTACAAAAATAAATAATTTTGCTATTTATTGGTACAAAAATATCTACACTGTGTAAAAATAACTTTATACAAATATTACAAAGCTCGTTCAAAATATTTTCCATCCATGCCAAAAATCCATTAAAGATAAGAAGCAGATATTATTTGCCTATAATGCGTTGCGTAATTAGCACTCTTGCTGTAAACATTGACATTTTAATTTGTAAGTAATCCCTCACCAACTTTGTTTAAACATATCTCTGGGACTTTTTATGATAAAATGCTGAAATTTTGTACATCACCTTATTAGTTTATGGAGCAGATTTTACTTATTGGGAATGTTTTTGTACGGGGGCCGTATAAGAATTTAAATTTTGTATTTCTTCAAATTTAATTCCCTGAAAATTTTTATCGATTTCATAAAATTCTGTAACTTATTTTATGAAACTTTGTAATTTATTATATATGTCTAAGATCAATATTTAAGGAATAAAAACCGAGGTCAATGTTTTTGGGACACCCTGTATATTCTTTTACTTTTTAACAATGAGCAATCTATGGTAACATTTGTTTATAAGTTGCAAGAATAACTTAAGAACACCATCAATTTTCTATCGCAACTTGTACAAAATATTGTTTCATAATAATTACTGCCTTTTCTGTATTTTCGTCAAATTAATCATCTTTCTGCTGAGAGAATTCAAATCTATTCAGGGTATCAAAGACCTATTCATTATTGAATATCTTTCTCTGCAATATGAAATCAATATTAACAAAATGCATAAAAGCGCCTCACAAATTTATATATTACTGATATTTTCAGGCATTATAGTTTAAACAGAAAGGATAGCGTTATGCCCGATCATTGAGTTAATCTTTTGTGTATTTCAGCTGCAATGCATGCACATTATAAATTAAATAGGATCTATTCGTCTTAAATAAAGGAATCAATCTTCCATGGGAATCTTCAGAGATATTTCTATTGATGCTATATTTGAATGGGGCTGCAGTTATCTATATTTTATGAATTTCGGATCCCTTTAAATTGAACTCTTCGCTGTATTTTCAGTGACATTCCATTGAGTTGGAATGAAAGATTTTAGCGCTTATAACTTTCTGATGTTATTTCATAAACTGGAGGAAGCTCATCGAGTTCGATTGTTTGCTTTTATTGCCATTTTCAAATTTTGTGTTATAACCAGCCATTTTACTCGCATGGCTGGTGGGCACTAAATGCAATACCTGCATACCTAATCAAAGTTGCAGATAAACGGTTGTTTTAATAGTTGGCAGCGAAAGAGTATCAAATTGTGCATTTATTGTTTTTGAGAGACAATGTGGTGAGACTTTTTTGAAAAAAAAAAAAACCATTGTGTTAAGCCTTTTGTATTAGCCCTAATTTTTTGGAATTTTCGATTTTTTTCTTAGATCTAGATCGAATGAGACCAGAAACGGCTGGAGATTCTGGCTCGAGTGGAAGTGACCGATCATTTTGAAAAGTGGTTCGGATTTTTGTAATTGTTCCTTTGCATTGTCACCACTAATTCGAATTTTCAAAATATTATATTTTTGTCGTTAACCTGGAAACGATCGAATGAGACCAAAACCAAGATTTTAGCTGGAGTGGAGGTGCTTGATAATTCTGTAAAATGGTTTAGTATTTTTTTGTTATTATTATTCTTTTGCACCGTCACCTCTAATTTGAAATTTTAGAATTTATCCTTAGTTTCGAATTTGATACAAATCGAATAACACAAATACCAAGATTCTAGCTATAGTGGAAATGCTCGATAATGATGATACATCACCTCCCTCAGTCAGTCAGTCTGTATATATATATATATATATATATATATATATATATATATATACTGGACGGGTTTGGGAGTATTTCCGTGAACGTTCGTACTGCCTCCCTGGTAGAATTTCGACTTGTTCATTCCGGTGCTTCTAGATTAAGCTGTTGAGGTTGATCGTGTATACACGTGGTAGAAGAAGGGTTCATGCCGCATGGTAATACAATTATCTTAATGTATCCTTTTTTCATTTTTTGATGCCTGTAGTCTGAGTTTAAGCATTTATAGTAATGTACTATTGCTTAATCTGAAACAGGCATTTGTTTGGGTTAATTAGAATTAAATACTCAGACCTGAAGATGAATTTTATTCTGATTAATCATCGAATTTGGGAAGGTTCTGTTCTTTTCTCTTATCGGCATTATGGCCGTGAATTTGCTTCTATGGTGATGTTAATATTACTTGAATTGTATTTTTATTTATTTTTTTTATTTTTACATAATTCTTATTATTACATTTCAAATATATATATATATATATAGATATATATATAGATATATATAGATTATATGTGTGTGTGTGTGAGAGAGAGTGTATTAGATCTAAAGCTTTCAGTAGTTTCCTACTTGTTCCATGCGGTGCTTGTACCATTTAGTTTAGTTTTTTTAATATTGAGCCACATTTTAAAGCACCTAAATGTATGTTTCTTGGTTCTAAGAAAATGTAATGATTCAATAGATCTACGTATATTTTTTAAGATAGACAATATTCTTTAAAATACGAAGCTAATTATGAACGTATTTTTGCACGTTTTGCTCTGTCACACGTGTGAATCCCCTTTCAAATAAAACTTTTTTACGCAACTTTGCACAGCTTCATGTGACGCTTATGTCGTCCACCCTCATATATTTGTTTGACTAAAGGGCCATACAGACTAGTTCTTGTTATTCTAATTTAGCTTCTCTTTCCCCCTCCCTTTCATTCACAGGCATTTTTATCCCCCTCCCTTTCATTCACAGACAAGAGAAGGGATATATATATATTATCCTCTGCCATGTTGACATATTTCTAAAATGTTAAGAATCATTGAATAGAATTCCCGCAGTAGGATGTGTAAGTTCCTTTTAAGATTATTTAATTACATTTTAATGGACATTTGGTAGAGAAATGCTGTTAAAAAATATTTATGTACCTAAAATATTTATGTATCGTTATCGAGGTTGATAATTGGCAACGTCAAGAGTCTACGTACTTGAGTAAAATGGGCCCTAGGGAGTGATCGAGAAAACTTATTTTCAAAAGTTAAGTATACCTACTGATAAAAAGTTGTTTTAGGAGATCCTTAAAATGTATAAAATTTTGGCTTTTATCCTTCAATATCCTGCACCACCCCTAGGGGGCTTAATAAGTTTCAATCTTCAGAATTTTGCTATTTGGTGGGGATTCAATTGAATCGTTCTAAATCCTTTCTTCAGCTCTAATCTTGTTTCTGCCTCTATTTTGACAAAAGCAGTTATCAGGACTGCCAAAAGGAGACTTCCAGGAAATTCAGGAACCACTCATGCACGTTTAACCACTTTACTATATAAACACCATGTACTTATTTCTTCCATGTTTGATAATCTTTCTTAGACTTTTTGGCATAGTCGTCCTATATACTAACTTTAAGAGGATGTATTTGTTCCTCTCTTCGCATCCAAAAATAATTTCGGCAGTTTGGTAGACTAGACTGATCCCGTGCTCCACCGTCTGTTTGTGGCAGGAGACAGCAGTGCCAACTTGTCCGTTACCAGCAATTCCATGTTGCACGATGGCTTTAAGTACAGCCTATGGGAATACACGCGTGATAGATGTCTCCCTTATTACTGTATTTATTCAGTCGATAAGTTGAGTGTAGTCGGGTATATTAATTTTTATACGAAGTAATGCAGTCTTGTATTCATTCCTGTAGGCTTCCTTGTTTCTATGATACGGCGTATTGCCAGCTACGCCACTTCTTTACTGCCATAAACTATCGAGACCAGCAGAAACTGTTTTTGAATTGTCCAAAGAAAGAATTAAGTCGGAGGATTTCGTTAACCCCGAGATCCATATCCGTTTTGAGATGCCGCTGCGCAGTTATTGTAGCCCATAAGTTGATAGGCTCATATCATGCGCGTATTCTTATAGACCGTACTACAAGATATCGTTTAACAAGTAATTGCTGGTGAAGGACGAGCTTGTATACTGTTGCCCCCTGCAGACGGTGGAGTGCACGAACAAGCTGGTCACAAAGAATGATTGAACTGCTTGCAGATATGAAAAGTGGTTCGGGTATATCACCTTAAAGTTAGCGTCGAGGACGGCTATACCAAAAATTGAAATTCAGAAAGATTACCAAACAACGAAATTAGTACATGAAGTTAATATAATGAAGTCGTTGGATTGAGCAAGGGTAAAACCTTGACTGCTTATATTTTGCAGCACTTGGTAATTGACTTGGTAAATATTTTGGTCAGAAATTGCAGCACTTGGTAATTGACTTGGTAAATATTTTGGTCAGAAATTGCAGCACTCGGTAATTGGCTTGGTAAATATTTTGGTCAGAAAAAAAAGCAGAGATTTGCAGAAAGTTCAATTTAGGATGTTGATATGAACTGAATCCACGCCAAACAGCAAAATACCAAAAATCAGGCTTCTTCGAACCCCCCTCCCGGGGGGAGGTGCAGAATACTGACTCAAGTCACCCAAAATTTTTTTTTATACGACGTAAAAATCACTTAACATATACTTTCTTTTCCAGCGACATGCAACTTTCAACAAAATGTTATTTGCCAGGCCCTTAACAACATATCTTACAGGAAATCTCGGCAGAAAATGTTGACTTTATTCAGTGCTGAACAGAGTTAAAGAAAACATCACATAAAGTATACATGTCACAAGCAAAAGCAAAACGGCGTATTTACTGTTCTAAATGTTTGCTTTGAGCAATGCCTCAACCATGATTACTTGATTCCAAGACAAGTGATTTACCAACTGAGCTTCATCCTCAGACAGTAGGATATGCAACGATGTTTATATAAACTTATGTGTTATATTTCTCAACCAAAAAGTTGCAATTTTTTTTTCAATTTGCTCTGCGCTTTTCTGTATAAGCAGTCTTTGAATAAATAATAAAGCTTTAAGTTGTTTTAATCACCAATTATAGGGTTAAAAAGGACTGGGATGGCCTGTCTCTAAAGTTAGTCGACATTTATTAGCTTGAAGATGAATGAACTTTTCCTCCCACTTCATCCATCACTGCAGATGTGATGGATGAAGTGGACGGAAAAAAGCTGTGTCTTTATTTTCTGAGGTTGTGTCTGTATTTTTGTTGACACTCCTGTTCACAGACTGTTGTAGAGGTCAATACTTTGGTGTGTAAAATATTACTGCTTACCATGAAACAGAAAGATAAATTTCGAAGCAAAACAAAACATGGATTATTGAAACGAGCTTTCACGTTTTCTGGGACATTTGTCTTACTAATGATGCAATTTTAAGTTAAAAATCACGCATTTATTAATATTTCTAGCATTCCAGAATCTTCTTGGTTAAGTGAAGATTCTTGAAATTCTGAAACAGCTTTAAGAAAATCGTGTAGTTCTGTAAAAAGTTTTGTGAAAAATGGTTTCCTTGGATATAAATGACTAAAATAGTTGAATGATTTTTCCATTCTTTGTTCGTTGCAACAGATCCTTTTATTAACAATTGACTTTTATTATTTTAAATTGGATGTCTGTTTTCGCATTGTGCAGGTTCCGTTTCATACAGGGTAAAGTAACAAAAATTTCCTATATTTTAGGACGGGGTTAAAATATTTTTCGTTAATTACAGTATTCCATTTCCTGCATGTTCCATTTCAAACAGGTTTGACTGTCTCTCTCTATTATATACAGGATGTCCCAAAAAGATTGAAAAGGGCTTTAATTATTTACCTGTTGGAGATAAGTGGGCGATGTAAATTGCGAAAATGTTGAATGTAAGGTAGGAAATAAGACTACGTTAATGAAATTGTCCTCCCATTATATTTCAATAAGTTGCACTTTTAAAATTTTTATACGATCCCCTTAGACAAATTTAAATTTGGCCAATCAGAATTTTTTTATTTTTAATTCAACAAGATCATTATAAAACCGCCCATCTGTGTCTTTAAAATTGAGCGAGTTATATTTAAATAAAAATTGAACATTGTGAATGGGGACCCTATATCAAATTAGAACTGTAAATTTGTGACATATCACAAAAAAGATAAAACTGGAGGATAATACATAGGATACCCAACCACGTAGTGAGAACCACTGCTTTATATGATTTCTGTCTGTGTAATGCTTTATTTAAATGCATTTTTGATAAAAAATGTTGACACATATTAACGTATTTTTGATCTAAACAATTTCCATCGTCAATTTGTTTATAATCCCTATTTTCACATGGTACGGAAAAGTGGCATAAGTCAGATTTTTTCCTTTATCATAATTCAGTTGATTTTAAAGATACAAATATGCGGGTTTTTTTTTAATGATTTTGTTGCGTTAAAAATAAAATTTTCTGATTGACCAAATTTGCTTAAGGGGGTTGTATAAAAATTTAAACTGTAACTTTTTGAAAATGAATGGGAGGACTATTTCATTAAAGTATTCCAACTTTACTTTCAACATTTTTGCAATTTACATTGCCCACTTATCTCCAGCAAGTAAAGAATTAAAGCACGTTTCAATCTTTTTGGGACATACTGTATATATGGCAATGGTAAGTAACTATAAATATCATAGTGCTAACTGCAAGCATTAAAAGAGGAAAAATTGAAAATTATTAAGAAATTTAAGTATTACCATGAAGCAGGAATCCCATATACAAGTCCTGTGTAGTAAACAGTTGTTTATATTAGATCTAATTTTTCTAATCAACGCACAATAGTAAACTTTATTATACATATAAACGTATTCTAAAAATACTTCATGGCGATTTTTTTTTCAACATTTATGCAAAATTATTTTTTGCCTTCGATTCACTCATTTAAAATATATTCTTTATCTATCTAACTGCGTGAAAATTTTAATAAAAGCTTTTATGCATCTAATTGTCCATTTCAATCCGCAGGCCATGTTTTAGAGTCATTTCATAGGATTTTAAGAAAATAAAAAAATAAGAATTTCCCTCTTTTGCTTGGATCAATCTATACCAGTATATTTTCTTTAGTTTGGCCCTCTTCTTCCATGTATAACAGCTGAAATAAAAATATTCCCTCTCGGGTATTTTTTTTTTTTCTACAATTTTTCATTTCTTCTTCTGTTGAAGCTTTAAATTCGTTGCGAAACTGTAGGATTTTGGTTTGTTTCCGTATAACTTAACGGATTTCTGTATATTGAATTCTTTCTGTTTTGAGTATTTCTGCATTAGAGCTATGGAATTGGTCAGCGCATCGGGTAAGAGAAGTATCTGCATTAAGAAATCAAGAAACTGGTTTTAGAAAGCTTTTCGCGCGCCAGCATAAATTGAAAGTATTTACAAGCATTTAAATGTGTGACTTTAAATTTCGATTTTTTTTTTAATTTTGACAACGTTCTTCACATTTAAAAGCTTGATATTTAATTAGGTTATTTACGGATTGCTTTCTCATACGTGGTATTGAGAAAGTATTGTTTTTTCAAGAAAATTTTTGATTTCGAGATTTTGATGCCATTATATTTTTTTTAAGACCTCCTGAACACGATTTGACTATTTTTGGAGTGATGTCCGTCTGTCTGTCTGCATGCTTGTGATCTATTTTTTGTGTACACGGTGGCGGCCACAAATATTAATGCATTTTAGCGAAACTATATATCCGGCTGTGTTATAAAAAAAATATCTACAACTAGATATAATTATTTTTTTTTAATTCGAGCGAAACTTTAAATTTTATTTGATATTTTATATTTGTAACAAGTCAGCATAAGACAAAATATGACAATCATGCATAAAAAAGTTTAATTATGGCTCAATGATCACGTGACTTTATAGTTTCAATCATTTTTGTGAAAAATAACTGCGATACAATGCTTTTGTTCGTGGCGTCATTAACCCCCCCCCCCCCCCAGCGGTCAAGTTATCCGCCCCCAGGGGTACATTGATAAGCATGGTGTTAGTCGATATATATTTTTTCAAACCCTTTAAAGTGAAGGGTAACGCGCTATAATTGCAATCATTTGGACTCATACCGATTTTCAAAATTTTTGTTGTAAAATTTGAACAGAAAAGCTACTAAATATATATTTTGGTATGAAAAAGCCACACCACAGTTAATTTGATTATACCGTTATTATCATATATATTATTACTATTATATATATGATTACTATTATTATTATACTATTATTTTGATTTACCATTATAATCCATCATTATTTATTTAGTGATCATAACAGCTTACTTCAAAGCTTATAATTGATGGAAAAATTTTTTGCTGTATACTTTTGTTTTGGGGAAAATGTTTTTCTTGAAACATCTATTTTCAGGACTGCTATAGTTAGAGCTCAGATAATGAGTGATTTGGATTCAGCTTCAAATTCAGGAGGAGGAACGGATCCACTATAGATATCCACTTCCAGCTCTTTTTCCGGTTAAAAAAAAAATTCATTTTATTTGAAACATTTATCTAACAAGATTGGCTAGAGTTTGGATGGTAACATATATGGATTGGTTTTGTTTCTACAATGCGCAAGTATTCTTAACATTTTTTTTTTTTATTGCAATAAATGTCGAAACAAAAAAATTGTAAGTTCAAAAGGACACCTTTCGTCTTAAGTACTTGTTTATTTCTATAAACACAATTATTTCCGTAATCAAGTCAAATTTTCAGCAATTTACAGGGATTATACCGCAATTCTTATATTACAATAATCCACGTTTTAACACTGATAACTGCAGACTAATTTGTGCTCATTGTTGAGTTCCAAACTCATATTTGCTATTTCGACAATTGAAATTAGCAGACCGAAATAAAAAGAAAATATATACATATATCCTTTACGTTGTTCCATGTCGTGCCTTCATGGCATCAGAAATCTGTTCGATAACTGAAATCGCCTCATTCAGGGTTTCATTTAAAACAAAATTAAAATAACTATGACGGTGAAACGGTGGCAAAACTGTTCTATTTATCCGTTGTTGGAGCTTCATTAATCTATTCGGATTTTGGGGATTTTGCAGAGCGGTTTTTCTAGATTTGCTTGTGCTCGATGATTAATCCCCAAACTGAAACAATAATATTATCTATATAAATAAAATTGAAAATCTGTAAATTTATTTCTTTGTTTGTCTCATCAGCACGGGAGAACGGCTGCACCGAATTTTGTGGGCAGTCTTGGAATAGATCCACATAAAATTTAGTCTATGTTTCGAGTTTCTAGGACCAGGAGTTGTCGATATACTAGTAAAAGATGCACAATTAAATATTCCACAGAGCATTATGCCCGGCCGTCCAAATAGTTGCTCTTAGTCCTCTGGACGAGTCGGACGGTCTGGGTCTTCAACAGAGCATTATGCAGACGATATATTTTTCGTCAATTTATTTGAAGAAAATCATGTGCCGCTTGGCAACGGAATTAAATTGAATATGCTTATACCGCAGACGATTTTTATTTAATCTTTTCGGATTTAAATAATAAAGAAATGCTTATATAATCAATTTTATTAACATTTTACAACAAAGTTGAAAAGTGTTTGACTTTGTTCATTCTGTCTGTCTGTCTGTCCGTTAGCACGATAACTGCCGTAAAAATGATTTAAGCAAAATGAAATTTTAGTATGTTGTTCAGACGGTCTGTAGGACCTATGGGAATATAGATGAATAATATAACCCAATTAGTTTTGGATTGAACCCAGGTTGAAAAAATAAAATACATTGAGCCCTATGGGACCAAATTTTTCAAACATTTTTTAAGCGGATTTAAAATTCACAAATTGCTTCGAAAATTTTAGATAATATTCAAATTGTTCCATGAAATATATAAAAAAAATTCAGCGAAATATATTCAGTAGTTTTTTAAATAAAAATTAAAATAATAACACCTCGTATATGAAGCGATCACGCGACCATGATATTAAAAGATCACGTGACCCACTTCAAAATGATATATGGCATCCATCTTGTCTCAAAATCGTGATTTTTAAAGTTCTTTTTAATTCATATTGAGTGTTGTATCCGTCCTAAAACCACTTTATTTTTGCTTAAATTCTGTGCATCTACATACTGAAACAAAGCAATTACAATATATGTGAGTTTAAATGCTCATCCAAATTTGATTATTTCTTCCACGAAGCCTATTTTTCACCTATGTAAATTGTAAACAGCAAAATATGTAGAATGAGTTGTATTAGAATTGCTGTATTTCTTTAACACAAAATCATTTAGTTCATGGAGTCTGCATAGCTGATATGAATGAAATATTCATTGATTTTACAATAAGAAGGACGATTTTTTTCGATGAAGTTTTACGCATAAAGTTTAATTACTTGTAGCTCTATGGTCTTAATTTTTAAATAAAATGAATTGTTATATATTGTGATGAATGACATGAATGAGAAATTATTTATGAATGAAATGCTGCTTTTATAGAGAGCCAGGCGTGTTATTTTTTCTATGACGTCATTTCAAATTGACAAGTTTGAACAAGTTTGACAAGTTGAGTTTTCAAATATAATAAATTATCGTAGTATTATGATAATTCTAAAATTATTACCGAGGAGTGTATCGCATTTTAGAGATATTTAAACCAGGCAATGTATATTTCAATGCAGTCATTTGAATGCAGTTCATTTTTTTCAATGAAGATTTAAGTTTTTAAATATAATAAACTAATGTAGTATTGTGATAAGTTTTTAAATATTACCGAGAAATGTATTGCATTTTAGACATGTTTAAATAAAATTGCATTGAAGTTGGAAAGTGTTTCATAATCAATACTTTAAGCATGATTGATCTTTCTTGTTGAAATTGATTTTTGACTGGATTATATCAATTACGACTTTCTGGTTTAAAGATAAAAGGAATTTTTGATATTTTCAATTTCTTACGTCATTTGTTTTATTTTCTAATCGGCAAGAAATAAGTAATACGGGTATGTGCTCCAATACAATTTTAGAGTCTTTATTTGCGCATGCATTAATTCAATTTCATAATTAATTCACAAATCACCACGAAATCGTGGTGATTTGTGCAATTGGGTCATTTACCTCACTGTATTACGCTTGCTTTTTTTATTTACTAGCAGACATACCCAGCTTTGCTCTTAATTTAAAATATGTGCAAATTCCAGTTATTCTGAAATATATAGTTCAAAAACTTTTACTATACATATAAATCTTATCATTATCTAAAATTGATATTATGCAAAACTGTTCAAACTATTTTATCTGTCTACAGTTCCCTTTCGACTTAATATCCATTTTAAATAATGATACGATTTATATATTATTGCTTTGCATTTAATCTGTCTATGCTTCGATTTGGTTCCATTTAGCGAGTGATCAAAATTTGCTTTCTTCTTTTCTATGCGCCACTGTGGTGTAGAGTACGACATTGAAAAACTTGTTTGTCATAATTTATTCTAGCGATAGAAATGAGTATGCGGTGATTTCCTTTACATAATGCTGAAGAATTACAAGCAACTTGGCATATGTTAAGCAGTAAAAAAAATGAATCTAGTTTTTCATGAAATACGACCAATGGGGTTCTAATACTAAGAGCTCGTAGAAAATGAATCCAGTTGTTTATGAAATACTATCCACGGGGTTATAGTATAAAGAGCTCATAAAAAATTGCTCTTGTTCAACGGGGTTCTAGTTCAAAGAGTTCTTAGAAAATGAATCTAGTTGTTTATAAAATACCACCAACGGGGTTTTAGTGTAAAGAGCTCGTAGAAAATGAATCCAGTTATTTATGAAATATCATCCACGGGGTTATAGTACAAAAAGCTTGTAGAAAATGAATCCAGTTATTTAAGAAATATCATCCACGGGGTTATAGTACAAAGAGCTCATAAAAAATGGTTGTAGTTCAACGGGGTTCTAGTTCAAAGAACTCTTAGAAAATGAATCTAGTTGTTTATAAAATACCACCAACGGGGTTATAGTGTAAAGAGCTCGTAGAAAATGAATCCAGTTATTTATGAAATATCATCCACGGGGTTATAGTACAAAGAGCTTGTAGAAAATGAATCCAGTTATTTATGAAATATCATCCACGGGGTTATAGTACAAAGAGCTCATAAAAAATGGTTGTAGTTCAACGGGGTTCTAGTTCAAAGAACTCTTAGAAAATGAATCTAGTTGTTTATAAAATACCACCAACGGGGTTGTAGTATAAAGAGCTCGTGGAAAATGAATCCAGTTATTTATGAAATATCATCCACGGGGTTATAGTGCAAAGATCTCATAAAAAATGGTTGTAGTTCAACGGGGTTCTAGTTCAAAGAGCTCTTAGAAAATGAATCTAGTTGTTTATGAAATACCACAAACGGGGTTCTAGTACAAAGAGCTCTTAGAAAATGAAACCAGTTGTTCATGAAATATGACCAACGAGATTCTGGTATAAAGAGCTCGTAGAAGAAATTGTTGAAACAGTTTTGCGATACCTAGAAGTTTGGGAACCACTATTTTTTAGATAAATCTTACTTATTGAATTTTTCAATGAAATAAAAATGTTTGTGATAAAACTTTGCATATTATTCTAAAAAAATATTAACTATTACTAATATTTGCACAGTAGTTTTTATATGCTTAACAATATTTTCTTTATGATTTTAGGTAAGGTCTACACTATATCTATTGACCATTGGTAAGCATTTAATAAATTAGTAAACTGTGTTGTTACATATTTATATTACAGTTTGCTTAAATTTTAGCACTTGTTTGGTATTTTGCATTGACTTTGATTTATAATTTTTATTAATTTTAATCGAATTAATTCGCAGTTTCGACGTATAAGGTAAACTCCTAATTTTTAGAGTTGACTCCTAAATATTAACATAATTTGTCCAGCCAGTTTTAAATCAATACTAATTCATCGTTCTAAATCAGGCAACATATATGCATTATTGTAACGTATTGGGCTGGCTAGCTTATAAGTACACATAGCAAAATTTTCCAGTCCTCATTTTTAATTTGCATGTATTTTAACTCATCGTTAGTGATATATGATATTGATTCCTAAATTTTTATGCTGATTGCTAAATACAAATTGAACTTATTCAGTTCCTGATTCATGTTTCATATGCAATATTGGCTCCCAAATGTTTGGGCTGGCTCTTATATATAAATAGAAAAATCTGTCTACTGTGATTTATAGTTTGTTTTATCTTTAACGTAATTTAAGTTAAATATTGCTTTAACATGGTTTAAGTTAAATATTACTTTTATAGAACATTTTTGAGATAATCATTGTACTTCAAATATCTTATTTTAAATTGCGCCTAACATTGTTAAATTATTAGAAACTTTAAACTCGCAAGCTAGTAGCAAATTATTACATAATGCTTTTAAAACCACCTCCAATCATATTTAGACACAATCAATAAAAATCTGATGTGAGCAGCACATGACTTTCCCTGCAGACTTATATTCATGTTCTCTTTATTTTAATTAAATTTATTTCACTTTTCATTCAATTTCCGTTCTCATTCGATAACCGGACTTATTATCAAAGGTGGCGTAGGGAAAGTACGAAAAACTAAAATATCTCGAGAACGGCTAGTCCTAGTGTAATGGGGTTGGTCTTATTCTTTTTGTCGTTAAAAATTACGTATTAAATCAGCATTTAATGGATATATTTGAGTATACCCAGTTTTTTATTTTAGATTTTGGCAATTTTTGCGGGCCATTTTGCAAAAAAAGGCAGGTTATTATTTTCTGAATCGTACCAAAATCTAATCAGCACCATTGTGACCTATGCATGACTCATCTACCGAATTTTGTGAAATTCGGTCCATTAGTTTTTCAGCTACAGTGGATACAAGCTTTTGCGGGCCATTTCACAAAAAAGGCGGGTTCTTTTATTCCGAATCGTACCCAAAACTAATCAGCACCAGCCCCGCCCACAAGTGACTTACCTACAAAATTTTGTGAAATTCGGTCCATTAGTTTTTTAGTTAGAGTGGATACAAAATCTGCACAGACAGACAGACATACAGACAGACAGACACACAGACAGACAGACAGACACACAGACAGACAGACACACAGACAGACAGACAGACACACAGACACACATACAGACGTCACGCTAAAAATGGTTTTTTCGTATTCTAGAGGTCTCGAAACGTGTAGATCCGTCGAAAACTCGAGTTGCGATTTTCGGCATGATTCCAATACTTTCCCTATACATTACCATGTATTGCAGGGAAAGTAAAAACTAAACTATTTGTAGCCTCTGCTATTATATAAAAAAAAATATCAGCTAGATGTTTCAATTGAGAGTACATTTCTGTATAAACTTGGGATAACCTGGCATTAGTATTGCTGGAAATGAAAGAAAAACTTTCATTTATCACTATAACTACTTCTTCGTTTGAAACTAGTTATTATAGAAATGTTCTTAATCGTTTCAATGTTTGGTCACTCTTCAATTACGTGGCTCTGGGGACTCAACACACTACAAAACCAAGTCTATGATTACAACTTTGATGAGAGGTTGTGACGTATTTATCCATTAAAACACAATTATTCCTTAACGTATGCTAATGAGTTTAGCAAGAATCAACTCCTCCTAGAGTAAAAGATAAATGTATTTCTGCAAGGGCTCTGTGCCAATTCTAGTACAATGTTGCAAAGTCAGCGTCGTTGGGATCTGCGCTATTTAATTTACTTTTATCCATTGGCGGGTTCTATTTATTACTTTCCTTATATACCTAATGTATAAGGAAAGTATTGTGACGGGGTCGAAAATTTGAATTCGGGTTTTCGACGAGAGAGCACGTTTCAAGCATTCCTGATCACGAATCAAACATTTTTAAAGTGATCTGTGTGTGTGTGTGTGTGTGTGTGTGTGTGTGTGTGTGTGTGTCTGTCAGTGTCTGTCAGTGAGTCTGTGGAGACGATAACTGACGAACGAATGGACCGATTAGAACGAAATTTGGTACAAAAATCACAATCCGTAAACACTGGAAGCCTATTGTTTTTATACGCAATCGAATGCTCAGAACCTCCATAAATTTTCGAGTGAAATTTTGAAAAAATCGTCAAAAAATCAAAACCGCTTATAAAGTTACGCAAATAAACATTTCTTATGTAATTTTTCATTAGAAAACGATTGACATAACTTTAGAACACTAACATGAACCATTCTCGAGATATTGAACATTTAAAAAAAAAATTATCAAAGGTTATATAAAATAAAAAAAAAATATTTCCTATTGAGAAACATGGCCACTTTTCATGTGTAATACTATGCGATAAATTGGGAGACACCATTCTCGTGGATCTAGCTCGTTCCATTCATAAAAAAAGATACTTTGAGTAATACTTTTGTATTTGAACGCCAATAGTCATTTATCTGCTGTAAGAATGACTTATTTCTCCGTCCATAACGTTTCGCAAGATTATGGCAACGAATTTAGCGGAATGTCGCCAACTTGGCGACATTTTTAATTGTTGCCAAATTAACGAAAATCTCGCCAAGTTGATAAAAATGACGCTAAATCAATGAAAATGACGACTAATTGAAGAAAATTCAATATCTTGGAAAGAATATAAGTATCGACTATAAGAGTAACATTTTTTAAACTGTAAAAGTAGTAAATTTATTGCATTATATAAGGAAAGTCATGTGTTGCCCACATCAGATTTTTTTCTTTTGAGGTCATTTAACCTATATGTTTTAAAATTTTCTGTGTGTTAAATTGATGTAATATAATGAAATATTAATCCTCGCAGTCGAGGTTATATATATCAGCGTCATTATAGAATTTGATTAGCAATACAATATTGGACCAGTGGGAAAAATCTGATGTGGGCAGCACATAACTTTCCCTGCAGACTTATATTCACGCTCTTTTTATTTTAATTAAATTTAATTCACTTTTAATTCAAATTTCGTTCTCATTTGGTAACTGAACTTATTTTCAAAGGTGGCGTAGAGAAAATACGAGAAAACTAAAATATCTCGAGAACGGGTAGTTCTAGTGTAATGGGGTCGGTTTTATTCTTTTCATCGTTAACAATTACGTATAAAACAAGCATTTAATGGATATATTTGAGCATGCGTAGTTTTTTATTTTAGATCTTGACGATTTTTCCGGGCAGTTTTGCAAAAAAAGACAGACCAAAATCTAATCAGCACCAGGGTGACTCACAAGCGACTTATCTACCGAATTTGGTGAAATTTGGTCCATTAGTTTTTCAGCTAGAGTGGATACATGTTTTTGCGAGCCATTTCGCAAAAAATGAGGCGGGTTCTTTTATCCTGAATTGTACCCAAAACTAATCAGCACCAGATTCGCCCACAAGTGACTTACCTACCAAATGTTATGAAATTCGGTCAATTAGTTTTTAGTTAGAGTGGATACAATATCTAGACAGACACACAGAGACACACACACAGACGTCACGCTAAAAATAGTTTTATCGTATTCTAGAGATCTCGAAATGCGTAGATCCGTCGAAAACTCGAATTGCGATTTTCGACATGATTCCAATACTTTCCCTAAACATTACCATGTATTGCAGGGAAAGTAAATATCTGATGTGGTCAGCACATGACTTTCCCTGCAGACTTATATACACATTCTCTTATTTTAATTAAATTTAATTCACTCTTAATACAATTTTCGTTCTCATTTGGTAACTGGACTCATTTTCAAAGGTGGCGTAGAGAAAAAAACAAAAATATCTTGAGAACGGCTAGTCCTAGTGTAAAGGGGTTGGTCTTATTCTTTTTTTCGTTAAAAATTACGTATAATACAAGTATTTAATGGATATATTTCAGCATACGTAGTTTTTTATTTTAGATTTTGTCGATTTTTGCGGTCCATTTTGCAAAAAAATGCAGGTTATTTTTTCCGAATTGTACCAAAATCTAATCAGCACCAGGGTGACCTACAAGCGACTTATCTACAAAATTTTGTGAAATTTTGTGTCCATTAGATTTTCAGCTAGAGTGGATACAAGCTTAGATACAAGCTGCAATACATGGTACTGTATAGGGAAAAATTGGAATCATGCTGAAAATCGCAAATCGAGTTTTCGACGGATCTACTCGTTTTGGAAGCTCTAGAATAACGAAGAAAAGAATAAGACCAACCCCATTACACTAGGACTAGCCGTTTTCGGGATATTTTAGTTTTATATATAAAACAAAAAAATTATAAATTCATACACATCTGTTCCATAGTAAATATTTTATTCTCAGCAATGTTCATGGGCCCTAACAGTCGCCAGGCCTCAGTACTGTGATCCCAACTGACCTCTCCTTTGTGAGTACCCTGCTTCTAATAGGATGTGCCGATGGCTCATAGTATATCCGGTGGACTAAGCCCCTCTAAAATGGCATCCGTTTATGCTCACCTTATATCTTTGATTTCTGACACTTTTAATTTCTGATTATCACTAAAATCAACTTCTTTCAATAATATCTGACTGTAAAAATCTCCTGGTCACATCTCTTAGAAGCAAAGTCCAGGAATAGCTTTTTATCATTAACTTTAAAAATACCTGCCTTGTGTGCGTGTTTGACTACAGCAGTTGTAAACCAGTACAGTATGCTCGACGAAACTATCCTTGCTTGCGGTCAAAAATATCGCCATGCTGGTGCTTATTAATATCAGCAATTATCTCTACTGGATAATCATAAACAGAAGAAATTCATCTTTTCTTATCTATTCCCTCTTTCACTTAAGACGGAAGTTACAGCATCGTCAGACGGGGCGTTTTCAAACCAGTGACCTTCAAAGGTTGACAGCTCGAATGCACCCGAAACAATTGTCTTCGCCCACAGGTATCGTCTGTGGAGGTTGGGCAGACGATATTCAGGTAGAATCGTGAAGACGTGTTGTTGGGTGGTTGCAATGAGGTCAGTGCTTTGGGATTTTCCATTCTTCTTTCTTTTTAAGGGATTTTTGAATTACAGTAGTAGACTCTCCCGTCACAACAGTTTTCGCTTTTTGTTATTTCGCTGTTGTCGTGTTCTCATCTCCATAACGCTATAGCAAGTGTAAATATAAGACTGAAAAGATGCACATCATATGTTAAAATGAAGCAGAATTAGATGATATGGACCCTATGATTGACTCTGAATCAGAATTGAGCAAGGATATGAATGATATCTAATCAAAAACACAAATGACAAAGCGAATCCATTTGAGGTAGGAGGTGCTCAAAATGTTACATCCATAAAATATTGGATTGCAAAAGTACTTTATATGTAGTCATACTACCTAGAAGAAAACTTACTAAGTAGACTTTGTAAGACTAAACAGGTCTGAGATTACTTTACATGCCAGTTAAATCAAAATATTTCTGTTCAATTCTCTTATTAGTCCAACCAGAGTCCAACTTACAACCACAACCGTAGTCAGGCTGTGGGCAAAGGGAGCTGTGCCTCTTCCCCATTTCCATCTAGTCATACCCAAAATCCATCAAGTGGAATTCAATTGCAAGGTGACAAAATTCTTAATACATTTACCACTTAAAAAACATCAATCTGATTTGAATCAAAATCTCGAATAAGGTTCCAAAGTACATTTTCTTTCTTTACATTTGAGTATCTTGGTGAGTCTGTGGTCTCTTTTAAACCGTGTAGTAAACTTAGTTTAATATAAACCGTCTAGATTCTACTGGGATTTCCTATGGATAAATTAAAATACGTGTTTGAATATTGTAGAATAATGGCCCAAAGCACACTCTCGGCAGATTCTATGAGACTATAGATCATCTATGTTTATGACTAGGACCCTTATTAAACAAAGTGAAAAAATATTTTGAAGAGCAGATGAACAGAGTATGTAATTCTCCTTTGATATTAATTTTCATCACATTTGCTGTTTATGCTATGGACTCTTATTACTATTTGAAGTTTGAAATATAAGAACTATACTCGTTCTTATATTGCTTTGAAATATATTACTATACTCGTTTTATTTAATAAGTATAATAATGTTTGTGGAACCATGGCTCTAATTTAAAAAATGCTTTAATTAAGGTAGACTACCATCGTATGCAAATTTTGATTGTGATGCTTACCTTTTAGTAACCTTGTACCTTTTAGCAAAAAATAAAATAAATGCAACTTCTTATGCATGCATGCCCCTTTAGAAAAAAAAATCGATTATAAAAATATATTTTCACTAGCCCATTTAGTAAAACAAAATAAAAGTTACAATGTCATGCAATTAAAATTATCCTAGGTATTATTAATTAAAGTTTTCGACGGATAATTGTGGACTGCTTAAAAACGTTTGCTAAAGGCAGGTATGCATGTAAATTTTCGAATGCAAATTTTTTCTAAAGAAATTTAATTTTTATACAGCTCCTGACATCAATGTTCTCACCATTTTTTTTTTTTTATCGTGTCAGAGCAGTTTAAGTTCCATAATTACGATAACTTTTTAACGACAAATTTTGCATATCAGAGAACCAGGTTTTTAAATGAATAAAAAATAATTTTCTACTTGGAACTGCTTTTGTATAGAGCCCGTATAAAAAATATTATTATTGGCTAAAACATGTCACGTGGCCCAAACTGTCCTAATCTGCAAGTCTTCTTTTTTGTAAGCATTTCTTATGGGTTCTATTAATTCTTTTACGGGCACTTAATGATCAAATCATCTTGTACCAGCAAATTACTCTTTGTTCAGTGATGAATTTTCTAGGTAAACACACCACTTCTGTTGTAAACTAAGCCAATTTATTAGAGTTTTATATCTATATATAATCCGATGCAATCTTCTTATTGAAGCGTAAGATAATATTGCAGACGCATATTCGTCATGTATATATTCTCCATAAGAGAGAATTCGCTATTTATTGAATAACCAGATTTACTCGAGTGTACCCATAATGCACAGCGAGTATTCTACGAATGACCTCCAATCTATGCCCTTCGACGCCATAAACGGTTCAACCCGCATCTATTAATTAACGGACTTTCCCATTTGAAAACCATTCTAACTAACCAACTCTAATTATTCTAAACGATGTGAATCTCTCCCATGCAAATATTTCCATTTATAATTAGCGCTGGCAGCGTTTAAATGATGATCGTATCCCCCCGCAGTTTTACAAATTGCAAACGGTCTGCCTGTCGTCAATGACGTCATTACTTGGTAATGAAAGCGTTCTAAGGAGTAACAAGGTAGTATTCGTGCAATGAATAAATCGGGCAAATTCTGTATATGGTTTCTTAAAATGGCGCAAGCGCTGCTTAGATTAAGATCACCGCAGTTACGAACATACGTTCTTAATAGATGCAAAAGGTCTGATGTAGACGAAGTCTGATTTTCCTACCAATAGAGTCGTTTTTTTTTTTTTTTTTTTTGCATTTTTAATTTACTCAAATTAATTTTAGTAATTTCACTTTCCCTGCAATACATAGTAATGTATAAGGAAAGTCTTGGAATCATACAGAAAATCACAACTCGAGTTTTCGACGGATCTGCACGTTTTGAGACCTCTAAAATACGAAAAAACTAATTTTAGCGTAACGTGTGTGTGTCTTGTCTTTCTCTCTCTCTGTGTGTGTGTGTGCGTGCGTGTGTGCGTGCGTGCAATGTATGTATCCACTCTATCTCAAAAACTAATGGACCGAATTTCGTAAAATTTTGTAGATAAGTCACTTTGGTGTGACCCTGATGCTGATTAGATTTTAGTACGATTCGGTATTAAAGAACCCGCCTTTTTTTTCGAAATGGCTAGCAAAAACTAC
This sequence comes from Amaurobius ferox, assembly GCA_951213105.1. Lineage (NCBI taxonomy): Eukaryota > Metazoa > Arthropoda > Arachnida > Araneae > Amaurobiidae > Amaurobius > Amaurobius ferox. Next base: position 85,286,649 of record OX578138.1, read on the forward strand.
CTGTATCCACTCTAGCTGAAAAACTAATGGACCGAATTTCACAAAATTCGGTAAATAAGTCGCTTGTGGGTTACCCTGGTTCAGATTACATTTTGGAACTATTTGGAAAAAAAATAACCTGTCTTTTTTGCAAAATGTCCCGCAAAAGTCGTCAAAATCTAAAATAAAAATCTACCTATGCTCAAATATATCCATTAAATGCTTGTTTTTATACTTAATTTTTAATGAAGAAAAGAACAAGACCAATCCCATTACACTAGGACTAGCCGTTCTCGAGATATTTTAGTTTTTTTCGTGTTTTCTCCACGCCACCTTTGAAAGTAAGTCCATTTACCAAATGAGAACGAAAATTGAATTAAAAGTGAATTAAATTTAATTGAAATAAAGAGAACGTGTATATAAGTCTGCAGGGAAAGTCATGTGCTGCCCACATCAGATTTTTTATTCTCTCATACTATCGTCATGTATTTAATTTAATTTATTCAGGTTACAGTTGTCTTCATTTTTTCATTACTTCCCTGGAGTTGAGTTAAAGTATGGTGGTAGTGATTGTGACTTGTACCACTTTTCTTGATAGATATGCTTTTAGTAGTAGATTAAGCAGATTTTTACTTTAATCGATGTCGCCTAAGGATAGAAAGGTAATCGTGGTTTAATCACAAGTCCAGTTTTCACCGTAAATACATCGGCGAAAGCTCGATCAGAGAGAAAATCCCTAGACACCAGAAAAACCGTGTATCTGCCTGTCTTTTTGTGTCAAATTGTTGTCCCCTCGTAATATCGAAAACTACTAAAGTATTCATATTAACTGAAGTGTTCATAACTACGGAATATTTCATATATTACGTAAAAGTTTCATATATTACTTAACCGCAGAAAAAAGAATTCCGAAGCAATGTACGAGTATATAGTTTAAAATAGAACCGGAGTTCGTAAAAATCGGTGGCCTTTCGTATTTTTGAAAACTGTTTGAGCGCTTTGAACCCAATTTGTGTGGTATACTGCGTATATTGTCGTGGTGGTATACTGCGTATATTGTCGTGGTGGTATACTGCGTAGATGTGAAAGCAGAAACGAAATTTTTGAAAATGTATATAGTTAGAATGTGTATTTTAAAAATGCATGGAATTTGAAAGAAGTGATTGGTATGAAAATATGGAATATATTTTTCTATTTATTTATATTCCCCTACTAACAGTTTACCCTTTCTTTGTACTGAATATATAATATAGAGAAAATTGAAAAATTCATGTGCGATTTGCCGAGAATTTTTAAAATTTGGGGTATTTTTCTTTTAAAATTTTATAATAATTAAAAAAAAAAAGAAATAAAAGCAAGAAATATCAATCATGCATAAAGCATTGATTATGAAACACTTTCCAACTGAAATGCAAAATGCATTCAGCGGCGATGTTTTTTTAATTATCACATAACTACGATAATTCATTTACTTGAAAACTTTAAACTTCATAAAAAAAAAATGAACTTTATTTAAATGATCGAAATATAAACCGTCTAGTTCTCTACGTAGAAGCAGTGAATATGTCATTCGTACACTTTTATTCCAGACACCAGAGTTAAATAATTTTGATTGAAAAAAATTCAGCAATTCTTATACAACTCATCTTAATAATCACTTGTTTGCACTTTGCATCCATTAAAATTAGGCTTTGTTGTAGAAATAATCAAAGTTTGATGATCATTTAAACTAAAAAATATTGTAATTGCGTTGGCGCAGAATATAGATGCACAAAAAATAAGCAAAAATAAAGCGGTTTTAGGACGGATGCAACACAAAATATAAATTTAAAAGAACTCGATTTTTCCTCAGGGAAAACAGATGGATGCCATATTTTATTTTGAAATGGGTCACGTGATCTCTTCATATTATATGGGTGTGATTATTTTAATTTTTATTTAAAAAAATACTAAACATATTTTGCTGAAATTTTTTTTTATATATTTTATGGAATAATTTGAATATTCCCTAAAACTTTCGAAGCAATTTTCGAATTTTAAATTTGCTTCAAAAATGTTTGAAAAATTAAGTCCCATAGGTTTCAATGTATTTCATATTTAACCCGTTTACAACCCAAATCTATTTGGGTAATATTATTCATTTGCTTTGCCATGTGTCTCACAGACTGTATCAACAACATACTAAAATTTCAGTTTGATAAAGTCATTTTTACGGCATTTATCGTGAGAACGGTTATAAACACTTTTCAACTATGTTGTAAAGTGTTAAAAAAGAGGCGAGTTCTCCCGAGATGAGATAAAAAGCAGACAGATAAAAGCAGAACTGACAATTTTATTTATATAGACTATTGCAGATATACCCAACGTTGCTCGTGATTTAAAATGTGTTCAAATTCCTGTAGTTTTCTAAATATCATTGTTGTTCAAAACACACTATTAAAATATTTCATTTAATTCTCCCCAGAAAGAAGTATTATAATCTCTCTTTTCCGTATACAAAAGTATCGCCACAGGCAGATCTGAAAATAAAGCATATTTTTTTCGTTTGTGAACAAATTTACAAAAAAATATGAAATTGATTTAATGTGTGCAAAACACAAATCCCTGAAATGGTATTAGAAGATATACGCTAGTACCCTTTTTACTCTGTTTCAACAAATGGCAAAAATCTTGTCAAAATGAAACAGATACCGAAACAAATTGGAAATATCGATAATTACCATAATCCTTAACTTCGAAGGTCATAATTGATATAATTCACTCAAAATTGCAATTCCGGTAAAATTTATTCTTATATTCCTTTACATCGGAAAAGAAAAGCGTCTCTTGTCCACATTGGATTTAACTCCGTTGCTAAGCAACAATATATATTTTTCTTCAAATAAATTCGCGGAAAATATATCGTCTGCATAACACTACCTCTATGTAGAGTGTGCTTATATACAGCATCTATGTCAGATTGTAAAGTGTTTATGATTTTGTTCATTCTGTCTGTTCACTCTATAACTGACGTAAAAATGACTTTATCAAGATGAAATTTTAGTATGCTGTTGAAACCGTCTGTGGGACATATGTGAATGAAAATGATTAATATCATCCAATTAGTTTCGGATTGAAGTAATGAAATACATTGAATCCCACGGGAGATAATTTTTCAAACATTTTTTAAGCGGAGTTAAAATTCACAAATTGCTCTGAAAATTACAGGAAATATTCAAATTATCACACAAAATGTGTAAAAAAAAAAGTTCAATAAAATGTGTTGGGTAGTTTTTAAAATAAAAATTTAAATAATAGACTTATATTATAAAGAGATCACATGACTCATTTCAAAATAAAATGGGGCATCCATTTTTTACCCTCTGTAAAAATTGTGATGTTTAAAGACCGTTTAAATGTATATTTAGTGATACATCCGTCATAAAACCCTTTATTTTTGCAAATTAAACTTAATTTATTAAATTTATTAATTTATGTGCGAACGCAATTGCAATATTTTTTATTTTAAATGAGCACTAAAGCTCGACTATTTCTACAACGAAGCCTAATTTCTATAACTTTCAGAATGTAAACAAATCAAGCGATTGTAAGATAAGTTGTATAAGAATTAATGAATTTTTTTCAAGCAAAAATTTTTAGCTCTGGAGTCTGGAATATTAGTGATATGAATGAAATATTCATTGATTTAACATAGAGAAGCAGACGATTTATAGGATTGCCTTTTTTGATGAAGTTTTAAGTTTCCAAGTACCATAAATTATTGTAGTACTGTGATAATTTAAAAAATATCAGTTCTGAATATATTGTATTTTAGAGATGTTTAAATTAAATTGCATTTTAGTTGAAAAGTGTTTCATAATCAATGCTTTATGCACGATTGATCTTTCTTGTTTATTAATATTTCAACAGCCCTTGAACCTAAAAACGCGAAATATGGCCTAAATTTAGGCTAATCATGGGCTACCCATAAAATTCATGATTTCGGTTTAACCGTTTTTCCGTGATGATGAGACAAACATGAATTTACACACACACACACACACGCGCGCGCATGCAGACATATTTTCAATTTTATTCCTATCGATAAGAAATGTTTAAGTGACATAGGAAAATATAGAGAACAAAATGCATGAACAATTAAGTTCTTTCCTATTGAATTAGTAATTTGTAATAGAGATAAATATTAATTTATCTCTATACTCTAAATATTGCACTCTTTTGCAGAGAATTCTATTCTTTCATTACAAACTTGTATGCAGTCCCCTAACGACTGTACCAACTCTTTCCGTTTCCTGTTCCTATCATTAATACACTATGCTGTATTTCCTTGTTCCTTGTTTCTCTGCTGGATATTTCAAATATTAACTATAATCACACATTATGAACAGGTGGTACCAATAAATAATTTCTCTTAACGTCAGCCGTAGGAAAGCGTGAGAGGCACCGAAATGGATACATCTGAGTTAATTTATTCTGATGGCTACAGCCCTTGATAGTTATTTTTCCCTACACCTCTTATCAGGGCCTAATCAAACCAATCTGAGGCCCAAGGCCAGATGTTTATTCGGGGCTCCATACTGCCACAGTATATTAAACATCAACACATAACAGATTTGGGGAGCTCAGGATCATAAGAGGCCCTTCTGCAGAAAAAATTTACTTCAGTTTTATTTCAAAATAATACATGTATAATATTTATAACTATTAACATCATTTATAATTTTAAAAATAAATATTATTAACAGTTTTGAATTAAGTAAAAAATTGTTTATGCTTGAATTTTTTTAGCACATACAAAATTGCGGGGCCTCTTAAAATCTGGGGACCCAGGGGCTTGGCTCTGGATGACCTTGCAATAATCAGGCCCCGCCTCTTATTAACTTCTCGTGGACTTTGTCCCGACGTTGAACATATTTTACTGGCTTGGTCTTGGCTCTAAGAGCTGAAACTTAGCCTAGATTTTCATCTATATTTCACGTCATTCTCTACGTCATTAAGTCATTTAATTTACCTACGTCATAACTATGTTTTTACCCTTGGCCATGCATTTTCTTTGCGAATTAAAATTCAATGTCTTCAGATTAAATGTTCGCCTGGTTTTAATGCGTCGATCCATGTACTATAATACTGCATAGATTTGAACGCAAATTACACAAAAAAAAAAGAAAGAGAAAAAAACGTATCAGTACAAAATAAATTATAAGAAAAACAAGCTTTTCAATGTCATCACATACACAACAGTGGTGTGCGGAAAAGTTGAAAATAAATTTTAATCACACACGAAATTAAACCAAATTGAGTATCAGATGCAATTCAAAACAATCCTAATAACATTATAAAAAATCTGATGTGGGCAACACATGACTTTTCTTATATAATGTAATGAATTTACTACTTTTACAGTAAAAAAAATAGGTTTTTCTTATAGTAGATACTAATATTCTTTCCAAGATATTGAATTTTCGACAATTAGTCGTCATTTTCATTGATTTAGCATCATTTTTATCCATTTGGCGAGATTTTCATTAATTTAGCAACATTTAAAAAATGTCGCCAAGTTGGCGACATTCCGCCAAATTCGTCGCCAAAATATCGCCAAGCGTTATGCACGAAGAAAAAAGTTATTCTTACAGCAGATAAATGACTATTGGCGTTCAAATACAAAAGTATTATTCAAAGTATGTTTTTTCATGAATGGAACGAGCTAGATCCACGAGAATGATGTCACTCAATTTATCGCATGGTATTACATATGAAAAGTGAACATGTTTCTCAATAGGAATTTTTTTTTTATGTGACTTTTTCATAATTTTTTTTTAAAATGCACAATATCTCGAGAACGGTTCATGTTAGCGTTCTAAAATTTATGCCAATCGTTTTCTAATGAAAAATTACATAAGAAATGTCTATTTGCGTAACTTTATTAGCGGTTTTGATTTTTTGACGATTTTTTCAAAATTTCATTCGAAAATTTAGGGGGGTTCTGAACATTCGATTACGTATAAAAACAATAGGCTTCCAGTGTTTACGGATTGTGATTTTTGTACATTTTGGTTCGAATCGGTCTATTCGTTCGTCAGTTATCGTCTCCACAGACTCACTGACACACACACACACACACACACACACACATACTTTCACACACACACACACAGACATCACTTCAAAAATGTTTGATTCGTGATCAGGGATGCTTGAAACGTGCTCTCCCGTCGAAAACTCGAATTCGACTTTTCGACCCCGTCACAATACTTTCCTTATACATTATGTATATAAGGAAAGTAAAAATGATATTATGCAAAATTGTCTTCCCTATACCCTCATTTACCTTCGACAATTTTGCATAATATCAATTTCGGATACTGTTAAGAGTTATATAGTATTGTTTTGAATTGAGTCTACTTCCTTCCTCAATTTGATTCAATTTCGTGTGTGATTAAAATGTACTTCTCATTTTTCCTTGCGCCACTGTTATGTAGGCGAGGACATTGAAAAACTTGATTTTGTCCTCTAAAATGATTATAGAATTACGCAGAGAATGCATAGAGCTAAATACAAAGTAATATAGAGTTATACTAATGAAAGATAAATATATTGATAGATAATTTATAAAATAAAACATTAGTCTGGGGAGCGGGTAGTTAAGTTTATTCAAATTCTCGTAAAATCATTTGGAATAGACATAAATTATTCTCTTCTACTCCAAATATATCGTTCAATTGGAATTTGATTTGTTGACAAGTAACGTGTATATAGTTCGCTAATTATTGCACAAAGCCCTCGCTTTATCCTGTTTTATACAATTTAGTTAATATTAGATGACATTGTATACACATACATTTAATCCTGGTTTATTGCCAATAATTGTTTCTTTACTCCAAATAATTAATACGATTAGGTAAAGCATATAAAGCAGAATATGAGTAATGCAAATATTTATATATATAAACAGAAATGTATTAGTGATATGGAGAATATAGAATAATAAATACGATTGGCCTGTGAAAAGTTATGTTCTGTCCAATCGAAATAATCACTTGTTATAGAGATAAATTTATATGTACTTCAAACACATTTAATTGGAGAGAATTTGGATGTTTCACAACCAACCTCAATGCAGTTCTCTAACTACTGTACCAGCTCGTTCTATTCCTTGTTTTGTATCATTTAGAGTTTCATTTCCTTTCTTCCATTGCGTTGTACATATGATTTCCGATATTCTCTGCAGTGAAAAAAAAATGTGTTTCCAGTAATAGTTATTTTGCTTATCTCGAGGAAAACACATTAGGGCGGCGGAGAACATTTCAACACAGAGAATGAATGGGATTATATTCATTCTCCGTGTTGAATTAATGAATGAAAGAATACATTGCATCACAGAATAAATGAATGAATGAATACATTGTATTCCAGAATTAATCTAAATAAATGAATACTATGTGTTTATTTAGATTAGTTCTTGTACAAAAGTGGCTAGTGATTTTTTAGAAAAAAGAAAATTTTTCAGAAAAAATAAATTTGTTACAATTAAGATCTGCAGTATTCTTTTTTAGAATACTGAAGATCGTAATTGTAAAAAAATTTTGTTTGAGTAAACTAAAGTACTTAAATGTAAAGTACCTAAAGTACTTTTTGAGTAAACTAAAGCACTTAAAAGTAGAGTACGTAAAGCACTTAAAAGTAGAGTACGTAAAGTACTTTTTGGGTAAACTAAAGTACTTAAATCTAAAGTACGTAAAAAGTTCTTTTTGAGTAAACTAAAGTACTTAAAAGTAAAGCACGTAAAGAGCTTTTGAGTAAACTAAAGTACTCGAAAAGTAAAGCACATAAAGTACTTTTTTGAGTAAATTAAAGTATCTAAAAGCATTTTGAGTAAATTAAAGTACCCAAAAGCAAAGTGAAGTATTTTTTGAGTAAACTAAAGTTCTCTTTGTGGCTAAATTAAATTAAAGTACCACCGGTAAAATAGCTTTACCGCGAATCTCAAAATAACGAAGTTTTCAAAATAAGATCATAATTTAATGCTTCATTTTCAAACAAAGAAGTTCATGCTTGTATATTATGAGTGGCTTTATTTTCATACAGAATTTAACATAACGCAATTGAGAAAGCTAAGTTGAAAAACACTGGTATATAATTACAAAAAAAAAAAAAACTGATGTGGACAGCACATAACTTTCCCTACAGACATATATTCACGTTCTCTTTATTTTATTTAAATTTAATTCACTTTTAATTCAATTTTCGTTCTCATTTGGTAACAGAAATTATTTTCAAAGGTGGCGTAGACAAAATACGAAAAAACTGAAATATCTCGAGAACGGCTACTCCTAGTGTAATGGAGTTGGTCTTATTCTTTTCTTCGTTAAAAATTACGCACAAAACAAGTATTTAATGGATATATTTGAGCATACGTAATTTCTTTGCTTTAGATTTTGGCGATTTTTGCGGGCCATTTCGTAAAAAAGGCATGTTGTTCTTTTTCAAATCATGCCAAAATCTAATCAGCACCAGATCATCCTACAAGTAACTTATCTACCAAATTTTGTGAAATTTGGTTAATTAGTATTTTAGCTAGAGTGGATAAATGAAATTTTTACGGGCCATTTCGCAAAAGAAAAGGCAGGTTCTGTTTCTACGAATCCTATCAAAAACTAATCAACACCAGGGTCTCACCCAAGTGCTTTCCACATTTTGCCACATACCAAATTTTATGAAATTCGGTCCATTAGGTTTATAATTAGAGTGGATACATACATTGCACAGACACACACACAGACGTCATGCTATAAATAGTTTTTCGTATTCCAGAGGTCTCAAAACGTGTAGATACGTCGAAAACTCGAGTTGTGATTTTCGGCATGATTCGAATACTTTCCCTATACATTACCATGTATTGCAGGAAAAGTAAGAAGCAGGATTCAAAAAATAGTTATATTGATAATTATGATTCTACTACAATAAATCAAACTATTTGCCTGTAAGATAAAAACTTACAAAACTTCCTTGAATAAAGAAGGCATAAGCAATAAGGTGAATACAATTATTTCAAGGTCATTACAACCCCCTCCCCCCCATCCTTCATCAGGCCAAAATAGAACCGTTATAATAGTTAGCGCCCTTCACAAAAGCTGAGAGCGAACTGCAGTTTACTCTTAACTTTTTTTAAAACACATACTATTCTTACTGCTCTGTTCGGGCCTGATGAAGGGGGCTTATAACGTCCTCGAAACAATTGTAGTCACCTGACTTATGGCTGCTTTATTCAAGGAAGCCTTTTGAGCTTTTATATGATTCTATGCTTGTCAATCTATATAATCCTATTTCTCCCCGCCAAATAGTTCACTAAATCCCTACCGATAAAATAAACTCCAAACTAGTTGTACTAGAGTTAGACAATCCAATAGAACAATTAATCAATACCTAGTTGTTGCAGCAATTGAATTAACTCCCAAGCGGGACACGCTTCCAAATAAAATCAAGCTTCCTTAATCCCATTGCATTGCAACTTAATAGAAAATTATGGGCGGAATTAACCCCAAGAGCTTTCAGAACGGCTTCTTATTTCGAAATGCTCCTGACAATTTCTAGTTGTTTTCCTCCCATGTACTATTCCCGGACAAATAGCAAGATGTAGATCTCCCTAAGGTTAAGAGGGCAAAGAGAACACGGTAAAATCATTAGCCGGACTGTTTCGTTGGCAAACATGTATAAATTAATAGAAGCGTGTTCATCTGTTCGTGTTTGCAGCGTTTTAGTCATTCACGGCCAAAAGTATACAGCATGAGTTGAATATGGCGTCGCCTCGCATTTAAAGCGGACTATTAATTCTTAATCAAAGTAAATTAGGAATAAGGTAAAATTATTTATTGAGCGTGATTATTTTAAATTAATAATTTACACAAATCGGCATCGATTATCAAAGAAATAAAACTAAATTTTCCGGAAACGATTTTTCACCAAATTGGTGATATAAGTTGACAAGTTAGCGACATCGCTCTAAATTTATCAACTTGTTGCCAAGCGAACTAGAACATATATTGCTGCTTTTCATATCTATTTAATAATTATCTAACGTATTTGTGCTTTTCCAAATTTAAAAATCCCTTATTGACCTGGAAGACAAGATCTTTACGCACATATCAACCACGGGACAGAACCTAACTGAGAATTACTCCATTCGTTATTGAGATATCGTTTGCACAGACTTTCACACACACACACACACACACACACACACACACACACAAACATACACACACACATAAACATACATACACACACAAACATACATACACACACACAAACATACATACACACACAAGCATACACACACACAAACACACACACAAACATACAGACACAAACATACACATACACACACAAACATACACACACAAAACATACACACACAAAACATACACACACAAAACATACACACACAAACATACACACACAAACATACACACACAAACATACACACACAAACATACACACACAAACATACATACACAAACATACATACACAAACATACATACACAAACATGCATACACACAAACATGCATACACACAAACATGCATACACACAAACATGCATACACACAAACATGCATACACACAAACATGCATACACACAAACATGCATACACACACATGCATACACACACATGCATACACACACATACATACATACATACACACACATACATACACACACACACATATACATACATACACACATACATACATACATACACACATACATACACAAACATACACACACATACACACACATACATACACACATACATACACAAACATACACACACATACACACACATACACACACACAAACACACATACACATAGACATTTTAAAATCGCGCGATTCGAGTTCAGGGATTTTTAAATCGAGCTCTTCGTCGAAAACTCGAATTCGAATTTTCGACACAGTCACAATACTTTCCCTATATACATTTATACTATACATATAGGGAAAGTGATAAGGTAGCATATAGCGGTTTGGACATGAAATGTTGTTTTACATACCGCAATTTCTATGTTAACAAATTTCTGCGCCTTTTTTATGCTTAAACTTGAAACTGTTTCTGATATTCAAATCTTTTATTAAGCAGATGTTGCCATTCTCTTTTTAGCCCGCACGGAACGTGGCTGGAACTGACTATAGTGTTAAATAACATTTCTGTTGAGTTGAAAATACATTTTTCCACCCGAATATCCAAATGGTTTTTCTTTTATCTTGTTGCGGGGCATTTGATACAAACACCCAACAGCCACTGCTCCCCATCTGAAAATAGTTTACACATCGTTTGCACCCATTTACCACTAATTTAACTACATGCTGCGATGCATTCTGTGCTCTCAATGGATTAGCCAATCTGTTTAACCAATTTCCTATTCAAAGCAACACTTCCCCACTACGTCCCAGAAAATGATCCGCCAAACGGCTAGGACTCAGAAAAGTACCAAATTAGGGAAATTAGATTTCGCCCAAGGCAGGAGATTAGAACAGGATTTCCGATTCCATTTTTCGTATAGGAGTCCGGTTTCAGGGTGGTCAGCGAATCTGACAAATGCTGCGTCCATTTGGGGATGTTTACTATAGCCGAGTGGGGGGTAATTAGAAGTTAGTAATTTAAGACAATTAAGCTGAATTATCAGGAATATCGCGGATGGTAATGTTTACACAGCTTTGAGAAAATATGCATTCCATTATTCTTTAAGGAGAATAAATTTATCTTGTTAAAGAAATGTATGCATTCATTGATGACTTGCAGTTCGCTGAGTGAGTTGAATTGGATCGTGTTCATTTTATGAACACCATGTTTATTTGAATCAGGTGCTACAATTTAAAGATGATTCTGAACTACTCACGAGCATGTATGTATGAGCACTGATAAGCACTGTAAACATTCTCTCCAATGAACACTTATGAGCATGTATGTATGAGAACTAATAAACATTGTAAATATTCCCTTTCATGAACACTCACAAGCATTATATTTATGAATGCTCATGATCTGTATCTACAGGATCATGATCACTCATGATAATGTACCTCATGAGCATGTATGTATGGGAACTGATAAGCATTGTAAACACTTCCACTCATGAGTACTGTAAACATTGCTTTGAGGGTTTTTTAGTGATAAACCGAAGTTTAGAAAAAGCAGTCGTTTACATTTCTGAAATACAAAGATTTTCGGTCAAAAACAAAATATTTCATAAGTGATTGAACATTTGACAAAAGTTCAGAATTATTTAAAGAACGGCAAATCAAATGATTTAATACAAACAGGGAATTCCGGTTAATCCTGGAACCGAATCACACGAGACACTTTAAAATAATTTGAAATTAAACACAATTTTGAAGAGCTTAAGAGAACTGAAGACAACGTTTTCCTAAAAATGTGAAACAATAGTAATCATATAATGAGAAGGGAAAAGCGAAGTATAATCAACAATTACGAAGGTAACTTACGTCCTCCGAGGAGGGTTAATGACGCCATGAACACAAAAATTGTATCTCAGCTGTTTTTCGCTACAATGATTGACGCTGCTAAGTTTCGTGGACGTTGATTCATAAATTACCCCTTTCATGCATAATTATGTCAAATTCTGTCTTGTAATTGTTCGGAATATGTTTTAAACTTTGTTTGATTAACGTAGTCCTGTTGGCAATTACAATCATTAAGTCTCACGATCTTTGAGCCATAAATAAACTCCTTATATGCACGATTTTGTCAGATTTAGCCCTATGCTACCATGCTTAAAATATACGAAATTTCGAATTTATTGCTCGAATCAAAAAATTAAATCTAGTTCTAGATTTTTTGATAACAAAGCTGGATATAAAGTTTCTTTGGAAATCCATTAATATTTGTGGCAACTATAGTGTACACAAGAAATCGACGACAGACAGACGGGCATCACTCTAGAAATTATCAAAACGTGTTCAGGAGGTCTTAAGACATATATAGGCATCAAGAAAACTTTCGTGAAAGCAATATTTTCTCCATACTTACATTGTACGGGAAAGTAAAACTTCACTATTAACATATCACTGGCCATGCGATATTTTAATTCGTCCCCATTTCCTGCAGAGCGTGAATTAGCAAATTGGTGGTGGTGTGGGAGGGGGGGGAGTTTGATTTCGGCCAAGGCGGAAGATTACAGCAGGATATCCGATTCCATTTTTCGCAGAATGTCCGGATTGAGGGTGGTCGGAGAATTATAGAAGCTTTGTCCGTTCGTGGATATTTGTGATAACCATGCTCATTCATGCTGATTAATTATGCTCTGCTCATTTGTCAGAAATTACCCGGATGTAGATGATCGGCAGAAGTTCCGAATTTTAAGCTCCCAATTTGGAATATGTCCTTCAGCTTGTAATGGGTAAATTGATGAATTTAAATCTACATTCTTTGTATGCATGCCAGTGAAAGCCTATGTGTATTGGGAAATAAACGTTATTACTTTCCTTATATACATAATGTATAAGTATTGTGACGGGGGCAAGAATTCGAGTTTTCGACGGGAGAACACGTTTCAAGCATCCCTGATCACGAATCGAACATTTTTGAAGTGGTGTGTGTGTGTGTGTGGAGAGACGATAACTGCCGAACAAATGGACCGATTCGAACGAAATTTGGTACAAAAATCACAATCCGTAAACACTGAAAGCCTATTGTTTTTATACGCAATCGAATTTTCAGAACTCCCTAAATTTTCGAGTGAAATTTTGAAAAAATCGTCAAAAAATCAAAACCTCTAATAAAGTTACGTAAATGGACATTTCTTATGTAATTTTTCATTAGAAAACGATTAACATAAATTTTAGAACGCTAATTGAGCCGTTCTCGAGATATTGCACAATTAAAAAAAAATATCAAAAAGTCATTTAAAATAAAAAAAATATATTTTCTATTGAGAAACATGTTCACTTTTCATACGTAATACCATCGATAAATTGGGTGACATCATTCTCGTGTATCCCCCGCCCTCCCGTTCTTAGCAGCCTCAGCCCAGTACTACTGCCATCCCACGAAGACTGCACAACATGAGCCTTCTCTGACCTCAACACAGCACTTGGCACTGCCAATGCGTGCATATTGCTATCAAGATAACAGTGGAAACATATTTAAAGTGACATTGCTATTTTCGATGTAGCCGTGAGGGACTTTGGGTCCCAGGCAGACCGTAATGAAGCGTCTTGGCTTGACTTCTCGTGGATCTAGCTCGTTCCATTCATGAAAAAAGATACTTTGAGTAATACTTTTGTATTTGAGCGCCAATAGTCATTTATCTGCTGTAAGAATAACTTATTTCTCCGTTCATGACGCTTAGCGAGATTTTGGCGCTGAATTTGGTGGAATGTCGCCAACTTGGCGACTTTTTTAAATGTTGCTAAATTAACGAAAAACTCCGCAAATGGATAAAAATGACGCTAAATCAATGAAAATAACGGCTCATTGACGAAAATTCAATATCTGGGAAAGAATATAAATATCTATTATAAAAATAATCTATTTTTTTTACTGTAAAAGTAGTAAATTCATTGCATTATATAAGGAAAGTCATGTGCTGCCCATATCAGATTTTATTACAAATATGTAAAAAGTTTCACTGTGCTATGTCTCTATTCAAATGATACATAGTGGACTTTTACTTCTATTGCTCTTTTCAAGGAGGAAAAAATCCTTAACAGGCACCCATTCGTAATTTGTGAATATAGGGTTGCCATTTTTTTCATTTTCACAGCAGGGTTACCATATATGATAATTAATCGCCAATTTGGCAAGTTTTCGAATATACACTGTAAAGCATCCTGCAACCTTTGCTCATATTTTTTCAGCTACTTTATTGATAATTTCTACACACTGATAAGAAAAACCACAATTACAGGCTTTCGTGAAAATTTCAGCTTCATTTCTGAAATATTCAGTTAATTATCGTCTGCCGAAGTGTTATTATTATATTACATATATATATATATATATATGCTATCTTGACTATCGGGAATCTTACTCCCCATTATGGACAGATGACACCCCGGAAACATTCAGTAACATGCTTGCAAATGTTTTACAGTGTGCGAGAACTTTGTCAAAATATCGAATATTCCTGGAGATACGAGTTCCTCCTAGAAATTTCTACGAAAAGTATATAAATTGCTCAGTTGGAATAGTAGTTCACGTGATACGAGTTCAATTGCATTGCGAGATATGTCAGTGTTTTCAGAATAGAATCTGTAATTTTACGAATTAACTGAGCGAATTAATTGCTGTTTTATTGTATCTTTCAGTTGTTCAGTAATCTTGTAAGATAGTCATCGAGCTATTTGTTGTGCATTGTTCCTTTTTAACCTTGCTAGTGTTTTTAAATAATTTCTGAAATATTCAGCTAATTAATCGTCTGCCGAAGCGTTATTTTTGTAATTGCACATGAATCACTTCTATGAATCTTCTATAAATCTCTTGTTTGGTAAGAATTTTCATCTTTGCTTCATGTTCATATTATGTTTTGCTTATACGGGTAATTGTCCTGTCTCCTGCTCTGACTCACTGGACGGGTCTGGGAGTGTCACTGTGAACGTTCGTACTGCCTCCTAGGTGGTATTTCGTCATGTTCATTCCGGTACTTCTGGAATTTTTTATACTGTTGAAGTTGATCGCATACACGTGGTGGAGGAAGAAGAGTTCCTGCCACATGGTAATACAAATTTTCCAAATGTTTCTTATCTTCATTTTTTCATCTTTTAGTGCCTGTAGTCTGAGTATGGACATTTATAGTAATGTGCTATTGCCCAATCTGAAACAGGCATTTGTTTGGGTTAATTTGAATTAAATACTCAGACCTGAAGATGAATTTAATTATTTTTAATCTTCGAATTTGGGCTGGTGCTGATTTTTTCTATTATCGGCATTATGGCCGTGGTTTTGCTTCTCTGGTGATGTTAATATTTCACGACTACTTGAATTAATTATTTTTATTACTTCTTTCTACTATATATATATATATATATATATATATATATATATATATATATATATATAAAATCGATTCCTTTCCATTGATGTTTGCTGTTTGTCTTCAGCTTGATGACTAGAGGTTTGCTTTTTATATTCCACTTGATTGATGATTCTCTGTTTGATACTTTTTTTATTTGTTAATATTTGGTCTTTTCCAATGTTGGGGTTTTTTTAGTTGCAACTTCTCTCTATTCTATCATTGGATTTTCAAGCTATTATATATATCATAACTATCTGGGACCTTGCTCGCCATTACGGACATCTGATTCTCCTCTGTAATTTTCTGTAACATGCTTGCAGATGTTTTACAGCGTAGTGGTGCATTGTAGGGAATATAATATAGAAGCAACGCTTAGGTCAGAAACAATCCCTTTCACAAGGTACAATGAGATGAAGAAAAATGTCATTTGTTTCTGCAGCTTCAAACCAAGAAAATCGTAGCAGAAATCAAGAATTCTGATAAGACTCAAACAGGAAAACAAAAACAACAAAAAAAAAGCGTCTCGAAACCATTATATTGGATTTTAAGGTTCTGGTCCTTCCGGAATAAATTCGTCCCGGAATACACCAAGACGGAAAAAAGGAAAGCAAAATCTCAAAAGTTTTGGTTTCCCATACTTGCTCCTTCCCTGCGTTTCCGCACACAAAGAAACAGTGGTGCGTCTTTAAAAGCATCGATGGACTCTGCACGTGAATAAGATAAAATGGAATATTTTTCTCAGATGTATGTTTGGAATATAGAAAAGAAGCAGTTTTAACGTTGATATGGAAGTTTTAAAGGAATTAAAATTGCAGTTTTTGAGATAGATCAAAAATTTTTTCCATGCTTTCTGCTTTTAACATTGTGTAAAACTCTGTCGCAATGAAAATTGACAAATTTATGTTGTTGTTGTTGAGACCCAGACCGTCCGACCTACCAGAAAGGTGTAAGGTAACCGTTTGGACGGCCGGGAAATGCCACCCAATTTAGACCGGAACCCAGTGGGGGAGGCATCCACAGGGATCGTACCCTCATTCCCCTACCACCAACCTCTAGGAAGGACTTACGGGCCCATATGTTTAACGTGATCGTACTCCGCATGAACACGGCACCAGTTGTGGCAGCGTGCAAATCCAGCGCGCAACCCCCCGGGCTGAGAAATTTGTGTTGTAAATTTGCATATGATGTATGAATATGACGATATATTAGATTTAAAGAAGTAAAATAGTAATATATCGCATATTAGCCAATATTTTGGAATTCAATATTGCCAACATTGGGATAATAATAATAATGGCAGTAATCGAATAAAATTATATTTTTCTCAACAATATAGACATATATCGACGAGAATATATATATATATATATATATATATATACACACACACACACACACACACACACAGGGTGTCCCCAAAACATTGACCTCGGCTCCTTAATGATCTTTGACATATATAAGTTACAAAGTTGCGTAAAAAAGGTACAGAATTTTATGAAATCGATTAAAATTTTCGAGAGAATTAAATTTTAAGAAATACAAAATTTAAATTTTTATACGGCCCCCGTACAAAAACATTTCCAATGAGTAAAATGTGCCCCATACACTAATAAGGTGATGTACAAAATTTTATCATAAGTCCCAGAGATATGTTTAAGCAAAGTTTGTGAGGGATTGATCACAAATTAAAATGTAAATGTTTACAGCAAGAGTGTAAATGACGCAACGCTGAAATGCATCATAGACAGATAATATCTGCACCTTATCTTTAATGGATTTTTGGCATGGATGGGAAAACCTTTTGAACAAGCTTTGTAATCTTTGTGTAAAGTTATTATTTCTACACAGTGTAGGTACATAGCAAATATACATAGTACCAATAAATAGCAAAATTATTTATTTATGTAATCATTGCTTTCTTTCGCAATTTGTGTATCACCCCTGAAACGCGATCTGCCGACATGATTTTTACCCTCTGAAAACCCATGTCGATGCACTGAAAGGTGATTTAAGTCAGAATTTTTGCCTTTTCATATCACTGGGACTTTTTATAATAAAATGCTGAAATTTTGTACATCACCTTATTAGTGTATGGGGCACAGTTTACTCATTGGAAACGTTTCTGTACGGGGGCCGTATAAAAATTTAAATTTTGTATTTCTTCACATTTAATCCCTTGAAAATTTGTATCGATTTCATAAAATTTCGTACCTTTTTTACGCAACTTTTTAATTTATATGTCTAAGACCAATATTTAAGGAATAAAAGCCGAGATCAATGTTTTTGGGACACCCTGTATATATATATATATATATATATATATATATATATATATATATATATATATATATATATATATATATATATATATATTTGAAATGTAATAATAAGAATTATGTAAAAATAAAAAAAATACAATTCAAGTAATATTAACATCACCATAGAAGCAAATTCACGGCCATAATGCCGATAAGAGAAAAGAACAGCAACATCCCAAATTTGATGATTAATTAGAATTAAATTCATCGTCAGGTCTGAGTATTTAATTCCAATTAACCCAAACAAATGCCTGTTTCAGATTAAGCAATAGTACATTACTATAAATGCTTAAACTCAGACTACAGGCAACAAAAAATGAAAAAAGGATACATTAAGAAAATTGTATTACCATGCGGCATGAACCCTTCTTCTACCACGTGTATACACGATCAACCTCAACAGCTTAATCTAGAAGCACCGGAATGAACAAATCGAAATTCTACCAGGGAGGCAGTACGAACGTTCACGGAATTACTCCCAAACGCGTCCAGTGAGTCTAAGCTGGAGACTGGACAAGCAATTCAGAATACAACTTCCCAAATATGCAAACATGAATATGAATATGAATCAAAGATGAACATTCCTACTAAACAAGTAATTCATAGGAAAAATGGATAATCGAGAATGTCACTATACACCATTATAAGGACGCTCAAAACGTAGTTTCAATACTGACAAAAGTTACATTTTTTTGCGAAAATAAAATTCAAAACATTAATGTTAATGCATCTTATTTTCCGATTTTTTGATTTTTCTAATGTTTTTGACTTAGTTTATTATTTTTCATTTTTATTTATTTATATAATTAATAAACAATTATATATAATACATATATATATATACACATATACATACATATATATATATATATATATATATATATATATATATATATATATATATATATATATATATATATATATATATATATATATATTTTTTTTTCTCCTACTGTATGTTAGTCACTATAATTGGGAATGTTTTCTAGAATGTTATCGTGTGAAATTTGATACACTGAGTTGATAATTTTAATAACAAACTTGGGGGGATATGCATTATTAGTCGCTATACTCAATAATTCCATAAAGTGCGCTAATTGATAATATTCATCACAAATTTTATTGATTCTAAGAGCCTGGTTTATTATAATATTTCTAAATACAGATATATGCAAACAAGAGTCAAAATGTTGAATTTTTGATGTATTAAATTTAAAATCCTGTCTTTTATCATACAAGTTTATAACCATATTACAATTTTGTAAATTTAAATTTAAATCTAAAAAGTTTGCAACATTTGTGTCATTATTACTTGCATTTAATTGTAAATTTTTTGGATAAAAGTTTAATACTATAGGGATATTATTATTTGGGGATACACATAAAATGTCAACTAAATATCTAAACATGTGCATATTATGCAAGCTAGGATTAATGTTTTTTTCATAGAAGAATAAATACAGATTAGCTAACAATGATGAGGCACACACCCCTTGTGGGATACCAACCTGTTGTTTAAAAAAAGTACCACCATGTTGAATATAATTCTCATAAAGAGTGAAGTTAAGTAACTTTTTAAATAGAAAATTTGAATATTTTAGGTTGATATTATATTTTTCAAAAATTCCTAAAATAATTCTATACAGATCATCTATATTAATATTATTAAACAAATCTTTGAAATCAAAGGTATAAATACTACGAATATTAGTAAGAGTTTTCAATTTCTTAACTAATTCAAAACTGTTTTTTACAATATGACAATTATTTGAGATTTCAACTGACAAGGATATTTCATGTAATATCTTTAATAATAATTTTCCAGCATTAGTAATGTAAGAATTATGCCCACTGGTAATGGTTCGAAAAGCAACAGGGGATTTATGAAACTTGGGTACTAAAACAATATATGGAATGTTATTACAACTATTTTTTAGATGTATTTGCTTATATTTGGCTGATATTCTATTGTATAAGATTTTAAGGTTAGTTTTATGTAAATTATAGATTTGATTATTAAGTAAGTGTGACTGAAGGGTATTTTTATAATAATATTTACATATAATTGAGTAGTTTCCACATGCCTTATCGACATATGTAATGACAAAATCATTTTGTATTTCTTTAATATAATTTTTAATTGAATTAAGTTTATATGAATTATTAATTTTCTGATTATATATATAATGATTTAAGTATTGCTCTATTAAGACTCTCCAGGGTTTAAAGGCTTCTACAGGGATTTGATATTTATAACTGATTTTATAGATAAATTTATTTAAGTCAAGAAATAAACCTTTACAAATTAATTTATGTTTAAATTTAGTAGGTAGACGGTACTTAGTACCCAGTAACATCAGTGATCTTAGTGCATCATAATTAATAATATTTAGATTTCCCGTTATAACATGCCCATGGTGTTTATCTACGAAGTCTTTGTATTTTTCTAAATGACAGTGGCAATATGACTCTTTATCCAATTCATAGTTTTGATTAATATCTACTGATTTGGCAATTTGATTATAGTTGAAAATATAACGTCCAAGCGGTTTATCATATTTATAAGCAATTTTAGGATTTACATGTTTGACTGGAAAGTAATTGGAAACCGATTTTAAAATATTATTTATCTTCAGATTATTTAAGACAGAATTAGTAAAATTCAAGGTACAATATTCGTTTATTTTAGTATTTTGTTTTGATTCGTCATTAAAGTTTAAGTCTGTGACATATAAATATCCAATAAGATTTTTACTTCTGGTTATATATATATATATAATACATACACTCTGTTGCAAAAAAAATATGCCCCCATATAAATTTGAGCTGCAACCGTAAAACTCTGCATGCAAATGTCGTTTAAGGAGTTATGCAAAAGATCAAACTGTCAGCGTCAAAGAGTGAAGGGAGCGAAAAAACGACGCATTGTGCAGTATTTAAAACGACATGTGTTCTCACCCATGGGCGATTGGAACTGGATTTTCAGTTTTGATACCGCAAGTTGTGTCTAAAGATCTTGAGATGCACTAGACAATAATACGAGCGATTGTCGGATTTAAAAAGGGGTTGAATGATAGGCATAATAATGGAAGCTGATTGGATAGTTTAAAGTACCTTGGGTTGGTCCTATAGACGCATCATTCGTTATCTTGGTCGGAGCGATATTGTAGTTGCTCGGTGTTGACAGTGGATCTGAGAAGGCACAATTGCTTGGGCTCAGGAAGCCCCAGACAAATGCTCGAGAAAATCGTGTAGCTTGAAGACTAGCCACGTCCATAACAAAAGCGTCGCTATAGGGCACGAACGTAAATAAACAACCTGCGTAGTAGAATGCGCAGAAACGTATGTGCAAAAGGGCGTTATTTTTACCATAGCGTGTAATGGTGAACTGACGATGATTACAAAAAATCTGATGTGGGCAACACATGACTTTCCTTATATAATGAAATGAATTTACTACTTTTACAGTAAAATAAATAGGTTTTTCTTCTAGTAGATAGTAATATCCTTTCCAAGATATTGACTTTTCGACAATTAGTCGTCATTTTCATTGATTATCGTCATTTTTATCCATTTGGCGAGATTTTTGTTAATTTGGCAACATTTCAAAAAAGCCAGTTAGCCAGTCGCCAAGTTGGCGACATTCCGCCAATTTTGTCGCCAAAATCTCGCCAAGCGTTATGGACAAAGAAATAAGTTATATATATATATATATATATAACTTATTAGATGTTGAATTTTCGACATATATTATATAACTATTATTATATATTTATATATTATATAACTTATTAGATATTGAATTTTCCACAATTAGTCGTCATTTTCATTGATTTAGCGTCATTTTTATCCATTTGGCGAGATTTTCGTTAATTTGGCAACATTTCAAAAAGTCGCCAAGTTGGCGACATTCCGCCAATTTCGTCGCCAAAATCTCGCCAAGCGTTATGAACGAAGAAATAAGTTATTCTTACAGCAGATAAATTGGCGTTCAAATGCAAATGTATTACTCAAAGTATCTTTTTTCATGAATGGAACGAGCTAGATCCACGAGAATGATGTCACCCAATTTATCGCATGATATTATATATGAAAAGTGAACATGTTTCTCAATAGGAAATATTTTTTTTCTATTTTATTTGACTTTTTGATAATTTTTTTGAAAAATGTGCAATATCTCGAGAACGGTTCATGTTAGCGTTCTAAAATTTATGTCAATCGTTTTCTAATGAAAAATTACATAAGGAATGTCTATTTACGTAACTTTATTTTTGGTTTTGATTTTTTGACGATTTTTTCAAAATTTCATTCGAAAATTTAGGGGGGGTTCTGAACATTCGATTGCGTATAAAAACAATAGGCTTCCAGTGTTTACAGATTGTGATTTTTGTACCAAATTTGGTTCGAATCGGTCCATTCGTTCGTCAGTTATCGTCTCCACAGACCCACTGACACACACACACACACACACACACACACACATACTTTCACACACACACACAGACATCACTTCAAAAATGTTTGATTCGTGATCAGGGATGCTTGAAACGTGCTCTCCCGTCGAAAACTCGAATTCGAATTTTCGACCCCGTCACAATACTTTCCTTATACATTATGTATATAAGGAAAGTAATAAAAATTGAAACTAAATACAGTAAACATCGAAATTTATCTTTTGTGATGAAAGTAAGTTATTTAGAATACTTAAATAACAACATATATTATGATTTCCTTTGCTAAAGTGCACTTTAAGTGAATTTTCACTGCTACTCATTTTTATCGTAGTCTCTAACTAGCGTTTTAAAGATGTATGCATTTACTAGAAACATTCTGCAATGTATATGCCAGCTAGAAGGGAAAGGAAACATTACGATTTTCCTTTAAAAAACCCGTGTATATATTTTAATGAAAGTAAATATTTTATTTTCCGGTGAATTAAAAATATCAATCAAAGAAAAAAAAAATTAGATATATCCTAAAATTAGAGGTTAAACAATTGTAAGTTTCTAAGCAACCGTTTCTAATACAGAAAAAATCTGATGTGAGCAGCACATGACTTTCCTTATATAATGCAATGAATTTACTACTTTTATAGTAAAAACAAAATAGCTTATTCTTATAGTAGATATTTATATTTTCTCCAAGATATTGAATTTTCGTCAAATAGTCGTTATTTTCATTGATTAAGCGTCATTTTTTGCGTCATTGATTTAGCGTCCATTTGGCGAGATTTTCTTTCATTTGGTAACATTTAAAAAAGTCGCCAAGTTCGCGACATTCCGCGAAATTCGTCCCCAAAATCTCGTGATGATCGTACCAACTTTTGTTCGTGATGATCGTACCAACTTTTGTTCGTGATGATCGTACCAACTTTTGTTCGTGATGATCGTACCAACTTTTGTTCATGATGATCGTAGTAGGGGGTGGTCAGTTAGATTGTCCTTTGCTCGATAATCTGCCATTAGAGGGTGAAGAATGTAGAGTCCGCTTCGACGTTAAGAGCTTGCGATTTCGTCCCAATAGCTCAATGGTAGAGTGTCGGCTGGCCAGTTCGTAGATCCAGGGTTCGATTCCCTGCTGGGGCAGCAAGAGTCTTTACAACAGATACATAAACATTGAACCTGCTTGAAACCTGCTCTTCCGCCGAGAAGTCGAATTCTCCGACCCCATTACAATATCTTCCTTATACACTATACTGTGTTCTATGTCGGGAAAGCAAGAATTAAACTTGCATTAAAAGAAATTGAAACTTAAATTTGAAATTTATGAGTCTAAATTTTCTACGCAAAAGAGAAATACCGCAAAACACGTGGAAAGGGAAGTATGGAAGACCAAATATAAAACCCCAGAAGTTTTCCCGACGTTTAAAACTTCGATTTCGCTCAGGAGAGAAATAAAGTTTTTCAGAAGAACTCACGCGCGTGAGTGGTTGAAAATCGAAATTCTGGCAGGACATTGATTTGCTGTTTAGGATTTGTCAGTATAATCAGTTTATTATTCCGTAATAATCCATTGAAAAGAGCAAATAAGACACATAACAAAGGCTTTATATTCTCAGCATCTATCTCTGATTACGAATCCAGGGCCTGACTAACGTAGGGGCATGCGGAACAGCTATCCCGGGCCCCCGCATTAGAGGGGCCCCAAATTAAACAATTGCAACATCGAAAACATAGCGCCTGCGTCCTGAAAAAAGTGTATGTCATTGTAAAAGGTTTGTCTAGCGGATAACTTCATTTTGCGGATTTATAGGGATTAACCGCACTAATTTAGCATGTTGGTATGCACTATAATACATTTTGCAGCCTTTGCTCATTTTTTTTCACCTACTTTGTTGATAATTTCGGCAAACTGATATGAAGAGCTACATATTACAGGCGTTCATTAAAATTCCAGCTTCGTTTCTGAAATATTCGGCTAATTATCGTCTGCTGAAGAGTTATTTTTGATTATATATATATATAATATGTTATTCTCCTCTTGATTAATGACTTTCTATTTTTTACATCCTTTTATGTTAGCATTTTTTACGTTAATGTTTTGAGTTACAACTTCTCTCTTTTCTATCATTGCAATTTTATTATATATATATATATAAGATCCATATATAATATGGATAATATAAAGCATTCTGTTAATGATTTACATAGA
The DNA here is from genome assembly GCA_951213105.1 of Amaurobius ferox. NCBI lineage: Eukaryota > Metazoa > Arthropoda > Arachnida > Araneae > Amaurobiidae > Amaurobius > Amaurobius ferox. The sequence goes on from OX578138.1 coordinate 85,311,631, forward strand.
TCTTTTGTTATTACTTATGTAGATAAAGCCTCTAATAATTATGCTATTATTTGTAAAAAATTCTATATTCAATATCTGCTAGATTATTTAAAAAAGAATAGTCTATTAAAATTGATTCACACTCTCTTAATAGTATCAAATTGAAAATTATCAATATGTATAGTGATTTAGATATTAATAATAAATTTTTGACATTTCCATATATTGTGCTTATACCTAAATTTCATAAAAATCCTATTAAATTTAGAACTGTTACTAGTGGTCATAATTCATACTCTACTACTGCTAGTAAATTATTACTAAATTATTTAAATGTACTAAATAGCAATTTACGAGATTCTGGTGATAGCTACATTATTCTAAATAACAGTAAGGAATTAAAAAATAAATTAAAAACGCATGGTAAAATAATAGGATTTCAAACTTTTGATTTTAAAGATCTATTTAATAATATTAAGATCACTGATCTATATGATGTCATTTTAGCTTTATATAATGCTTATATTACTAAACATTCTAATCTTACAAAATTTACCAATTTTCCTAAGCTTCTCCATTTTGTTCTTTTCAATAATTATATCTTTCAAGGTAATAAATTATACTTACAAGTCTCAGGTGTTCCACAAGGTGGCTGTAGTAGCAGTATGTTAGCTAATTTATACCTATATCATTATGAAAAATTCTTTACTTCAACTGATTATAAAATTTATAGATATGTAGATGATCTGATTTGTCTTGTATTTACTGATAACTATGTCATAGATATAGATTTCTATCCGGATAATTTGGAATTAATACCTAATGAAACTTCTATTAGTAATAATGTTTATTATTTGGATTTAAATCTAATTATAGAACCTGCTCATGGGATAGTTACTAAATTATATGATAAAAAAGATTTTTTTAAATTTAATATTAATAAATTATTACCTTTTAATTCCTGCAACTCGATTCAATTGTTTAGAAATATTATACTTAATCAACTTTTTAGAATTTATAGATTATCAGATAAAAAATTTCATGCTTTGCACATTAATAACCTCAAAATTACCAGTAAAATGTATCAATATCCTGCATATTTAGTCAATAGTATAGTTAATAAGTTTCGATTAGCCTAAAATTCTCATATTCTCCCCTTATTATCTTATTTTAGCCGTACTTCTTCATTCTCCTGCAATTATATTTTCATCTTTTTATCTCGAAGCTTTAACAGTTGAATAACTCATTTTATTGCTTTTGCGCAGTACTGTTTTTATTACTCTCTTTGGCAACAGCAAATCACATCTTTTCATTTTGGCATATGGCAACGATGATCCAGTCATATTTTGCTCGTCATGGTTGCGCTGAAGAGGTGCGTTTTGAGGTATTTATGTTTCCTTTATTGTTCCAATCTTTATGCTTGTCGTCCATATAACACAAGTTTATAGATAAAATCTATCTTGTGTTTCAGAAACAAGCATTTTTGTGTTCATTTCGAAAAGATATATGGACCCGATGAGAATTTTTTCGAAATGAACTTTTCGTAAGCCTAATCTCGTAAGCCTAAATCTCCTCCATGTGCAAGCTTTTTTGCTTGATTTTTTTGTTTTCTTATTTGCATTCCTCATTTTTGAAATTTGTTGATTGTCTTTGTCCTTATGACTTGCATTATGCTTTATTATTTCCTCTTTTTGTCTTAATTTCTTTGTATTTGTAGAAAATTTTGGAATAGTGTATTATGAGTTACTACATACATTCTAACTTTGGATTTAATAATTTATTTTTATATATATATATATATATCATGACTATCAGGAACCTTACCCTCCATTACGGTCAGCTGATTCTCCTGAAACATTCAGTAACATGTTTGCAAATGTTTTTCAGTGTGATAAGAAAGTTGCGAATAATTTAAATTTCATTAAAATATGTAAAGAACCACATTTTGCATACCTTTTTCTAGAATGCAATTATGTTTTTGAAAAATATGTTCATTTCATATATATTGAGAGGTAAAGGAGGGGGGGGGGGGCTGAGGAATGTCTATCCTGGGCCCCTGTTAGGCTAAGTCCCCCTGTACGAATCCATGTTTCAAATGATGTGTTACTACTTGTATGTCTGTAAGACTGATATCGCTCGAACAACTTCGATTAAATAAGATTTATATTAAATTCGGTTTTGGTGATTCGATTCTTATTTCTATCGGCATTTTAATTGAATTTTTTTTACAGAGTTTGGAGTTTGCAAAGACCCATTTTTCGAAAAAACTAGGCATTTAGAAAATCAAAAACACATAATTGAAAATAATTATGTCAGAAATTTTTAAGAAAAATTCTTTTTTGAAGCTACTTTTTATTTCAAACTGAGAACATAATTTATAGAACGATAACTTGCGCCTTGCTTTGGAAAAAATGTGCGTCTTTCCTCTAATCTTGAACAAAACATATAAAAAATGAAATACGCTTACTTTTATAAAAATCTGATGTGGGCAACACATGACTTTCCTTATATAATGTAATGAATTTACTACTTTTCAGTAAAGAAATAGGTTTTTTCTTATAGTAGATACTAATATTCTTTCCAAGATATTGAATTTTCGACAATTAGTCGTCATTTTCATTGACTTAGCGTCATTTCTATCTATTTGGCGAGATTTTCGTTAATTTGGCAACATTTCAAAAAGTCGCCAAGTTGGCGACATTCCGCCAAATTCGTCGCCAAAATTTCACAAAGCGTTATGGACGAAGAAATAAGTTGTTCTTACAGCAGATAAATGACTATTGGCGTTCAAATACAAAAGTATTACTCAAAGTATCTTTTACATGAATGGAACGAGCTAGATCCACGAGAGTGATGTCATCCAATTTATCGCATGGTATTATATATGAAAAGTGAACATGTTTCTCAATAGGAAATATTTTTTTTTCATTTTATGACATTTTAATAATTTTTCTGAAAAATGTGCAATATCTCGAGAACGGTTCATGTTAGCATTCTAAAATTTATGTCAATCGTTTTCTAATGAAAAATTACATAAGAAATGTTTATTTGCGTAACTTTATTAGTGGTTTCGATTTTTTGACGATTTTTTCAAAATTTTATTCGAAAATTTAGGAGGGTTCTGGACATTCGATTACGTATAAAAACGATAGGCTTCCAGTGTTTACGGATTGTGATTTTTGTACCAAATTTGGTTCGAATCGGTCCATTCGTTCGTCAGTTATCGTCTCCACAGACTCACACACACACACACACACACAAATACTTTCACACACACACACACACACTCACACACATACTTTCACACACACACACACACACCACTTCAAAAATGTTTGATTTGTGATCAGGGATGCTTGAAACGTGCTCTCCCGTCGAAAACTCGATTTCGAATTTTCGACCCCGTCACAATACTTTCCTTATACATTATGTATATAAGGAAAGTAATAAACATGAGATGCCTTTGAGAGAATTATTAGCCTTTCACAAAAAATTAAAAGCCTTCAACTGTAACTTTTACCATTCTCAAGATTAAATTAATTGATTTCTTGGGAGCATTTTGCAATGTATTAGATGTTACTGAAATCTGCCTCGAAATATAAATTATGTTTCCATGAAATATTGTGCATTGAAAGCAGTTATTTTGATCTTCAATGACGGATAATGAAATCAACTATTTTACCGCATAGATTATTATAATTCATTGTTATAGGAATTATCATATTTTTCCATAGGAAATAAATTTTCTATAAAAAAAAAAAAACCTTCTAATTTTTGACAACATCTGACAATAGATGTGCAATATAAATTTGACATGCATAAATTTGAGTTAAGAACATGTTATTAATTGAATATTAATTAACATTTACCACAACTTGTTTGGGCAGATATTTATTGGGTCGAACTGACTTTGAACTTCTCTGTGTTTGGTTGCTGGCAGAAATGTCACAAAGATGACTGAGAACTGAAAAATTATATGTCTTATTATTGTTTACTCAGGAGCGTTTCGCAATTATGATTGCCAAGAACAATTACGATTATACAGTAATTATTAATGCAGATAGTAATTATATGTCTTATCGTTGATTTTTATAAACAGAACGTTTCGGAAATATGATTGTCATTAACAATTACAGTTAAAATGTATTTATTACTGAAGATAAAAATTATATGTCATATTCTTGATGGTTATAAACAATCAAAGAAACTTATTACAAAAAGTTTTCTGATCACGAAATAAATATTTACCTGGTTATTAATGCAGCTCGGAGTTAGTTTTTTATTATTACTTTCCTTATATACATAATGTATAAGGAAAGTATTGTGACTGGGTAGAAAATTCGAGTTTTCGACGGAAGAGAACGTTTCAAGCATCCGTGTTCACGAATCGAACATTTTTGAGGTGATGTGCGTGTGTGTGTGTGTGTGGGTGGAGGCGATATCTGACGAACGAATGTAGCGATTCGAATGAAATTTGGTACAAAAATCACAATTCGCGAATACTGGACGTCTATTGTTTTTAAACGCAATCGAATGTTCAGAACCCCCCCCCCCCCCCTAAATTTACGAGTGAAATTTTGAAAAAAATCATCAAAAAATCAATACCTTTAATAAAGTTACGAAAATAGACATTTCTTATGTAATTTCTCCTTAGAAAGCGATTGAAAGATAAACTTTAGAACGCTAGCATGAACCGTTCTCGAGATATTGCACATTTTTTAAATAAATTTATCAAAAAATCCCATTGATTAAAAAAATATATATCAAGTGTATATTAAAATATATATAAAAATTATCAAAAAGTCATATAAAATAGAAAAAAAAATATTTCCTATTGAGAAACATGCTCACTTTTCATATGTAATATCGTGCGATAAATTTGGTGACATCATTCTCGTGGATCTAACTCGTTCCATTCTCGAAGAAAGATACTTTGAGTAATACTTTTGTATTTGAACGCCAATAGTCATTTATCTGCTATAAGAACAACTTATTTCTCCGTCCATAACGCTTGACGGGATTTTGGCGACGAATTTTGCGGAAAGTCGTCAACTTGGCAACTTTTCAAATGTTGTCAAATCAATGAAAATCTCCCCAAATGGATAAAAATTTCGCTAAATCAATGCAAATGACGACTAATTGTCGAAAATTCAGTATCTTGGAAAGAATATAAGTATCTACTATAAGAATAATCCTTTTTTTTTTCTGTGAAAGTAGTAAATTCATTGCAATATATAAGAAGTCATGTGCTGCCCACATCAGATGTTTATAAAATGTCATCAGAGCGAAAACAATCTTATCGCACTAAGAATGAAATTCGAAAACGCTTTTGAACTTCTAGTAGACCGTTAGAAATATATACAGCAGATATATCTCTGGGAGCCTATATAAATATAGTGAAATTCGTTAATGGAAGCAGGGAGGCCAAATGTCAACATTATGGAACTGTGCAGCTTAAAGGAGTTGCTGGAAGGTCAAAACATTCATGTTTTTACTATGGTTGTTTGTAAATTATTATAGTAACAGAAGAATTCCCCGAGGTTGGTGAGCGTAAGCAGAAGGGTCGGAACCCCTAGTGCTATAGACATATTAAATTTCAAATCATTTTTGTTCTAATCTTCCACATTGCGAAATAAATGAAAATAAATAATTTCTTCTGTTTTGGTATTTACACAATACACTTTCTTTTACTTAATAATTGATTAATGTATCCAAGCATAAAATTCCATCACGATGCAGTTTTGAGTTACACACACACATACACACATCCGGCCACACAATTAGCTACCATAAGCCTGGGAATTCAACATACACACACACACACCGATGGAAATGTCTATATATATGTTCCAAATGTGTCTAGGAATACTTAAAACGAAGTTTAACGTTAAAATCGCAAATTTAAACTTTTTGAAGAAATCATGCATATTTTATATAATTGCATGTACAATGTATGTGAGAATATATTTCCAATTTAATAGAGGAAAAAGAAATAATTTCAAAGGCACAGTTAATTGTGAATACACTCAATTTAGACAGTTATGAAAATAAATTCAAAACACACATTCTTGATCTTTTAGTACAATCTGTCTTCAACGGCCAATTCTTCAATTCTAACTCAAAGCAGCGGAAATTCAATATACAGAAAGCCTTTAAGTTATACAGGAACAGAGAGAAAATCTTACATTTTCGCAACGAATTTAAAACTTCACAGTTAGTAGAAGGAAAGGAAAATCCGCGGAAAAAACGTGTCTCTCGGATAAAAAAAACACCTGAGAGGGAGCAATTTTATTTCAGATTTTGTAAGGAATCGTCCAACTAAATAAAGCGTCCAAGAATCACGCTGCCATTGCACAGAACTTTTTGGCACTCTTCAGTATTGAATAGTCGGTAATTGTAGCAATAATAAAATCTGTTATTTTTTACAATTTGTTATTGTTTGGTTACCGATATCACAAAGCCGACATCTCATTTTAAAAGAAGATTAGGTCAATTTTTGGAACTTATATTATTTAAATTCACTAAAGGGTAAACACTTCGTAAAAATACAATTAAAAACTAATTAGTAATTATATAAAACGGTTCCGGAAGATAAAACACAGTCTTTCCAGGATAAAAATATAGAGCAATCCCGCCAAAAAGGTAAACTGGCGTCTATAATCAGGCCTGCTTGCCGGCAGATCAAAGGTGAGTAGGTCTCTTACCACTGTTGGAGTGGTTTCTTTGTATCCTGAAAAAAAAAACTGATTTTTATCCTCCGAAACCGGTTTTTATTATTACGTATTTGTTTATTGTTGTGTTTTAAAGAAGTTTTTACTATGTATTTATTTTGCAGCTGTTTGGGTACATATTTTAAATATTCAAATTGAAATGGTAGAAACTTTTTAAAATATTATTTCATGCTATGCAATAGGATTATTCCCTGAATAGGGTGATAGGAGTTTATGTGAAAAAATATAAGCTTGAATTTCGGTATGGAGGTAAATAGTATTTAAATTAGTGTACAAAGTGTTTAAAAAATGTGAACAGAGATTTCTTTGCGAGATAACCGTTGGTTGTAGGCACATATATTTTGATGACGTCATTTGAATAAAGTTCATATTTTTCGATGAAGTTTTAAGTTTTCAAATATAATAAATTATTGTAGTATTGTGAACATCACCGCTGAATGTATCACATTTTAGAGATGTTTAAGTAAAATTTCATTGCAGTTGGAAAGTGTTTCATAATCAATGCTCTATGCATGATTGATCGTTCTTCTTTTGTATTACTATTATTATTGGCAGGCCGACGCGGTGGCTGAGTGGTCAAGACAAGCGTTTTCTCGCGCTCGCTCGACTGCCTGGTTTGTGGGTTCGAGTCCCACGTCAGGACATGGATGTTGTGTTGTTGGGCACAGTGTGTTCCGCCCTCCACTGGTGCACCTGGGCAACGTTATGTGACTATTAAATGATTCACTGTTTTGGCTGATGTATAGACGAGTGATGGAATATATCAACTGCCTGGCCATTTATAACAACAAATTGTTATTGGCAGTGTGACAAGTACTGTGCTGTTAGCGTTTGAGGGATGCTCGCTTTTTTTAATTCATCTCACTGCACGCCACATGCTAAATACTAATTGTTAAATTTATTGGGGAGGGGGCGGGCACAAGAGCAAGTTGAGGATCCTGATAAAATTTGAGTATATATGTAAACCTCAAACCTTTCCAGTGATTAGATCTTGGTATTGGCATGCTTTAAGAAATCCAGAACTACAAATTTCTACTGTCCACATATCTTTCACGAATTAGAGATAAATAATGTGTGACCTTCCTCTTAAGTATCTTGCGAGCAGGTTTTTCAACAAAATTTGTAATAACATAAATGTCAAAGCTCATAGATTATGTAAAAATATTTTTCAATCCTGCAACAGTGAAAAAATACTGGTTAATTATACTCATAATTAGGGAACCCTTAACATAAAAATAATCAAAAATATTTATACTGAATTCTACGCTTTTCTGCTGTATCAATTAACAATATCAGCTACTTTAATAACACCAGACATAATTCTCAAAGCATTATGGCATTTTCAAGCGTTTCATCTTTAGGAATCTTATCTCCTTCTTTCTAAATACATGAGTGGTACATATCCATTTATCGAGTGACTGAACTGTTGCAAATTTGAAAAAAAAAAAAAAAAAAAAAAAAACGCTTTCACTCTATGCAAACAGATCAAAACAGTATGCAAAATAGGAATATTTTAACAGCATTTACTTCAAAAGCACAACAAATAATTGTTTTGGAATAAACTTATTCCAGCCAAAAGAAACTTATTGAAATAAATAATAGTCTGTTGAACACCATGGAAATGTTTATTTTTAAATAAAATAAACGTATCACTTATTGGCAACATTACGAACTTAATTTAAAAAATGTTTTATACATTAGTCAAAAGCGAAAACAATGATGGTAATGTTTATTTTTATGTCAATTATTCTAAAATGTGGATGGTAATTTTAGATTTGAGTAATGCAGTTAAAGTTAAGGAAAACTTGATTTCGCTTTTAAAGGAAATAAATTGCGAACCATGTACAATAGATTAAAAATATAATTTTCTAAATTAATGGAAATGCATGCTTGCCCTGAAACATAATTAGAAAGTCAGGCCCGCGCTGTAATAAACTTTGAAAGAAAAGTAAAATTCAATTTCTAAATGTTAAATTAAGGACGGAAGTTGATTTATTTTCTTTGAAAGATAACTTTTTATGCAATATGTGAACTTTAGAGCATACACAAAAAACGAGAAACAATTAAAAATTCAAATATTGAAATAAATGAATAAATTTCCTCGCAGCGATTAAAACATTACGCGCTTCAATGTTCACAGCCGTGAAAACTGTTTTTATTTCCACTGAATGAATAATTTTACGATAATGAAATTTAGTACAAAAATTTATTCATTAGATTGCCGAGATAATGCAAATTTTCAAACAGAAATGGATGGTATTTTATCTGTTTTACAAAACACTACTAGGTATAATTTTAAATTCCAATGGATTTTTTTTAATCTGATGTGTTTAGCATGCGATTTCCCCTACAGATTTACATTTGTCTATTTTAGATTATCATTGCCAGTTCTAGATTTTGTCATTGTCTATTGCAGTGATTACCAACCTTTTTCCTATGTGGAACCCTTGAAATATTTTGTAAAATCTCTCTGTGCCTCTATTTAGCTGACGTATATTAGGTTCAACAGGGGTTAGGTTCAATAGTACACATATCAGGTTCAACACGGGTTAGGTTAAATAGTAAACATATCAGGTTTATCAGGAGTTAGATTCAATAGTAAACGTATCAGGTTCAACAGGGGTTAGGTTCAGTAGTAAACATATCAGGTTCAACAGGGGTTAGGTTCAATAGTAAACGTATCAGGTTGAACAAGGGTTATATTCAATAGTAAACATATCAGGTTCAACAGAGGTTAGGTTCAGCATATTAACTTCAACAGCAAATTACAAAATATAAGTGCAAAGCAATGGAGTTCATATTAACTCATACTTTTGAATGAAATATTGCAAGGGCATTTTGCCTATTTTCTTCTATTAATCACTAAAAAAAATTGATAAATATTTTTGCTTTGTATCTGGCTTATTAGTCACAAACAAATATTGTGTAACACATTTTGTAATGATTTTGTGTTAACAGATTTACGAAAAACAAATATATTAACAAAAGCGAGCCACATTTTATTGCTTATGATACATTTGCATTTTCATGTGATTGAGAAAAATATATTTTAACTGGTTTTCACCTTTTTCTATTTTTTTGAAATTTTATCTGGCAACCTTATGAGTAGTTGACGGAAGTGCGGGAGATCTTCATTACTGCTAACTGAATCTCTTGCCTCTACAAAAATTACCAGCATCAACAAAATTAATTTTTTCAATTTAATCTTTCGCTGCTGAGATTTTGACTATCAAGCTAATATGTAATTAATTTAATCTTTCAGCATGCTTCATTGTTTTATTAATAAATTCCGTCACAGGCTTAATCATTTTAATTTTTTCACTGAATTACATAAGAGTGCAAATTGTGATTTTTTTTTTACGTAAGATTCCCAAATTTTCGCTGAGCTCCAGGGTTCTGCAGAACTATGGTTGGGAACTGCTCTATTGTTGGGAACTGCAGAACTGGTCTATTGTCAATGTCTACTCCAGGTATCGGTTAAGGGTGAGCGTAAATATTCTGCCCTATCCGCGCTTTAACTTTTGCGGCACACATTTTTCGCCGAAATTCTGCTCAAACAGTTGCGAAATACTTTCTGAAAGATAAAATGCAATGCTTAGATTATATTAAAACTAAATTTAATACCCAATAAAACATAGAATATATTTTTTATTTTAATCAAAAATATTTTTGGTGCTGCCATCTGTTGTCGTAATTTAATTCATACCGATTATTTTTATTTTTTTAAGAACATTTTTAAATATCTATTCCTTCTAATACAGTATTAAATACAACAACAGATCATATATAATAATGCCACAATCACGGAAAGGTAATTTCTCATTCTATAAATTTGATAAGGGATCTGAATGTACATCACTGAAGACTGCAGTTTTGTCTTCAAGTTCCTTTGTCTTCAAGTCCAAGTTAAATTATGTTTCCGTGATTGTAGCATTAGTATATATGGTTTGCTGTATTTAATAGCGTATTAGAAGGAATAGACATTTAAAAATGTTCATTAAAAAATAAAAATAGTTGGTATGAATTAAATTACGACAACAAATGGCAGCACCAAAAATATTTTGAATTAAAATAAAAAATATATTCTGTTTTATTGAGTATTAAATTTAGTTTTAATTAAATCTAAGCATTACATTTTATCTTTCAGAAAATAAATCGCAACTGTTTGAGCAGAATTTCGGCGAAAAATGTGTGCCGCGAAAGTTAACAAAGCGCAGTGGGGCAGAAGATTTACTGACGCTCACCCTTAAAAATCACGAAACCGATCTGCAGTGGGAGCACGATCCTCAGACTGTCTTCATATGTCAAATCGACGACAATGAGCAAGATGCCTTGCAAAGCTGAAATATTAATTTAACTCAATGTCACATTTCACCGAGTTAGACGTTTTCAAGTTTTCCAAAACAATGTGCAATAAATTCTGATCCTCCTTACCTCTTTATTACCTCAAATAGCTTTCCCATTACTTATTCCCAGTCTCCTCAAAGTCCCTACCCCCATCAGCATGCTGCAAACGTTTAGAGAAAATGAAGATGAGGAGATTTTAATCAGGCAATCAGTAGTGCTTAGAATTATTTAGTCTTTCAAAATAAAGTGAACTGGTTGTTTTTTTCTCCTCTTAGTTTTCCTAAACGTGACTTTTGAAATTGGCTCCTTTTCATCGCACGAGTAAGACTTTCCCAATGGACTTTGTTTTTTCTTTAATGGCATCATCGTCTTTTTTTCTTATTCTGTCTCTTTAAATAGAAAAGTGTATAACAATTTTGCTTTACGCCAAACATGAAGTGGGCGTGGCCACGTTTTTTGATCCTCGATTGGTATTTGGACATTTTTTTGCTCATAATCAAAATTTTGGAAATTGATATATATATATGATTGAGATAATGGAAATAAACAGTAATTTAAAATAAATCAACGAAACTCTGACTATTGATATTTTTCGGTCTTTCTGCTTGCTCTCTTTAAATAGAAAACTGTATAAAAAATGTTGCATTACGGCAAACATGAAGTGGGCGTGGCCACGTTTATTGATCCCAGATTGGTATTTAGGATATTTTCTTGCTCATAATCAAGATTTTGGAAATTGATATATATGATTATTGAGATAATAGAAATAAACAATGATTAAGCAATAATTCAAGAAACTCTGACTATTGAAATAACAGAAAGAAACAATGGTTATTGAAGTAATTGGAAGAAACAATAATGAGATAATTAAAATAAACAATGATTATTGGAATAATAGAAAGGAACAATGGTTATTGAGGTAATTGAAAGAAATAATAATTGAGATAATTAAAATGAACAATGATTATCGAGATAATAGAAAGGAACAATGGTTATTGAGGTAATTGAAAGAAATAATAATTAATGAGAAAATTAAATAAACAATGATTATTGAGGTAATAGAAAGGAACAATGGTTATTGATGTAATTGAAAGGAATAATAATTAATGAGATAATTAGGATAAACAATGATTATTGAGATAAAAGTCCCTATAAAACAACTATTGTAAAAAAATAAATGAATAAGAATAAAGAAACCACTCCAAGTAAAAAAAAAAAAAAAACACGTTGCAGAAATAGCTCTGCGAAAATAGCGGTCACTAAAATCAGCGATATATGTATTGGCCGCCATGAAATAGGCCATGTCGATGTCGAAGGCCCAGACCACACAGCCAACCCTAGGGCTTACGGCAGTTTAATGTGTGGCCGGGAGAGGAGGTTAGCCGAAACCGTCCTCCAGTCAGTCACCAAGTTTCAGTCTGCAATTATTTAAAATTCAATAAAGTGGTTACATGGTAAATATATATGCAGACAGTTTTAGAGTTTTACATAAAATACAGTGGGAAGGGAGGCAAAGAAACGTAGATTTTAACAAATTTTGAATTTTGAGGTAAAAATTAAATTATTTTCTTAAAATGAAATTAAATTTATGTAAAACGTATGGCCAAAAGAATCCGAGCAACCGCGGGAAAAGGGACAATGCAGTAAAAACCAACAAAAGAAAGCAAAAAGAACATAGCTGAATAAAGGTTACAATCAGTTGAGGTAACCGGAAAAAGTTAAGTGCAATACAGCACTACATATACATGGTAAGACTTTCAAATATATGAACAGCCGAGGAACACAGGGAAAACAGATATATACAACAGAGAAATATAAACAGGAAACAAAATATACAAAAGACGGACACCAAAAAGTGTAAGTACAGGAACAATAAGAGACAAACGCCTGGAACAGGGAGGACAACATTGACCGAAGAAAATTGAAAGCAGTTGGCACCAAGCTTGCTAAGGAACCTGATTGGAGATTTCTCTCGCAATTAAAACACAGTTTTTCAACCTATTTAAAAGAATTTTATTGGTTCTGACACCAGAGAACCAAGTCGCACGAAGATTATCTAGAGGACGGGTTAAGTGAAATTTTGAGGTATGGGGGCAATTAAAGACGTAATGATCTACGTCACCATATGAATTACAAAGACAATTTGAAGAACGTTTATGTTTGAAAAAATGAAGATAGTCAAGAAAGGACCATGACCCGTTAAAAAATAGATTAAGAATTTGTTATAAATTTGAAAATTGGGGTTGACTTTGGGTAAATAGCTTAGAATTCTGGCAGGGTCATGAGTCCGGGGGGAAATATAGTCATTAAGAAGAGATTGCCAATTTTTAAGAAGGAGAGATTTACAATTATTAATCCAAAAGGAGTAGGGAAAAGGTATAAGGAGTGGGGTGCCGGAGATCGTAGCTTGTTTGGCCAGTTCATCGGCGACTTCGTTGCCCTGAATATTAGAATGGGCCTTGACCCAGGATAAGTTAATTAATGATTTGTAGGAGTGAGCATTAGTTTCAATTTTAGATAGAAATTTCGTTTTATTCTTGATAGATTTAAAAGCCGAAATAGATGACTGACTGTCCGAAAAGATGTTGATTTTTAAATTGTTTTTGCCGGCCCAGAGGATGGCCTGGTTGATGGCCTCAAGTTCGGCTTGAAAAACTGTGTTTCCAGTTCTAAGTTTAAAGGATAATCATTCGATAAGTCGATCATTTTCGAAAATGCATATTGATAAACCTACATTATTATCCAGTTTTGACCCATCTGTGAATACATTAAACCTAGAAAACGAGGAAGGGTTCGAGGAAGAAAAATTTAAAACACGAAGGGGAGGAGGAAGGCTAGAAAGAGAACAAAGGGAATCAAATTGATCAGGGGGGGGGAATGGAGGGGTCCGAAAATAAGTTAAGTTTATGTTTCCAAAAGTTATATTTAATAAAAAGAGTTTTAATGACTAAATGGACAGGGGGAATACCGGTAATTGAAAAAAGAGAAATGTTCGAAGTTGTCCGAAAGCCAGGGCAGATTTTTAATGAAAAGATTCTTTGTAATGAAGTAAGTTTTGAAATTTGATCCCGTGTGAGATTACCCCCCCAAACCCCAGATCCGTAAATAATAATCTTTTCAATTACAGTCAAGTACCATATTTTTAAAAGAGCTTTATTAACCCCCCAGTTATTCCCAGAAATTTTTCCAAATGTTGAGGACAACTTGAAACATTGTTGAGGACAACTTGAAATAGGCCATGTGTAGGTCATTAAATTTGTATGGGAAACATTTAAAATTTCGATTCGCAGAGTTTACGAGAACTTTTGGCAGCCCACGTTTATCTCAGAAGAAGGGCGTGACACTAGGTGCCGCCACTTATTGTGAAGTCGTATAGCCATTGCAGTTTGGCCGGCATAACATTGCGCTTATATGGGATTTCAGGTCTAGACTTTTTGCACTAAAGAAGGAAATCCAGTAGATTCATAAAACGTACGTATGCGTATTTATTTTGAATTTGCACTATATTTTACGTTGTAAACCAGTTCATTATTTAGTCTACAGTTTGAGCGATTTTTAACGCATAAAACGCGAATTTTAACGCATAAAACTTTAAAAAGACACAGAATTCAATAATTTAATAATGTTCATGCAGCGCACGGAATAATGTAAATGTCAAAGAGCTTTGAGGAATCAATTTCTTGAGTGGAAACAGTGTTAAATCTGTTGGCTCTTCTCTAAGTATTTCTCACCTACAAATACTAATTCGATATTTCTATACAGGGTGTCCCAAAAAGATTGAAACGCGCTTTAATTCTTTACCTGTTGGAGATAAGTGGGCAATGTAAATTGCAAATATCTTTAAAGTAAGGTAGGAAATAAGACTACGTTAATGAAATGGTCCTCCATTCATTTTCAAAAAGTTACCCTTTTTAAATTTCTATACGACCCCTCTTAGATAAATATGGTCAATTAGAAAATTTTTAATTTTAATGCAACAAGATCATTAAAAAAAGAAACCGCATATCTGTATCTTTAAAATTGAGCGAGTTATATTTAATTGAAAATTGAACATTGTGAATGGGTACCATATATCAAATTAGAAATGCAAATTTGTGACATATCACAAAAAAGATAAAACTGGATGATAATACATAAGAGGCATTTTTGCGAATTTCGCGTAGGCTCACGATGCAATCACGGATTCTTAAGTACTTTTCAATAAAGTACTTTTTTAATAACTAAGTACTTTTAAGTACTTTTTTTTTATCCAAACGATTTCCATCGTCAATTTGTTTATGATCCTTATTTTCACTGATGAAACAGTCTTTCACGTGGTACGGAAAAGTGGCATACGTCAAATTTTTTCCTTTATCATAATTCAGTTGATTTTAAAGATACAGATATGTGGGTTTTTTTAATGATCTTGTTGCATTACAAATAAAAATTTTCTGATTGGCCAAATTTGTCTAAGTGGGTCGTATAAAAATTTAAAAAGTGTAACTTTTTGAAAATTAAGGGGAGGTCTATTTCATTAGTCTTATTTCCTATCTTGCTTTCAACATTTTTGCAATATATTGCCCACTTATCTCCAACAGTTAAAGAATTAAAGCGCGTTTCAATTTTTTAGGACACCCTGTATATGTTTATCCTTTTCAAAGTTTTAACCTATCAGCATGCTACTTACGTTTAGCGTAAATGACAATAAAGGGGATTTTAATCAGCCAATTAGTAGTGATTATAATTACTTATTCTTTTAAACTATCAATTTTTATTTTATTTTACTTTCTTTCTTGGTTTTTCCGAGTGTGTCTTTTGATTATTTTTTTTTATAGCGAATAAACAACTTGTCCAGTGGAGTTTTCCTTTCCATATCGGAAGACAGTTTTTTTTTTTTTTTTTTTTTTTTTTTTTTTTTTTTTTTTTTTTTTTTTTTTTTTTACCATCTTCAAATCGGAAACGGCTGGGTAATTTTCTCTTGAGGTAAACATGGAGAAGGTGTGGTCGAGATTACAGATCTTAGGTTTCAGATATCTAACAAGACTTCTTTTTTTAGTGTAGTATATGGAATATAATACGGATATTACAAATAGTAATTGGTAACGCAAGGATACATTTACTGAAAGGTCCATATTACAAAAAATACTTAAATCCTTTATCCTATACTTGTATAAAAGGAAGGATAAAGTATTAAAGTTGTCTTTATTACCCATCGCTATAGTATTAAGCGGCGAACAAGTATGAAATAGTATATTATAAACCAACAAACGAGTATGAAATAGCATAGTCGGAAATCGCAAATAAATAGCAAATAAGAAAATCTGATCTTTTAACTCCATACTTTTACCTACATGGAATGAATTTTGCTTTGCCCATCTATAATAATAAGAAACAACCAATGAGCATGAAATTGAATAGTATGAAACGGTTTAAATTCTATATCTACAATATGAAACTCCGAATGAGTAGGAAATAATATATATATATAGTACAAGACTTAACTGCATACACATGAAAGTAAAAGTAAGGAGTTAAAACTTTATATTAAGAAAACGCCAATATCGTTTGAGACAATAATTCGGGTGGCGCTGGGATAAGATAAGTGGTCCTGCACTGCATGCATTTCTATGGGGAAAGGGATAAAATATTTATATAAACTGTCAATTTTGTGAAAATAAATTAATAGCGCAATGTGAAGTAGAAATGAAACAATAAAGAATATTCCTACGGATTCAAAATTGTTTTATCTTTCAATTTGTTTTTATCTTCATAAATTCTGTACTCTATCTACAACTATGAAAAAATACTGGTTAATTATACTCATAATTAGAAAACCCTTAATTTAAAAATACTCAAAAATACATACTAAATTCTACGCCTTTCTGTTGTGTCATTAACAATAACAGCTACTTTACTAACACTAGCGACACTAAGATATAATTCTCAAAGCATTATGGCAATTTCAAGCATTTCATCCATTGGAGTTTTATCTCCTTCTTTCTAACTTCATGTGCATACGTGTTCGACGCATTGAAGCGCGCCGAGTACGGTTACAGTTAATCCTCGCGTACGAAGCAGCGAACGAGTATGAAATTAAATAGTATGCACTAATTATGTTTTTGCTACATATGATTTCAACTTAAATATTTTTTTTTTTCCGAATGGGACCAGTATGAAGTTTATAGGTCAAAGAAAAATGGCCATTGAATAAAATTCGGCTATTTTAGGTCAAACAAATACCCTGAAATCTGGATTAACCCGACTGCTCTACTTTAAAAAGAAATGTTTTTTCAGTTTTACATACACAAAGAAAGGAGCGATTGTTTTTGATTTTCGAAGAATGATAGCGATAGCTGATATTTACATTTTTCTGGCGTTTTCTATGAATACGTATGCAAAATTCACGTTTTTCTTTCAGGTATTATGTGCTCAGGCATTGAAAGTGGGCGATATTGGCTTTGAGAAATTCTTACGTTGCTGGAGAAACAGAAAATTCATTATTTTTTCTCTCCCTAGATCCTTTTCTTTCCCCGTGATTTTGCATGTATTTTGGATGAATGATCGGTTAATGTATCACTTTACCCATCCACGCTTCAAAATAATCTAGATAATTTATAATTTACAAATTATTTTTAATTACAAAGCGATTTGAGCATCCCGATAACTTTGAAAGGAAAGACCCACGAGTGTACTCTATGTATAGTAAAATTAGCATGCTCGATCGATAGAGGGAGATTGCGCAGCATATGGGAACCCTAGATTCACGTCATAGGAAAGGTTGTTTGTACAGGTGTTTTCTTCGTCTGGTTTTCGAAAGAGACTTCAGTGAGGTATTTTACACGTTAGTAACAATATTAATTTATGAGCAAATTAGCAAAATATATCTTTTTTATCGGCGTGATAGATCTGTCTCCGACTTAAATTTTTTGAAGTAGGTTTACAAAGGAATTTTAAAGAATAACTTGCGTACGTAAACTGATAAAAATATTTACTTTCCTTACATACATAGAACAATGCATAGGGAATGCATTGTGACTGGGTTGAAATTTCGAATTCGAGATGAAAGAGTGCAATTTCGAGCATCCCTGGACTCGAATAGAACGTTTTTGGAGTGATGTCTGTGTGCGTCTGTACTGTATGTGTATGTGAGTCTGTAGATGCGAAATCTCTAAACGAATGATGCGCTTTGAACGTAACTTGGTGCCATTATTTCAATCGGAAAATACTGGAACCCATTTGACTTTAAACAGGATCCAGCGATCGGAAGACTCCAAAATTTGCGAATGAAAAAAAAAATCCTAAAAAAAAAACAGGTCATTCAATAATGTTAAAAAAAATAATAAGTGTATACGTAATTTTTCATTATGATACGAATAACACACGCTTAAGAATGCCTGCTTGAACTTGAGATACTGAATGTTTTAAAAATAAAATTATGTAAAATGTTACATAAAATTAAAAATGGTAACCTTAAATATGTATCGTCAAATGTCTTCAAATATGGTTGGAGATAAATTTGGTGAGCTTGACATCTCATTTGGCGAAATATCGCCAGTTTGGAAACTTTTTAAAATGGTATCAAATTGTAGAAAATTTCACAATTTTGGCAAAAATGACGTTAAATTAACAAAAATAACGTTAAATTGATGAATTATTAAAATATTTTTAACATACGGACTATATTTCTTAGACAATGCTAGTTATATTTCTAATTGTCTAAGTAGATTTGCCCGAAATATATTGGTATTTCAAAATGATTTATGTTGTCATCTAGAAAAGCATCAAATGCTAATGTACAACTCAACGATAAAAACATTGAGTTGTGGACATTGTACATCATTATTTCGTTATGAAAGAAATAAAGTTATTATTATAAAGCATTATGTAGGGAAAGCCACGAATTTTTAACACTTTCCAACATACTTGAAAAGTATTTGACATTGGTCATTCTGTTTGTCTGTCCGTTTGCAAGATAACTGCAGTAAAAATGACTTTATTGAAAAAAAATTTTAGTATGTTGTTGAAACAGTCTGTGGGATGCCTGGGAATGAAAATGAATAAGATCACTCAATTAGTTTCAGATTCTACCTGGGTTGAAAAAATAAAATACTTTGAACCCTATGGGACTTAATTTTTCAAATATTTTTAAGTGAAGTTAAAAATCATAAATTGTTTCGAAAATTTGAGGAAATAATCAAATTATTACATAGAATGTTTAAAATAAATTTCTGCAAAATATACTGGGTAGTTTTTAAAATAAAAAATGAAATAATAATTGCACCCATGATATATGAAGAAATCATGTGATTCGTTGCAAAATAAAGTATGGCCTCTATTTGCCGCTTTAACCGTAGATGCTTAAAGATCGTTTTAAATAAAACCGTATTTTATTTGGAAAGTGTTTCATGATCAATGCATGATTAATCTTTCTTGTTTTTTACTTTCCCTGCAATACATGGTAATGTATAGGGAAAGTATTGGAATCATGCCGAAAATCGCAACTCGAGTTTTCGACGGATCTACACGTTTCGAGACCTCTAGAATACGAAAATACCATTTTTAACGTGACGTCTGTGTGTGTGTCTGTGTATGTCTGTCTGTCTGTGTGTCTGTCTGTCTGTGCAGATTTTGTATCCACTCTAACTAAAAAACTAATGGACCGAATTTCACAAAATTTTGTAGGTAAGTCACTTGTGGGCGGGGCTGGTGCTGATTAGTTTTGGGTACGATTCGGAATAAAAGAACCCGCCTTTTTTGTGAAATGGCCCGCAAAAGCTTGTATCCACTGTAGCTGAAAAACTAATAGACCTAATTTCACAAAATTCGGTAGATGAGTCACGTATTGGTCACCCTGGTGCTGATTAGATTTTGGTACGATTCAGAAAAAAATAACCTGCCTTTTTTTGCAAAATGGCCCGCAAAAATTGCCAATATCTAAAATAAAAAACTGGGTATACTCAAATATATCCATTAAATGCTGATTTAATACGTAATTTTTAACGATGAAAAGAATAAGACCAACCCCATTACACTAGGGCTAGCCGTTCTCGAGATATTTTAGTTTTTCGTACTTTCCCTACGCCACCTTTGAAAACAAGCCCGGTTACCGAATGAGAGCGGAAATTGAATTAAAAGTGAAATAAATTTAATTAAAATATAGAGAACATTAATATAAGTCTGCAGGGAAAGTCATGTGCTGCCCACATCAGATTTTTACTTTCCCTGCAATACATGGTAATGTATTGTAATGTAGGGAAAGTATTTGAATCATACCGAAAATCACAACTCGAGTTTTCGACGGATCTACACGTTTCGAGACCTCTAGAATACGAAAAAACTATTTTTAACGTGACGTGTGTGTGTGTGTGTGTGCAATGCATGTATCCACTCTAACTCAAAAACAAATAAACCGAATTTCATAAAATTTGATGGCCGGCAAAAATTGCTTGTATCCACTCTAGCTGAGAAACTAATGGACCGAATTTCACAAAATTCGGTAGATAAGTCGCTTGTGGGTCATCCTGGTGCTGATTAGATTTTGGCATGATTCGGAAAAACATAACCTGCCGTTTTTTGCGAAATGACCCGCAAAAATCGTCAAATAAATAACTACGTATGCTCAAATATATCCATCAAATGCTTGTTATACGTAATTTTTATGAAATGAATAGGATCAACCCCCTTACACTAGGACTAGCCGTTCTCGAGATATTTGAGTTTTTTCGTATTTTCTCTACGCCACCTTTGAAAATAAGTCAAATTACCAAACGAGAACGAAAATTGAATTAAAAGTGCAAATTTAGTGTAATTTTAAATATTCATGTGTGTTATTTTGAGCAATTAAACTCAATTTAATGAATTATTAAAGAAATAAAGAGAACGTGAATACGAGTCTGCAGAGAATGTAATGTACTGTCCACATCAGATTTTTTTTTTTTTATCTGGTGCTGGTTAGAATAAATGCAGTTAATCAATATGTATTACGAATATATGAGAAATTCGTCTTGAGCCTCACACTCCAGCTGCTTTATCCTATAAAGAAAATATGATTTCAAATGCATTTAGAAATTGCTGGAAATTCCAAATCCGGGTGCACTCTTGCATAAATTGACGCCACTTGCCATGTAACCATAGGTGTAGATATTAAGTAAAATCAGCACGTAGCTTTCTCCATATCGGGAGAACGTGAGCCTGAAATATAGCAACTGCGCTTCTTACAATTGTGATTGATGCCTTGTATCCAAGTTTGCGCTTATTTTGTACCACGTGATGCTCATAATTCAGCGGCAAATAATTTTTATTTTTCATGGAATTTCTATCACTCTTTTGAGTGCACTAACAGCATACTGAATAGATTTCTGCGTCGTATTAGTTATTACTTTCCTCGTGGTATATGGGAAAAGTATTGTTTTGAGGAAAGTGGTTCGATATTGGAGATACTGATGGAAATAGAAAATGTTCCATTTTGTTTTGCAAGAGAAATTAATTTTTGTTTCTAATCAGTCTGTGATATTTAAAGTAGCTGGTGCAAAATGATAAACAATGAATTTGGCGATAATTTGTACTTAACCTGTATACATAGCGTAATGTATAGGGAAAGTATTGTGATGGGGTCAAAAATACGAATTCGAATTGCGACGGAAGAGCACAGCTCAAGCGTCCCTGAATTCAAATAGAACGTTTTTGAGGGGTTGTCTCTCTGTGTGTGTATGTATATGGAAGCATTGTCTCACGAACGAATGGAACGTTTCGAACGAAGTTTGGTGCAAATATTGAAATTAGTACATACTTGAAGCCTATTCATTTAAAACCCAATCGAACGTTCGAAAGTCCCCCAAATTTTTTAATACAAATTTGAAAAAAAAAATTAAAATCCGAACTTTTAATAATGTTACGTAAATTATCCTTTTTTATGGAAATTTTCACACTTTAGACGCTAATATGAACCAACTCAAGGCATTGCTATTGCACGCGCTTCTAGTAAAGTTTTCAAAAATATTACATAAAATTAAAGAAAAAATAACTATCGTGAATTATTTTTACTTTTCATGCAATATTATATGACAAATTTATTAACACCATTCTCGTGGATCTAGTTAATTCCATTTACGGGAGTAGATGTTTGTGTAATAGATTTGTATTTTTAGTCATTTATATACAAGTTCTTCTCTCTGTCTGTATGTAGCGCTCAGCAATAAATTTGGCAAACTTGGTGACTCATTTAATAAAATATCGCCAACTTGAGCCACAGATTGATGAAAATGGGATCAAAATTGCCCGAAATGACGCTAAATTAACGGAAATGACGCCACATTGAGCCACAGATTGATGAAAATGAAGTTAAAATTACCCGAAATGACGCTAAATTAACAGAAATGACGCCAAATTGATGAATTAATTATTAAAATATCTTAATATATGGAGCCTATTACGGATGCAATCAATATTGATAATTGTCAATTTAGAATTGTGCGAAATATAAGGTAATTGGGTACTTCGAAAGAGTTTTACATGTTTTTATCCGGAAAAGCGTTAAATGTACAATTTATTGTTAAAACTTTGTGTCCTGGATATTGTATATCACTTTTTACAGTGAAATAAGTAAATTAATTGCATTATATGGGAAAAATCATGTGCTGCCTACTTCAGAATTTTTATACCGCAATATTAAAATTATGGATATTGTAAACGCACGAAAAGTATATACATTTTATTCATTGACGAATTTTCGTGAATTTATTATATAGTTTCCGTTCAAAGTTTGTTTGAAGGAGATTTTTTCGGTCTTTTCAATGGTGTCAAGGTGGAAATTCTGTGCTAATATTTTAGGTCACTAAGGAATCGATTTATGTGAATATCGCCAAAAATTGCTGTAAATCGGGCTAAAACAGGAAATAAATAATAATCTAATTCGAAATTAAAAGAAAAGGTAGCGCTGGGGTATAACTTTTATGGGTTCTGAAGTACCTACTAAATTTCATGATCGTACAATGCTTGAAATTCCCGCAATAGACTGCACACAGGCAGACATTTTTCTTTATTATGTTAGATGCTTTGCTTCGAACGTTTCTGGTCAAGTTGCCGTCTACGAAGGTTCTTGCGGAGTTTATGGATAAGATAACTCGATTACACATTCGGTAGTAGCTATAATACAAATACTGTATAGATATATTATGTAAGAAACCAGAAGTTCATTTGTAAATTGTAATTTGCATGAGATTTGTATATGAAATTTTCCAATATGCTCTAAACATTCATGTAAGAAACACATTATTATTTAAAAAATTACACTAGTTATCACTGTAAAACATTGAGATTTGTTTAAAGATAAGTTCGGAAAAGTCAATCGCTTTATTTTTGTAGAAAATACAATGAAGCAAACTTTTGCAAACTACAACATTGAAAAAGGACTCCAACACTGCGAAGCTAATATATAAGAAAGCGCTCAATTTGTCATCATAATTGTTTATTTGGAGCGTTCTACTATAGGGCAGGATATGTTATCAATGTTATTTTTAGCGTCCTTAGTTTTGTCAACGGTGGTCAGGGATAATAGTGCAATGTGCTGTTGTTAGTTTAGAAGTAAAAATTTAAAAACTTCCAAGAGGGAAAATCCTTGTTTAAGGGTGAGCGTCAGTAAATTTTCTGCCCTATCCGCGCTTTGTTAACTTTCGCGGCACACATATTTCGCCGAAATTCTGCTCTAACAGTTGCGAAATATTGTTTTATAGATAAAATGCTATGCTTAGATTATATTAAAACTAAATTTAATACCCAATAAAACATAGAATATATGTTTTATTTTAATTAAAAATAGTTTTGGTGCTGCCATCTGTTGTCGTAATTTAATTCATACCGACTGTTTTTATTTTTTAATGAACATTTTTAAATGTCTATTCCTTCTA
This sequence comes from Amaurobius ferox, assembly GCA_951213105.1. NCBI lineage: Eukaryota > Metazoa > Arthropoda > Arachnida > Araneae > Amaurobiidae > Amaurobius > Amaurobius ferox. The sequence continues at coordinate 85,335,572 of OX578138.1, forward strand.
ATACGCTATTAAATACAACAACAGATCATCTATAATGCCATAATCACGGAAACGTAATTGAACTTGGACTTGACGACAAAGGAACTTGAAGACAAAACTGCAGTCCTCAGTGATGTACATTCAGATCCCTTATCAAACTTATAGAATGATAAATTACCTTTCCGTGATTGTAGCATTATTACATATGATCTGTTGTTGTATTTAACACTGTATTAGAAGGAATAGATATTTAAAAATGTTCATTAAAAAATAAAAATAATCGGTATGAATTAAATTACGACAACAGATGGCAGCACCAAAAATATTTTGGATTAAAATAAAAAATATATTCTATGTTTTTTGGGGCATTAAATTTAGTTTTAATATAATCTAAGCATTGCATTTTATCTTTTAGAAAATATTTCACAACTGTTTGAGCTGAATTTTGGCGAAACATGTGTGCCGCGAAAGTTAACAAAGCGCGGATAGGCAGAAAATTTACTGACGGGTGAGCGTCAGTAAATCTTCTGCCCTATCCGCGCTTTAACTTTCTCGGCACACATTTTTCGCCGATATTCTGCTCAAACAGTTGCGAAATATTTTCTGAAAGATAAAATGCAATGCTTTGATTATATAAAAACTAAATTTAATACTCAATAAAGTATAGAATATATTTTTTATTTTAATCCAAAATATTTTTGGTGCTGCCATCTGTAGTCGTAATTTAATTCATACCGATTATTTTTATTTTTTCATGAACATTTTTAAATGTCTATTCCTTCTAATACGCTATTAAATACAACAACAGATCATATATAATAATGCCACAATCACGGAAACGTAATTGAACTTGGACTTGAGCTTGAAGACAAAGGAACTTGAAGACAAAGCTGCAGTCCTCAGTGATGTACATTCAGATCCCCTTATCAAATTTATAGAATGAGAAATTACCTTTCCATGGTTGTGGCATTATTATATATGATCTGTTGTTGTATTTAACACTGTATTAGAAGGAATAGATATTTAAAAATGTTCATTAAAAAATAAAAATAATCGGTATGAATTAAATTACGACAACAGATGGCAGCACAAAAAATATTTTGGATCAAAATAAAAAATATATTCTATGTTTTATTGGGTATTAAATATAGTTTTAATATAATCTAAGCATTGCATTTTATCTTTCAGAAAATATTTTGCAACTGTTTGAGCAGAATTTCGGCGAAAAATGTGCGCCACGAAAGTTAACAAAGCGCTTATAGGGCAGAAGATTTACTGACGCTCACCCGTAAGAAAGTAAATGTCTATAATCATCTCACCATCTAGTCTTTGCTGATTGGTGGTATTTATGACTATTAGGTACAAAACTATTTGCTGCCCGTGGGTAGTGGAGAGTTATTCAAGTAAGCAATTTTTGCTTGTCTGAATTAGTTTTTAACTTTAAAATTCACAAACTAAAATGAAAGTTCAAACTCCCTTGCATATGGTATTTATTTCTTTACACTATGAATACATTTTCTTCAGCTTTCTTATCTCTAGTTTATAAAAAATCTGATGTGGGCAGTATGTGACTTTATCTATATAATGCAATGGAATTGCTACTTTCGCAGTTAAAAAAAATAATGTATACAATCTATGGCACGTTTTTAATGTTGAATTGTTCATTTAACGCTTTTCCGGATGACAACATGTAAAACTAATCCAAAGTACCCAATTAACTTATACTTCACACAAGTCTAAATTGGCAATTATCAGTATTGATAAATAGTGTCCATATATTAAAATATTTTAATAATTAATACATCAATTTGACGCCATTTTAGTTAACTTAGCGTTATTTTTGCAATTTTAACGATATTTTGTAAATTTGGGCGAAATATTACATGTTAGTTATTTTTCGCCAAATAAGACGCCAAGTTTTCTGAATTTATCTCCAAGAGTTACTGACAAATAAAGAAAAGGGCATACTTCACAAATTGTTAACCATAAAAATATAAAACTATTACACAGAGTATTTCTCTCGTGAATAGAACGAATTAGATCCCCGAGAATGATGTTAAGAAATTCATCGCATAATATGAAAAATGAACATATTCACAATAGTTAATGCCTTTTTTAATTTTATAGGATTTTTTTTTATAAATTTATTTGAAAAAGTGTAATATCTCGTAGACGGTTGATGCTAGCATTCTAAAATTTGTGATATGTTTGTTCTAATGAAAAATTATATAAGAAATAATAATTTACGTAACATTATTGAAGGTTCTGATATTTTAATGAATTTTCAAAACTCCCTTCTGAAATGTGGAAGTCTTACGAACATGCGATTGCGTTTAAAATCAATGAGCTTTCAGTATTCCCTGATTGTAATATTTGAACCAAATTTCGTCCGTTATGCTCTATTCGTCCGGAAAATATCGTCTTTCGGACACACACGCATATATATATATATATATATATATATATATATATATATATATATATATATATATATATACATACATACACAGGCATTACCTTAAAAACGATCAATTAGAGTTCTGGTATGCCTGAAACGTGCTTTTCCGTCGAAAACTCGAAATCGAATTTCCAACCCCGTCACAGTATTTTCCTTATACATTATACGAGTACTATCTATATAGTACTATATAGCTAAATAGTACATTACATAGAATATATAGATATATAGTATTTATATATAGTTAGTACTATATTGTACTATATAAATAGCATATAGTACTGTATAGTACTATACAGGTATACTAGTACATCTATATAGTACTTGCAATATCTGTATAGGGAACGTAACTGGTACATGTATGCCATATAAAATTTTATCGTTGCCCCCAAATTAAAGCATGAGTAACCAGCGTTGCAAGATGCAATATATGTTCTGGGGGAGCAGCCTTATGATTAAAGAATGCATTTAATTCTATTAAACTGCCCTTCTCCCTCAAAGATACCCATCATAATTTTGACAGATGAAATTGAATTGTACTATAAATTTAAAAATTCCGCCACTAAATCTCATTTTCATGATGAATATGTGATACCAGTTTATCAATTTCCTTTGCACCGAGCCGTCTTCTTCTATCGGAATTACTCGGTTTGAGTTCTTTATCGCCTTCCTATACTACAGAAAACATTTCGTGGACGAAATTTAATCACATGGAGTAGTTTCAGTCACGGAAGATATTCTATAGGAAACCATTCAAAAGTAGTTGGAGCAAAAATCGAACACTATTGTTATCATAGCCAGACTGTGGGACCTCGCCCCCTAAGCAATCCTTTCACAAAGCGGAAATTAGAATGTCTTTTTCACATGTATATATATATATATATATAGATCTAAAGAAAATATAATATGAGAATGTTAGTGTGGTGAAAGAAACTGAACATTAAGTTGCTTTTACTTTTTAAGTATAAATGGATCTTTGGATTGAATTATTATTCTTAATTAATAGTGATCGTGAATCATAGTTCGTACATTACTATCGTGGCCGCAATAACCCACCATTACCTCTTTGCACGAGTTCCTAAAATATAATCATTAATTAACATACTACACATTGAATTCCGCAATTTTAACTTTTAAAATAAATATCATTTATTTACACATATTAGTGTTAAGATTAAATATATAGACATTATAGTGTTAAGATTAAAATATAGTGTTAAGATTAAATATATAGACATTATAGTGTTAAGATTAAAATAGACATTATAGTGCTAAGATTAAAATAGACATAGTGTTAAGATTAAAATAGACATTATAGTGTTAAGATTAAAATTACATTAATTTTAATAAACGCTTAAGGGGGAGAAAATGTACGTATGAGACCAGGATTTAGAATGCTATTCCAAAATCATTAATTGACCTAATATATACGCAGACTGGCACATCTCTCTCTCTGTTGGTCTGTTGCTCATCATGCTTGGAATATTGGCCGTTTTTTTCTCTGACATTTTGGGGTCAGCTATCTTTTTTCTAACGCACTCTCAAATTTCAACATAACCTCTACACTGCTTGAAAACATGACTTTCTGAACTTTTGGATAATCATAATTGCTATAAATAACACAGCTTCTGCCCCGTCATTTTTAATCACCACTCTATTGGACAGTCATTGTCTGAATATTAACACTACTGGACAGTCATTGTCTGAATATTAACACTACTGGACAGTCATTGTCTGAATATCAACACTACTGGACAGTCATTGTCTGAATATCAACACTACTGGACAGTCATTGTCTGAATATCAACACTACTGGACAGTCATTGTCTGAATATCAACACTACTGGACAGTCATTGTCTGAATATCAACTCTACTGGACAGCCATTGTCTGAATGTCAACACTTCCGGACAGTCATTCTTGTTGACTTTTCTCTCTCTCTCTCTCCTCTAATTCCAAATGTCGAACATGCAATCTATTATATCATTGTTGCCACATCATTTTGCCTGAGGTCCAGATACGCCCTCCGTATCTCTCATTCGTTGCTCCTCAGTGCGATGTAGCAACATTGCATCATTGGCTACTTCAGTTTCTAGTGATGCTTGGTTTAAGCCTTGGTCCCTAGGAGATTTTTTCCCCAACCACACCTGCAATTTGTATGAAGTGAATTTATTAGGGCCATGACCTTCTAGGCCAAGACTGTCATAAAACGGTGCCTACAAGTCTGTGCCTTGTTTCATTTTAAATATTAAAACTGCACAATTGCGTCCTGGTCTCACAGTTAGAGCGTTACGAAAAGGTAGACTGCACTTTATAGATTCATCTTGTGATAAATTACGGCCTTATAATCCGAATTGACAGTTATATATTTTTTGCTGTTGTTCTTTTACTGCAATTTATAGTAATATATTGCTCCTACGACAGCAATTAAGTGCCCCAAGAACTTTGTTACACGTTAGATATATCTATAGTAAAGATACCATGCCAGATCGAATAAAAGTGATTAAAGCACCCTTAGCGGGAAATTAAAAAAGTTAAGAACACAAACACATTCTTCTATGTTCGTTATCTAACGTTTTCAATTCTCCGCTAGGGGTGCTGCGATAACTTTTGTTTGATCGGACATAATCACTTAACTATAGATAGACCTTATGCGCACACTCAGGAACCTTTTCTTACAAAGTTAGGGGTATTTAAGGACTTCCCTTGGAACACTGTATATAGATGTAAGGGAAACTGAATGTAAAAGTGTTAGAACATTCTTAAAATATAGACTGCAGTTTCTAGATGTAGCTTGTGATAAATTAAAACCTTTACTATTTGGTTAGAGGTTATATCTATAATTATCATTTTTTTTTACTTTTCCTGCATTTTATAGCATTAAATAAACAAAAACATAGGAATGGGATCAAATATTCCAATTCGAGTATTATTTGCATTTTTTATGAACGCTAGAACACGAATTCAATATATTTAACCTGATTTCTATGTTTTTCTTCATATATGTATGAAAATTATTTATCCATTTTAGCTAAACTATCTGATCAAATTTATTAAAAGCTGGTAGTTGGTCACATGCGTATAAACCTCGATATAAACCTTGGGTAACAAAGTATAAACATTGTTCGAACTGAGCATTTGGATTCTGATTGAGAATGGTGAATGATACATCAGAAAGAACAGGATCGAGTTCGAGCCCCTTCTTCAAAACGGATCAAGATATTGAATCTGGATTGAAAGGGCAATGTCTCAATTATTTGCATTTTTTATGAACGCTAGAACACGAATTCAACATATTTAACCTGATTTCTATGTTTTTCTTCATATATGTATGAAAATTATTTATCCATTTTAGCTAAACTATCTGATCAAATTTATTAAAAGCTGGCAGTTGGTCACATGCGTATAAACCTCGATATAAACCTTGGGTAACAAAGTATAAACATTGTTCGAACTGAGCATTTGGATTCTGATTGAGAATGGTGAATGATACATCAGAAAGAACAGGATCGAGTTCGAGCCCCTTCTTCAAAACGGATCAAGATATTGAATCTGGATTGAAAGGGCAATGTCTCAACAAACCGTTGAGATGGTGATTCAGGATTGAAATTTCCGATTCGCTTTGCAGAAGGGGATCGAACTCGATCCTGTTCCTTCTGACGTATCCATTCACCAATCCGTTTTCTCTGGTTTGACTAGGATCCAAGTTCCAGTCAGAAGATTCCAGTCTTTAGATCCAACTTCTAGTCAGTGGATTTCAGTCAGTAGATCCAACTTTCTATGAAGGATGAAGGAAATTAGTTTGTTGGTGTCATTGGACGGGTTCCAACTTCTGGATTCTGATCCAGAATGGTGAATGATACATCAGAAAGAACAGGATTGAGTTCAAGCCCCTTCTTCAAAACGGATCAAGATATTGAATCTGGATTGAAACTACAATGTCTCAACAAACCGTTGAGATGGTGATTCAGGATTGAAATTTCCGATTCGCTTTGCAGAAGGGGATCGAACTCGATCCTGTTCTTTCTGACTTATCCATTCACCAATCCATTTTCTCTGGTTTGGAGTGGATCCAACTTCTAGTCAGTGGATTCCAGTCAGTGAATCCAACTTCTAGTCGGTGGATTTCAGTCAGTAGATCCAACTTTCTATGAAGGATCAAGGAAATTAGTTTGTTGGCGTTCTTGGGCGGGTTCCAACTTCCTAGTGCAAACGGCGTATTTATTACGCTAGTGCTGATACATCGTTCTGATACATCATATTGGGAAAATAGAAACTAGGATTTTGATTTCTGCTGGTCATTTCTTTTTAAATGTCTCGCAATAATCAATAAAAATAAATATATTTCAACATATTAATTACATGCTTGTTTTGTACGTATTTTAAAACGTTCTTAAAATATTTGTTTTTTATTATAGGTAAGACATAAATTTTCTTAGGAAATTTTCCTAATGGTAAGCAGAATTATCTATTTTTTATAGCAAGTGATTTAATAAATAACGACTACAGATTCCTAATAGCATTTTTTTTTCACAGTGACATAAGATTTACGTCACACTGTGACTTTTGGACGTCACAGGACGTCGCAGTACGTCTCTGCAATGTCATATTAAGATCACAGCGAAGTCATTTTGGTCACTTTCATGGTCGTTTGTGACGTCACATTGTAATTGCCATTGTAATGTCGTCACATTGTTACGTGTTAATGAAATTGTGGAAACGTCACAGAATATAGTTACAATGAAGTTAAAGTTACTAATACGTAATGTCGCATAGAAATCACAATGTGATGTCACATTGTGACCCAGGTGTTGCTTGACTACAACGTCACTGTCACACATGTAACGATCTTTGCTGTGAGGGATATTAGCTAGAAATGAACTTATTTCGTGTTTTACCATTTCAGCATGACTCAAATAAACGCATTTAAATGTTTTATGAAATTTCTGAGTTAACTTTCACGAATCCCCTTATGGCTATTGTTAACCAATTCAAATAAATTCTGAGACAGAAATCATCGCAGGCAGATGAAAGATAGATTTTATGTATTTAGTGTGTTAAATGATTTGATGAATATAAATAACGTTATGAAAGTCATCTGAATCTGTTGAAAAAGTTATACAGGATCTTACGACTGTTTAGACAGGATAGACAGGTTCATAATTTTCAATTGGAAATTTGTTTTGAATGGTATTAAAACACTTTGTGAGAGATTAGTATAAAACATGGAGAATAACTTTTTTTACAGCCCGCTTGGCGGAGGGACTTCGATTATTTGAAAAAAATTGTTAATTTTGTTATAAACTACAGATTTTTAACTGAAGTATGACCTAACTAGACTTTCTCATAGCAGAATCCATTTGTAGTTTTCACTTTCCTTATATACATAATGTATAAGGAAAGTATAGTGACGGGGTCGAAAATTCGAATTCGAGTTTTCGGCGGGAGAGCACGTTTCAAGCATTCCTGATCACGAATCGAACATTTTTGAGGTGGTGTGTATGTGTGTCAGTGAGTCTGTGGAAACGATTTCTCACGAACGAATGGAGCGATTCGAATGAAATTTGGTGCAAAAATCACAATCCGTGAATACTGGAAGCCCATTGTTTTTAAACGCAATCTAATGTTCGAAAACCCCCTAAATTTTCGAGTGAACTTTTGAAAAAATCACCAAAAAAATCAATACCGATAATAAAGTTACGCAAATAGGCATTTCGTATGTAATTTTTCCTTAGAAAACGATTGACATAAACTGTAGAACGCTAGAATTAACCGTTCTCGAGATATTGCACATTTTTCAAATAAATTTATCAAGAAATCAAGTAAAATAAAAAAAAATATTAACTCTTAAACATGTTCACTTTTCATATGTAATATCATGCGATAAATTTGGTGATATCATTCTCGGGGATCTATCTAGCTCCATTTACGAGAAAAGATACTTTGAGTAATACTTTTATATTTGAACGCCAATAGTCATTTATCTGCTGTAAGAATGACTAATTTCTCCGTCCGTAACGCTTAGCGAGATTTTAACGACGAATTTGGCGGAATGTTGCCAACTTGGCAACTTTTTTAAATGTTGCAAAATTAACGAAAATCTCGCCAAATGGATAAAAATGACGCTATATCAATGAAAATGACGACTAATTGAAGAAAATTCAATATCTTGGAAATAATATAAGTATCTGCTATAAAAATAACATTTTTTTAACTGTAAAAGTAGTAAATTCATTGCATTATATAAGGAAAGCCATGTGCTGCCAACATCAGATATTTTTCCCCTAAATTTTACAAGAAAAATATTCATGGTCAATGGTAATCGGTATCATGTGACAAAATGATTACAATTATAACGTGTTGCCCTTCACTTTAAAGGGCTTGACAAAATCTTTCGATTGATAATGTACTTGGCAATGTACCTCCCGGGGGTGGGTAACTTCCCCCAGAGCGGGGGGGGGGGATAGCGACGTCATAAGCAAAAAAAAAATTTCGCATCTATTTTTCACAACAGTTATTGAAAATATATAGTATCGTAATTATTGAATCATAAATAAACCCTTTCATGTATGATTATGTCAAATTTTGCCCTACGCTGCCATGTAAGAAAACATAAAATTTCAAATAAATTTCTGAAGTTTTTGCTCGAATTAAAGAAAATTCTATCTGGGTCTAGATTTCTTGATAAAAAAAAGTCGGATATAAAGTTTTTGTGAAAATCCATTAACATTTGTAGCCGCTATCCCGTACACAAGAAATCGACCATAAACAAACTGACAGACAGACGGATATCACTCCAAAAATAGTCAAAATATTTTCAGGAGGACTTGAAACATATATTGGCATCAAAATCTCGAATTCGAAAATTTTCGTGTAAACAATACTGCATATGAGAAAGTAAAAGAAAAATGACGATTTTAAGTGAAAATCTCGTGGTGATATTTATAGGGTAAATTTTTGGGGGACCGTATATATCAATCGAATATGAATTTGAGTAATGACAAGTACACTAAATCTATATTTTGTGCCTGACACCTAAATTCTTTCAAAAATTTAGTATAGGGCGTGGTCTTTTTGGTGTAAATCAGTAATTTTATTTCATTCCCCACGATTTGACTTTACAGGTACAACACTTCAAACTAGCCAATTATTGAAGTTTATAAACATAACTTCATTTCGAAGTTCTATCTCTCCGACTATCATCTTAAAAGTTTTTACTATTGAAAAAGAAATAGACCTTTGTCACCCAAGTTAATGAATATTAGTATCTGGTTTTAGTATATTGATTTCCTTTGCATCTGGTCTTCTCAATTCCAGATTCAATTTTAGAATTTTATCGGATTTATTCGGAATGGGTTACTTCATGCGTTCGGTAATGTGTAAAACTAGGCGAAATTTTATCACTTGGACAGACTCAGACACGAGCTTTTTCGGATTTATTTATTTATTTATTTATTTTTTTGAAGTAGCTAAAGCAAAGATTTAGAGGTGTTGTATCCAGACTGAGGCAACTTTCAGGGGAATGACCCCCTCTTTTTTTAAGGGCGTACGGGATCTCTCCTTTGAGGAGTAAGATGGATGGCTCGCTTCTAATTAGACACAAGAGGAAAGTTAATTACAAAGTTATAGAGCGTTGAAAAATTAGTACTAAGCATTTTAGTCTTCTTCTAAAAGATGTAAAGGAACACTAAAATCTCGTATATATAATCTAACTTTCCTCTCCAAAAAAAAAAATCGAACATTCAAACGATGCGGGAGAATAAAATTGACGTAAAATACAAAAGTAAGTTATAACATCATACACAAAATACAAAAGTAAATTATAACAACATTATACACAAAATACAAAAGTAGAGTACAACATTATACACAAAATACAAAAGTAAATTACAACAACATTATATACAAAATACAAAAGTAAATTACAACAACATTATATACAAAATACAAAAGTAAATCACAAAATACAAAAGTAAATTACAACAACATTATATACAAAATACAAAAGTAAATCACAAAATACAAAAGTAAATTACAACAACATTATATACAAAATACAAAAGTAAATCACAAAATACAAAAGTAAATTACAACAACATTATATACAAAATACAAAAGTAAATCACAAAATACAAAAGTAAATTACAACAACATTATATACAAAATACAAAAGTAAATCACAAAATACAAAAGTAAATTACACGATTTTGACACAAGATGGATGCCGTATCTTATTTTGAAATGGGTCACGTGATCTCTTCATATAAAGGGTGTACTTATTATTTTAATGTTTATTTAAAAAACTACTGATTATATTTTGCTGAAGTTTTTTTTATATATTTTATGGGATAATTTGAATATTTTCTAAAACTTTTGAAGCAATTTGGGAATTTTAAACTCGCTTAATAAACGTTAGAAAAATTAGAGCCACACTCAAGTTAATTTCTTTCAACCAAGAAATTGTACTATGTTTTCAATTTAACTCATCTCTCACCATAATTTCGAAAGTTAGGTTGAGTTTTCAGTGTGAATGTTTAAATTCTGACACTGAAGTTCATTTAAAGCTCCTTCGATTTCCGATGCATATCGGACCATTTCCAGATTAACGTAACTCCAAAGTTTTATCGGATTCTTTTACGACGAAATTCGTATTGAGTCCGGTTCTCTATAACACTTTTCTATGAACAACATTCAATTATTTGGAGTGGCTCACGAGAGATTTTCCAGGAAGCCTGTTCATAAGTAGTTAGAGCAAAAATCGGGCACCATTGTTACCTTACCTAGACTCTAAGACCATGCTCAAAGTCAATCCTTTCACACAGAGGAAACTAGAGGCGGTTCTTTTCACGTATATATGGATCTAAAGAAAACAGGTTGTTAAAAGGTTTGATAACATTTTGAAGAAATTGACCGTGAGAATTAACTGTAGAAGAATTAACAAATCTGATTTTATGTTATTGAATATCTACCTTAGAACTGCAAAACTTTTTACTTTCCTTATATACATAATGTATAAGGAAAGTATTGCGACGGGGTCGAAAATTCGAATTCGAGTTTTCGACGGGAGAGCGCGTTTCAAGCATCCGTGATCACGAATCGAGCATTTTTGAGGTGATGTCTGTGTGTGTGTGTGTGTGTGTCAGTGAGTCTGTGGAGACGATATCTCACGAACGAATGGAGCGATTCGAATGAAAATTGGTACAAAAAGCACAATCCGTGAATACTGGAAGCCTATTGTTTTAAAACATAATCGAATGTCCAGAACTCCCCTAAATTTTCAAGTGAAATTTTGAAAAAATCATCAAAAAATCAAAACCTTTGCAAATAGAAAAAAATTTTTTGCAGATAGACATGTCTTATGTAATTTTTTCTTAGAAAACGATTGACATAAACTTTAGAACGCTAGCATGAACCGTTCTTGAGATATTGCACATTTTTCAAATAAATTTTTCAAAAAAATCCCATAAATTCAAAATATTAACTGTTAAGAAACATGTTCACTTTCCATATGTAATATCATGGGATAAATTTGGTGACATCATTCTCGTAGATTTAACTCGTTCCACTCGTGAAAAAAGATACTTTGAGTAATAGTTTTGTATTTGAACGCTAATAGTCATTTATCTGCTGTAAGAATAACTTATTTCTCTGTCCATAACGCTTGGCGAGATTTTGGCGACGAATTTGGCGGAATGTCGGCAACTTGGCGACTTTTTTAATGATGCTTAATCAATGAAAATGACGACTAATGGAAGAAAGTTCAATATCTTGGAAAGAATATAAGTATCTACTGTAAAAATAACATTATTTTCAACTGTAAAATTAGTAAATTCATTGCATTATATTAATAAAGTCATGTGCTGCCTACATCAGATTTTTTATAGTTGTAAATGACTTCTTTGAAATATGGTTACATTTCTCGTTTAGCCTAACACCTTCGCTATTGGTATTGTAAGTTAAACCTCGCAGAATTCGACCATAGGAGGCATTCTTAAAATTAGTATCGTGCTCATATATTAAAGTTAGGATCCTGCTTCTCTATCGTGCTGTTATATATTCCTATTAAATATCGTGCTTCTATATATTCCTATTAAATATCGTGCTGCTATGTATCACTAGTAACTATCGTGCTTCTATGTATTCCTATTAGCTATCGTGCTTCTATGTATTCCTATTATCTATCGTGCTTCCATGTATTCCTATTAAATATCGTGCTTCTATGTATTCCTATTAAATATCGTGTTTCTATATATTCCTATTAAATGTCGTGCTTCTTTTTATTCCAATTAAATGCCGTGCTTCTATTTATTCCAATTAAATGCCGTGCTTCTATATATTCCCATTAAATCTCGTGCTTCTATATATTCCCATTAAATGTCGTGCTTCTATATATTCCCATTAAATGTCGTGCTTCTATATATTCCCATTAAATGTCGTGCTTCTATATATTCCCATTAAATGTCGTGCTTCTATATATTCCCATTAAATGTCTGTGCTTCTATATATTCCCATTAAATGTGGTGCTTCTATATATTCCCATTAAATGTCGTGCTCTTTATAAATTCTTATTAAAGTTTGGATCGTGCTCTTGCACCCAAAACCATTTTTCTGCCTATGCTTTTGTTAGTAAAGTTGATACCTGTGATGCCAACAAAAAATATTCTGTTTAAACTTATAATGTTTAATATGGTTTTTAAACACACCTAAATATAAAAAAAGAACTGATAAAAGTTTTGTGTTTATTTTTTGAGCTACAACTTGTTTAGGATTATGGTTATTATCTTTTAAAAAATATGGAAAAACCTTTAAAACTCAAATAACATTTTAGACTCTAAAAGGTAAGCAAATTATGCTTTTAAGTACATATTAACATTATAAGAATATTAGGAAATTTAAACGGTAGTAGTAACGGTATAAATATTTATATCATAATATTAACAATAGTAGTAACGGTATAAAAAGTTGATTAAAAGTATCAAGCGGTTTTTGAGTAAAGCCTGGTTTGAGATAAAAAAGCAGTGAAACCAGACCACCAAAGCAAGATTGCCAACACTTGGATGAATCTTGTGGCTAGAATCATAGTAAAAAAAATATGATGTTGGCAACACATGACTTTCCTTATATAATGCAATGAATTTACTACTTTTACAGCAAAAAATAGCTTATTCTTTATTCTTATAGTAGATACTTATATTATTTTCAAGATATTAAATTTTCATCAATTAGTCGTCATTTTCATTGATTTAGCGTCATTTTTAACCATTTGGCGAGATTTTCGTTAATTTTGCGACATTTAAAAAGTCGCCAAGTTCGTCGCCAAAATCTCGCCAAGTGTTATGGAAAGAGAAATAAGTTATTCTTACAGCAGATAAATGACTATGGCGTTCAAATACAAAAGTATTTTTTCTCATGAATGGAATGAGCTAGATCCACGAGAATGATGTCACCAAATTTATCGCATGGTATTACATATAAAACTGAACATGTTTCTCAATAGGAAATATTTATTTCTTATTTTATGACTTTTTGATAATTTTTTTTAGAAATGTGCAATATTTCAAGAACGGTTCGTGTTAGCGTTCTAAAATTTATGTCAATCGTTTTCAAATGAAAAGTGACATAAGAAATGTATATTTGCGTAACTTTATTAGAGATTTTGATTTTTTGACGATTTTTTCAAAATTTCACTCGAAAATTTAGGGGGGGGGGGGGTCTGAACATTCGATTGCGGATAAAAACAATAGGTTTCAGTGTTTACGGATTGTGATTTTTGTACCAAATTTCGTTCGAATCGATCCATTTGTTCGTCAGTTATCGTCTCCACAGACTCACTGACACACACACACACACACTGACATCACTTCAAAAATGTTTGATTCGTGATCAGGGATGCTTGAAACGTGCTCTCCCGTCGAAAACTCGGATTCGAATTTTCGATCCCGTCACAATATTTTCCTTATGCATTATGTATACAAGGAAAGTAACTAGCTGGAGTTCATAGATGGCGCTGTCACGACGCTGTCAATTTGCCATTTTATAACTAGATTCAGCCATTTTATAACTAGATTCAGCCATTTTTGGGTGCTAAACGTCAAACAAAAATGACTAAATTTAGCCATAAAAGGTTCTTAATTCCTATCTCTGGTAAATTATCGTGAATTTAAATGAATTTTTATTTTAAGAATATTTACTTATTATCTACGGAGTGGTAGATAATTTTTTCTCTGGGCCTTAGTCTTTATTTTCTAGTTTTAACGACTGTCTCCGGAACTTAAATTGTAGATTGAATTACTTATTACTGGACCCATAGATTAAATTTTTCCGTACAAGGAAGAAGCATGGAAAAGTACAAACAAAGGCTGATAGTGGTTGTAAGCGTAAATGGCATATTATAACAACATTTTAAGTAATTAACCATGATCATGGGCACTAGTAATGAAGATTCACTGTGACATTTTGGTGCACAGTTTCATAATCTAACTATAGACGGCTGTACAAAGCTAGGGCCCCACTCTTATTGCAGAAAACATCCTCGGCCCGGTGTAGAGTACATTATGCACTCGTGCTCGCCAGCATGGAAAAGACGATATCTTAAATGGCAGCAAGAAAACTTGTTATGTACCACAATTTTGGGAGGTTCGTGAAATCGTGCCACATGGCAAGTTTTCTTTCTGTCATTGCAGACATCGGTTATTTCATTCTGCAAACGCATAATAAGGGCAAAACTGCTTCATGGATGTTAACTGGTATACCGACTGTTATCCTAGTTTTTGTATATAGTATTTTGACAGTTTGGCGGGACGGAATAGAAAATTTTTACAGAAGTTAAGAAATAATCCTAAAATAATATTTATTTTCTCCTACTATAAAATTTTTGAACGAAAATATTTTATTTCTAGATTTTGATGCTTATTTATTGATGATTAGTTTCAGAATGATGCCTGTCTGCCTGTGGTCGATTTCTTGTATACACGATAGCCGTCACGAGTATTTATGGATTTTCACGAAGTTTTTATCCGGCATTGTTAACGAAAAAAAAATCTAGAACTAGATAGAATTTTTTTGAAATTCGAGTCGAAACTAACTTCGAAATTGATTCGAATTTTTTATATTTTAATAACATGGCAGCATAAGATAAAATTTGAAATAATTAAGCATAAAAGGGTTTATTTATGGCTTTTAATGATCACGAAATTTAACAGTTTCAATCATTGTAGTAAAAATTAATCGCGAAAGAATTTTTATGTTCGTCATGACATTAACTCCCTCGGGGGCCGGGGGGTCAAGTTACCCCCCGACAGGATGCATTGTCAGACATGGCATCAATTGAAAGATTTTTTTCAAGGCCTTTTAATGAAGGGTAACATTTTTTCTAAATGAAGGGTAACATTTTTCTAAATGAAGGGAAACATTTTTTCTAAATGAAGGGTAAGATTTTTTCTAAATGAAGGGTAAGATTTTTTCTAAATGAAGGGTAAGATTTTTTCTAAATGAAGGGTATTGGAATTATTTGGTCAAGGTATAATTTTTTTAATTTTTTTTGCAAAATTGGCAAAATAAATTAATAAGTAAATAAACTACTTAAAAGTGGATTTTAGTATGAGAAATTCGAGTTGAGAGGGAAAATGACGGTTAAGAAAACTATATCTCTATTCTAAGTCAAGAACAGATTCAGAAATAACAATATTTTATGAGATTTCATATTGTAATGATAACACTTGGGTTCGTTTAGAACCGAAAGCTGTTTTCCTAAGAAAATTTTCCTAAATTTTATTTAAGATGGAATTTCAATAATTTCATCAAGGAATTGTAGAAATGAAATTCCAATAATCCCATTATAGAATTATCGAAATAAAATTTCAATATTATTGCTATTACGTGAGATCTGACAGTTTTATTACTGAAATCATTCGTTATCGGGGGGGGGGGGGTCTCTTTCCCAGAGTTTATCGGAAAATATCTCGGAATTCTATATAAGACTCTGGCACTGAATAAAACTTTCCGTAGACGAAATTTAATCTCATCAAGTAGCTTCAGTCACGAGAGATTTTCCAGAAAACCTTTTCAAAAAGTAGTTGGAGCAGAAATCGGGCTCCATTGTTGTCCTACCCAGTTTCTGAGACCTCGCCCAAAGGCAAGTCCTTTCACAAAACGGAAATTAGAAAATGTTCTTTTTCACGTATATATAGATCCAAAGAAAACAGAACGTTGAATGGTTTGATAACATTCCGAAAAGGTATACTGAAGCTTGTAGGTACAACGTGCGATAAACTTTAGATCTTAGTTTTCCCAGTTAGATCTTATTTTAGGTTTCGAAATTTTCGAGGTTAGATTTCTTTTTGGTGCGACTAAAAGACTGACGGCGAGATAAATTCAGTTATGTAGTAGTCTGTTTATAATCCAAGCAAATGCGTTAGAAATTATAAGTACGAGACAAAAATTTTTGGAACAATGTCGAAGTTACTGTTTCATTTTTAATTCAGGAATGTTTCAAAATTTCTGCCAAAAGGGCAAGATATAATCTGGTAATCCTACAATGAGAACAAATACATTATGCAAGATGCCAATACACTGTAAATAGAGGTAAACTTAAATTCAATATTTGATGTTAATGGAATTTCATTTCAAACTTGAATTTTACGTTAAATATGTTTATCATATGTGTTTTCGTGAGGGGAAAAGGATCATATACGAGTCAGCAAATGAAAAAATGTTTCACACAGAGAATTTAACTGAAATCGAGACACTAAAGTTTCGTAAATAATCCAATTGCTATGGATCACTGACATTAACCCTTTCCGGACGGCAGTCTTGAATACACATTATCAATCGACGCGTAGGCGTGTGGACCGTCCGGAAAGGGTTAATCAAAATGGCGGTTTACGGCGTACTCGAGCTCAAATGTGTATCAGGTAGTATGGACTTTAATAATTTAAATATCTATAATTTCAACCGTAAAATGTTTTAAAAATGCTCTTAATGTTTTTTTTTTCTAAATAGCAGCACTCATGCAAAAACATTGGTTTAAAAAGTGAGTTCAATCATTATTGGATATTTTTCTAGTGTTAATAGAAACCAATCTTTAACTACTTGCTAGCGATGGATTTTCGTTATTACAATTTCGAGACCTCGCCTGAAGGCAGTCCTTTTCACAAAACGGAAATTAAAGAATGTTCTTTTTCCCGCATACATAGATACAAAGAAAACAGAACGTTGAATGGGTTGATAACATTTAGAAAAGCTATACTGAAGCTTACAGATACAACGTGTGATAAACTTTAGGTTTCGAAGTTTTCGAGGTTAGATTTTATTTCTTGCGCGACTAAAACAATAACTGACGAGATAAATTCAGTTGTGTATGTAGTAGTCGGTTTATAATCCGATCAAATGCATTAGAAATTATGTGACAAAAAATTAAAGTCGAAGTTAGTTTCTTTTTAATTCGGGAATGTTTCAAAATATCTGCCAAAAGGGTAGTCAAGATATAATCTGGTAGTCATGCAATGAGAACAAGTACATTGTAACTTTTTTCATGCTATGTAATATAGAGAAAGTATTTTTTTTTTACGAAAATTTTCGAATTCAGGATTTTGATTCCAATGTGTTTTAAAATTTCTGGAATACGCTTTGACTATTTTTTAAGTGATGTCCATCTGTCTGCCTATGGTCGCTTTCTTGTGTGCACAACAGCCGTAATAAATATTAATGGATTTTCACGAAACGTTATATCCGGCTTTTTTGTCCAAACTACTAGAACTAGATAGAATTTTTTTAAATTCGAGCGAAAACTTCGAAATTTATTCGACATTTTATATTTTTTTAGCATGGCAGCATAGAACAAAATGTGACAATCATGCCATAAAAGTGTTTATTTATGGCCAAATGATCACGAGACTTCATAGGTTGAGCCATTTTTCTGAAAATAGCTGGGAAACAATTTTTCTTGTTCGTGACATCATTAGTCCCCCTCGGGGGAAAGAACCCCCACCGGGAGGTACTTTGTCAAGTATGGTATCAATGGAAAGATCTTATCAAGTATTTTAAAGTGAAGGGTAACACGCTATAATTGTAATCATTTAACTCACAATACCGATTTTTCAAAATTTTCTTGGAAATATATTTTCATATTTTCTGTAAACTATTTTTTTTTAATTAATCTGCAAAAAGAATTTTTGTGTATGAATTACCATACATGTTTTTACATTGGAGGTTTTATAGAACTTCAAAACATTCATAGATCTTGAAATGCGAGCAAAATAGCAGATAAATTTCTTTTTTCCCAAAACGACCAGATAACATGATCAAGATCTTCATCCTTTCAAAGAGCGCATTCATTGGGGCGTTCGCTTTTCTCTTTTAATAAAGTCACAACTTTGTTTTTCAACCTCCAAAATATCCCAACATCCTTTTTTTCTATGACTGCCAACACACACTAAAATATAGTAAAGGTATCCCATTATTTCCATCTTGTTATTCTTCTTCGTAAAGGTTATCCTGCCCGTACTCCACGGAGATAGTTTTGGGTGCTGTTAATGATTGAATGCGGGATTGCCTCTTGCAATCCTCCCTCTTTAACCATTGGATTATCTCGATCTTATAAATTAATACTGTACTCGCATACCGTAATATAAACCTGCAAATTTCAAACGCTTTGGCAGGAACAAAAGTGAGTAATACACGGAAATGCCATCAATGCTACAAAAATTGTCCGTTTTAACAAATTTTTTCCTCCGAACTAAAACCCACGTTGCTTAAATAATAACAATTGCGTTGATATCTAATCAAGCTTTTAAAAGTGCTTCATTGTTTTATCAATAATTAACATTACACCTTAATAATTTTAATTCATTTACTCAATAACAGAAAAGGTGGCAAGTTGTGTTGTTTTGTCAAGCTTCTGCAAATTATCGTTGAACGCCAGACACTAGTTCGCAGAATCTTGGTTGGTAATCATGATAATCATTATTGCATACAAGCCAAATTTTAAAAGGGCTTCTTTGTTTTACCAATAATCAGCCTTACACCTTAATATTTTTAATTTATTTAATCAATAACAGGAAAAATGGCATGCTGTACAGTTTTTTCCCTCAAGCTTCCTCAAATAATTGCTGAACTATGGACACTTGCTCGCAGAATACTGGTTGGCAATCATGGGAACCATTGTTGCATACATACATACATACACGTATTTCTAGATTCAATCTCAATATCTTTGAAGCATGAAATTGCTTAACTTTTAAAGATTTTAGAATCTACTAGAAAATATGACAAATTTAATTTAAACATTTATATTGCGTTACACAACGTAAAAATCAACTAAGCACGAAAGACCGGGGAAAAAGATTCCTTTTGAAATCGGAAAAAAAACCCGCTTTCAATCTACCTAACCATTTCAACCTCTGTCATTCTTGACATCCAGGTCTTCCTTTCTTTATTCACAGAAGGAATAATACAATATATTCTTTTTTTACAAGTATCTCTAACATTGCCGAGAAGCGCAAATGAGATTTGACTTGTCAAATAAGCGATTGTTTTGAACGGGAAATAGCTGTAGCGCCCTTTGCACTGATATTTGCATTAAAAAAAAAAGAAAAAAAAACCGTATTCCGAAAACGTATAGGTATATATATATTCGATTGTGGGAGAATGTTTTCTCGATTCCATAAGCTATTGGTTTTAACCCGCTTCGAAATATTTTGTGACAAGCAAAAACTTTATTTCCGCAGGCGTTTATTGGTTAGTATGATCGTATATCGATTCAATTGGAATATTTTTTTTTCCTCAATTTTCAGGCAACGTCTCAGGTAGGAATGAAAGTAATTTTTTTTTCTTTGGCATAGTATTTGAACTCTAAATTTGTTTTTAATATTCAATCAGATAGAACCGGGGTTTAAACACAAATCTCCTATACTTCTCGCTTAGTTATATTGATCGCCAGTATACTACAGAAATGTAAAACATTAATTGAAATAATATGTAAAATATTAATAATATGTAAAACATTAATAATATGTAAAACATTAATATGAACAGCGGCCAAGCGTGATAAAATGACTTGTCGAAACATAAAACCAGAGACCAAAATTAGTAAATAAAGTTTCAGGTTGCATATTGTAATAAGGTTATAGATAAAACAAAATACATAATACCTGACTTGCAATGAAAATAAATTAATGACATTTTACAATTTTGTCATTGCAGTCGAACCCCGGTTTTACGTTTTCCCGTAAAACGGATGAAAATAATAATAATAATAAAAAAAACTGGGAAAACACAATTTTATGGAAACCCTATTTTAATTAGTATATAGAAATCAAGGAAAACAATTATGAACATATACATGAAAAGTTGACAATTAAGGAAATAAATATACAACTCAACAAGCTTCGCTTTTCAAACTTCTTAAAAGTTGAGTTACATAAAACCAAACATATCAAAAATATCAAAACTCTTATAATTTCACAATTCTTTAAATAAAATTTGCAGTCATTGAAAATGCGTCCAGTCGTTAAATACAAAAGATGAAAACGAAAAGTGTGATAAACAACAAATTCGGTTGTATTTTCAAATAATTGTCCTTGTTATTTTGCGTAATTAAACACAATTTAATGAATTGTGAAAGAAATAAAGAAAGGAGGAATTTTAAATTGTGGTGAAAATCATGTGCCGTCCACATCAGATATTTTATTAATGAGTTCCATTACAAAAAATTGGTTGAAAGAACTTTTTTTTTTCAATTGTTCAAATTGTTCATCAAAGTCTTGTCGATTGACAATACCACAAATGCCACTTAACTACAGAATTTCTTGCAATTTAATAGCTAAGTAACATTCATTACTGCTATAAATTACAGGTGGAGTACATCCAAATTTTTAATTGACATAATGAGCCGAGAAATTGAAGTAGTAGAATTTTTTTCAGTTAGGTGGCACTAGTATACCCTTTAAAATATATCGAAAACATTTTTCGTTGTTTATAATTCGTCAAACAATAATTACACTAAGGACTACGTTCCTTAACGTAATAATTACGTTAAGGAGTCAATAGAAAAACATATCGTTTTCTAAGAAACATTTTTATTTTAGGGCAATATTTCTCTTCCCGTACTTATGACAGTGTCACTGAAGCATTTCAGAAATATGCCCATGCTCTAAAACCCATAACAATTCAACAACTACGACGGTAATAAAGCGTTTTCGCGAAAATGCATTGCTAACTTCGTATTTGTTGAAGTTAGAATTGTTAGAAGTTTTAAAGCATGGGTATTTTTACGAAATTCTTCAGTAACACTCTCATAAGAATGGTTAAGGAAATATTGTCATAAAATAAAAATTCTTGCATTTTGGAAAAACGCCAGGTTCTTTGATTGATATAAAATGTAATTATCGCCTGGTTTGTTAAAAACCGCAGACGATCTTCTGATGTATTACTTTCCTTATATACATAATGTATAAGGAAAGTATTGTGACGGGGTCGAAAATTCGAATTCGAGTTTTCGACGGGAGAGCACGTTTCAAGCATCCCTGATCACGAATCAAACATTTTTGAAGTGATGTCTGTGTGTGTGTGAAAGTGTGTGTGTGTGTGTGTGTGTGTCAGTGAGTCTGTGGAGACGATAACTGACGAACAAATGGACCGATTCAACCCAAATTTCGTACAAAAATAAAAATCCGTAAACACTGGAAGCCAATTGCTATTATACGTAATCGAATGTTCAGAACCCCCCTAAATTTTCGAATAAAATTTTGAAAAAATCGTCAAAAAATCAAAACCACTAATAAAGTTACGCAAATGGACATTTCTTATGTAATTTTTCATTAGAAAACGATTGGCATAAATTTCAGAACGCTAACATAAACCGTTCTCGAGATATTGCACATTTTTCAAAAATATTATCAAAAAGTCGTATAAAATAAAAAAAAAAATACTTCCTATTGAGAAACATGCTCACTTTTCATATGTAATACCATACGATAAATTGGGTGACATCATTCTCGTGGATCTAGCTCATTCCATTCAAGGAAAAAGATACTTTGAGTAATACTTTTGTATTTGAACGCCAATAGTCATTTGTCTGCTGTAAGAATAACTTATTTCTTCATCCATAACGCTTGGCGAGATTTTGGCGACGAATTTGGTGGAATGTCGCCAACTTAGCAACTTTTTGAAATGTTGCCAAATTAACAAAAATCTCGCCGAATGGATAAAAATGACGACTAATTGTGGAAAATTCAATATCTTGGAAAGAATATTAGTATCTACTATAAGAAAAACCGATTTTTTTACTGTAAAAGTAGTAAATTCATTACATTATATAAGGAAAGTCATGTGTTGCCCACATCAGATTTTTTTGAGGATACATTAGTGTCAACCATAGAGGTAAAAGTAAAGAGTTGAAATTGATTAAGATAACAAAAATATCGTTTGAGACAATAATTCAAGTTGCGCTGGGTTAGTAGTCCTACATTGTATGCATTTTTATGAAAAAAGACCTAAAATATTTATTTAAACTGGCCATTTTGTTAAAATAAATTATTAGCGCAATGCAAATTAGATCTGAGACAATAAAGAATGTTTCTATGTATTCAAAATTATTTTACATTGTAATTTATTTTTATCTCCATATATTCTGTATTCTATCCTATAACTAAAAAAAAATACTAGTTAATTATAAACTCCATGGTACCAAATAACTGAAAAAAGAAATTACTATTTCAGTTTCTTAGTGCATTATTTGATTTTAAAATTCGATAAGTGCAAATTTTCTATCAATGTACTTAGGACTTAAGTGACATATGTGTTAGTTCAAAAACTATGAGAGAGATACACACTCACGCGTTTACGCAAGCCATATTAAAATAGACAATTCTCGTTTTAGAGTATTTCGAAACGTGTAAATGCATCGAAAACTTGAACTCCTGTCGTCAACAACATTGCAATACTTACATTCCTATACATTACCATCTATAGTGGGGAAAGTAATATTTTACTTGTCACTGTGCGATTGTGTTTCAGTGGCAACACCTTACATCTTTTGAAAGGTTATTGAATCCCCATAAAAATGCATTCTGGGCACGTTTTGTGAAATAATGCCCAAGGACCTTTCGATTCTATCAGTTATTGATTTTCCGTGTCTGACAAGAAGAAATGTTATTTCTGGAGGCGCTTATTTATTCCTTTGAGACATGATCGGATTGGAATGAAATTTTCGCTTCCCTTGAGGAATTCTGCGTGAAAGTATAAAAAAGTCTCAGTTTAAATGCGGCTTTGAAAGATGATATGAAAGTATGGTTTTTCTTTTCTTCGTTTCATTGACTTTGTAAGGACCAAATGCCTCTTCAGATGCCTCTGTAGAAGATTTTTACTTAATCTGTCAAAAGTGACTTCACTCAAACTTAGAGTACTTGATATTTCGACCTTTCGGTCCAAGGGTAATAACACAGGCTGGCTCTGTTCAAAATATTACTTAGTTTATTGGGAACTGCACAGAATTTACAGCTGCTTGCAGTTTAAAGCCACGGACAACATAGATATTAATTGTTATTGCATACGCCCAGAGTAAATGACAAATATACAAACTACTACAATATACTAGGCTGGTGATAATTCTTAAATAGAGACGAGTTCTTAAGCTTATATGCTTTCCCCGGCATTATGTTACTTCGCCCCGTATTGCGGCCGCACTCCGAATACTAGACTCTTTCTAGTCTAGTCATGGTTGTATCGAATGGGGTTTCCTACCACTCACTATTCCAATCCTTAATCGTCTACATAAGAATCCTTCTTTCATTCCAAGAACCCACTACTCAAGAACCCTTCTTTCATTCCAAGAACCCACTTCTCAAGAACCCTTCTTTCATTCCAAGAACCCACTTCTCAAGAACCCTTCTTTCATTCCAAGAACCCACTTTTCAAGAACACTTCTTTCATTCCAAGGACCCCCTACTCAAGAACCCTTCTTTCATTCCAAGAACACTGAAAACATCCCGTTCCTAAACATATTCCTATTCTACCGTAGAAACGTTGAAAATGCTATTAGATTCGTGATTCGTCTAACAACCGAACCAGTTAGGATGGATAGTTTAAAAAAACATAAATTATAATGCAAACTCAGGAAAATAATAATCGAAAGGTTATTTTGACCTCACAACTTTCGTATTTAATATTTATATTCCTTTTCCTTTATTGCTTTGATTTAATCTTTGGTTTTAGTTACCGCATGGATCGAAACTGACAGTATTTTGTGTCCCAAAACCGAAAATTATTTCTCATTCAAAATATAGCTGATACAACATCACAAAACTAAAAATTTAATTATTGCAAAATATATCAAACTGATAATTAAGTCCATATATAAAATGAAACAATTTATGAAACTGAGCCGAGGTACAAAATACAGCAAATTTAAAGTTGAGCCGATATAAAATATTTCACATTCGAAATTGAGTCGTAGTACGAAATGCAATAAATTCAAGATTAGGCTGCAGTACAAAATGCAGCAAATTAAAAATTGAGCTGAGGTACAAAGTACAACAAATTCAAAATTGAGCAGCTACGAATTGCAGCAAATTCAAAATTGAGCCGAGTTGCAAAAAGCAGCAAATTCAAAATTGAGTTGATACATATTGCAGAAAAATTAAAATGGTGTCGATGCAATAGGCAACAAATTCCAGATTGACCTGAAGTACAAAATGCATCACATTACAAATTGAACCCAAGTGCAAAATTAAAAAATCTGATGTAGGCAACACATGACTTTCCATATATAATGCAGTGAATTTGCTACTTTTACAATTTAAAAAAAAAAGGATTTTCTTATAGTAGATACTTATATTCTTTCCAAGAGAATGAATTTTCGCCAATTAGTCGTCATTTTCATTGATATAGCTTCATTTTTATCTATTTGGCGACATTTTCGTTAATTTGTCAACATTTAAAAAGTCACGAAGTTGGCAACATTCCGCTAAATTCTTTGCCAAAATCTGGCCAAGTGTTATGGACAGAGAAATAAGTTATTCTTATAGCAGATAAATGACTATTGGCGTTCAAATACAAAAGTATTACTCAAAGTATCTCTTCTCGTGAATGGAACGAGCGAGATCCACGAGAATGATGTCATCAAATTTATCGCATGATATTATATATGAAAAGTGAACATGTTTCTCAACAGTTAATATATTTTTTTTAATTTATAGTATTTTTTGATAAATTTATTTAAAAAATGAGCAATATCTCAAGAACAGTTCGTGCTAGCGTTCTAAAGTTCATTTCAATCCTTTTCTAAGGAAAAATTACATAAGAAATGTCTATTTGCGTAGCTTTATTAAAGGTTTTGAATTTTTGATGATTTTTTATAAATTTCACTCGAAATTTTAGGGGGGGGGGGTTACTGAAAATTAGATTGCGTTTACAAACAATAGGCTTCCAGTACTCATGGATTGTGATTTTTGTACCAAATTTCATTCGAATCGCTTTATTCGTTCGTGAGATATCGTATCCACAGACTCACTGACACACACACACAAACATCCCCTCAAAAATGTTTGATTCGTGATCAGGGCTGCTTAAAACGTGCTCTCCCGTCAAAAATTCGAATTCGGATTTTCGACCCCGCCACAATACTTTCCTTGTACATTATGTATATAAGAAAAGTAAAAATATAAAATAAATTTTGGGGATACAAATCGCTCCAAATCGTTGAGCTACATCAAAAATGAAGCAAAAGTGCCTTTTTGTCAATCGCAACCTTATAAATTGTAAACAATAAGTGAGACATTTAATGCGATTTTCTAGTATATTACTTTCCTTGTATACATAATGTAGAAGGAAAGTATTGTGACGGGGTCGAAAATTCAAATTCGAGTTTTCGATGGGAGCGCACGTTTCAAGCTTCCTTGATCACGAATCAAACATTTTTGAGGTGATGTGTGTGTGTGTGTGAAAGTGTGAAAGTGTGTCAGTGTGTGTCAGTGAATCACTTTTGAAGTGATCTCTCTCTCTCTCTGTGTGTGTGTCAGTGTGTCTGTGGAGACCATAACTGCCGAACAAATGGACCGATTCGAACGGAATTTGGTACAAAAATCACAATCTGCAAACACTGGAAGCCTATTGTTTTTATACGCAATCGAATGCACAGAACCTCCCCCCCCCCCTAAAGTTTCGAGTGAAATTTTGAAAAAATCGTCAAAAAATCAAAACCGCTAATAAAGTTGCGCAAATAGACATTTCTTATATAATTTTTCATTAGAAAACGATTGACATAAATTTTAGAACGCTAATGAACCATTCTCGAGATATTGAACATTTTTAAAAAAAATTATCAAAAAGTCATATAAAATGAAATAAAAAATTCCTATTGAGAAACATGTTCACTTTTAATATGTAATACCCATACGATCAATTTGGTGACATCATTCTCGTGGATCTAGCTCGTTCCATTCAGGAAAAAAGATTCTTTGAGTAATACTTTTGTATTTGAACCCCAATTGTCATTTTTCTGCTGTAAGAATAACTTATTTCTTCGTCCATACCGCTTGGCGAGATTTTGGCGACGAATTTGGTGGAATGTAGTCAACTTGGCGACTTTTTTAAATGTTGCTAAATTAACGAAAACTCGCCATACGGATAAAAATGACGCTAAATCAATGACGACTCATTGATGATGACGTCATGGAAAATGACGACTAATTGACGAAAATTCAATATCTTGGAAATAATATAAGTAACTACTATAAAAATAATCTTATTTTTTTTTTACTGTAAAAGTAGTAAATTCATTGCGTTATATAAGGAAAGTAATGTGCTGCTCACATCAGATTTTCAGTTAGTATATTAGTACTATATTAATTTGCAGCAAAATCCATGGTTAAAGCCTGTTTCTGTGAAAATAACATATGCGGAATTTGAGAGATATTTTAGTAGAGTTGCACCAAATACTTATGTAATACATCAAAACGAATAACACTTTCGAACTCAGCATACCTAATTATACAGGGTGTCCCAAAATCATTAATTTCGGCTTTTATTCCTTAAATATTGATCTTGGACATATATAATGAATTACAAAGTTGCGTAAAAAAAGGTACAGAATTTTATGAAATCGATAAAAATTTTCAAGGGATTAAATTTGAAGAAATATAAAATTAAAATTTTTATACGGCCCCGTACAAAACCTTTCCAATGAGTAAAATGTGCCCCATACACTAATAAGGTGATGTACAAAATCTCAGCATTTTATCGTAGAAAGTTTCTGAGACATGTTTAAACAAATTTGGTGAGGGATTAATCACACATTAAAATGTAAATATTTTCAGCAAGAATGCAAGTGACGCAACGCAGCAATGCATCATCGGCAAATAATATCTGCCTCTTATCTTTAATGGATCTTTGCCATGGATGAAAAACATTTGGAACAAGCTTTGTAATCTTTGTGTGAAGTTATTATTTCTACACAGTGTAGATACTTTTGTAACAATAAATAGCAAAATTAATATTTATTTATTTAATCATTGTTTTCTTTCGTAATTTGCGCATGACCCCTGAAACGCGATCTGCCGACATGATTTTTCCTTTCTGAGAATCCATGTCGATGCATCGAAAAGTGGTTTAAGTCAGCATTTTTGTCTTTTCATATCTCTGGGACTTTTTATGATAAATTGCTGAAAATTTGTACATCACCTTATTAGTGTGTGCGGCCCAATTTGCTGTTTTTGTACGGGGGCTGTATAAAAATTTAAATTTTGTATTTCTTTGCATTTAATTGCCGTGAAAATTTTAATCGATTTCATAAAATTTTGTACCTTTTTTTACGCAACTTTGTAATTTATTATATATGTCTAAGGGTCAATATTTAAGGAATAAAAGCCGAGGTCAATGTTTTTGGGACACTTTGTATACTACATATATATCTACTATTTTTACTTTGATATAAGGATTCATGAAAGGATTACAGTGCCCAGGATACTATAGTACCTGGAATAGGTATTCCAGACACTACAACAGGACTAATGTAATCAGTAATACTCTAAACATTCGGGTATTGCAGTGGCGATTAATAGCCTTAGATCCATCGGTGACTTGTTCGAATTTCATTCACAAGGGGGGAGTGGGGAGGACTCTAAGTACTTTAAACTGCAAATCATCGTCAAATTCTTCCCTATTATGAATATGAAAATCATGATTAAAAATTGCGACTAGAGCTACAAAACCAACCAGGGCCGCCCTAACCCTTAACAGGAACTACAGTAAATTCTAAGGTCCCTTATGAAACATTTATATTAAATTAACTAGAGTGTGGCTCCACTCGACTTTCTCATACTACAATTCATTTTTTAGTAGTTTGTGGTTTTCTTTTCTTTCTTTTTTTTTTTTTTTCAATTTTTACTTTCCTTATATACATAATGTATGAGGAAAGTATTGTGACGGGGTCGAAATCTCGAATTCGAGTTTTCGACGGGAGAGCTCGTTTCAAGCATCCCTGATCACGAATCAAACATTTTTGAGGTGATGTCTGTGTGTATGTGTGGAAGTGTGTGTCAGTGAGTTTGTATAGGCGATATCTCACGAACGAATGGAGCGATTCGAATGTAATTTGGTACAAAAATCACAATCCGTGAATACTGGAAGCCTATTGTTTTTAAATGTTATCGAATGTTCGGAACCCCCCTAAATTTTCGAGTGAAATTTTGAAATAATCATCAAAAAATCGAACGCTAGTTACGCAAATTGACATTTCTTATGTAATTTATCCTTAGAAAACGAGTGACATAAACTTTAGAATGCTAGCTTGAACCGTTCTCGGGATATTGCTCATTTTTAAAATAAATGTATCAAATAATCTCATAAATTAAAAAAAATATAACTGTTGAGAAACCTTTTCACTTTTCATATGTAATATCATGCGATAAATTGGGTGACATCATTGGGTGACGTGGGTCTAACTCGTTCCATTCATGAGAAAAGATACTTTGAGTAATACTTTTGTATTTGAACACCAATAGTCATTTATCTGCTATAACAATGACTTATTTCTCCGTTTATAACGCTTGGCGAGATTTTGGCGACAATTTGGTGGAATATCACCAACTTGGCGACTTTTTTAAATGCTGCTAAATCAACGTAAATCTTGCCAAATGGATAAAAATGACGCTAAATCAATGAAATGACGACTAATTGCCGAACATTCAATATTTTGGAAAGAATATAAGTATCTACTATAAGAAAAACCTATTTTTTTTTATTATAAAAGTAGTAAATTCATAGATAAAATGAGGGTAGAGTTGCTGTTTTTGAGCGTAGGGTTCTCAGAGGCATCCTTGGTGGAGTAAAGGAGAATGGCCTATGGAGGAGGCGTTTTAACTTTATTAGATTATTCTTATTAGATATTTATAGATCTTTTAAGGAACCCGATATTATTAAATATTAAGCGAATGAACTGGACCTCTTATATTGCTAGAATGGATGAAAGGGGCCCGGTAAAGAAGATGTTTGCTGCAAGGCCCTTTACTAGTAGGAAAAGATGAAGACCAAAGCTGAGATGGCTTGACTCAGTTGATTCGGGTTTTAGAGTGATTGGAGCAAGAGACTGGCAGACTAGGTCTAGAAATAGACAGTCCTGGAGGAATCTTCAGCGGAAGGCCATGGCTCATCCTGGGCTGTCGTGCCAAATATGATGATGATGATGAGTAAATTCATTGCATTACATAAGGAAAGTCATGTGTTGCCCACATCAGATTTTTTGTTGTTGTTGAAAAACCTGTATCATTCGTCCGAATGATTGCAATTAGAGCTTATTACCCTTTACTTTAAAGAGCTTAAAATATTTCGATTGATACTATACACGACAATTTACCCCCAGGAGGGTCATTTGTCCCCCTCGAAGGGGGGGGGGCTAATGACGTCACCGCCACTAAATTTGTATCATGGCTGTTTTCACAACATTGGTTGAAACTGTTAAGTTTTGTGATCATTGAGCCATAAATAACCCCTTTTTAGCATGATTAAACTTTGTCCTGCTGCCATGTTAACGAAATATAAAATTTCAAATGCATTTCTAAGTTTTCTCTCGAATTAAAAAAAAAATTCTTTCTAGTTCTAGATTTTTCAATAACAAAGCTGGATATAAAGTTTCGTGAAAATCCATTTAATATTTGTGACAGCAATAGTGTACGAAAGAAATCGACCACAGGCAGATAGACATCACTCCAAAAATAGCCAAAACGTATTCTGGAGGTCCTAAAGTATATATTGGCATTAAAATCTCGAATTCGAAAATTTTCGTGAAAAAAATAATAAATACTTTCTTTATATTGCATCGTGTGAGAAAATAAAAATTGGTACATTGAGCTCAGAAAATGGGCTCCCAGATCTTTGCGGACCCCCTAGAATTTGTCTACTTTGTGTGTTGTAAAAAACGGCTCTTAACCAATCATCCTTTCTGAACGTTAATCAGCAATGCAGTCTTAAGAAATAAATATCAATAATGCATAAATCATTAAGTAAAATACACTTTGTGCTCCATTTTTATCCCCCGTCTGGCGGAGTGCATTGTAATATCCCTCCCCCTCCCTTTCTTTGTTCTATTCCTTATGTGTCGTTAGGCCCTTATGAGTCGCTTAAACCTATTTTTTCGCCTTGTTGGGCCTCATTTACTCTTGTTTGGACTTAATTCGCCGTGTCAGAATATTCCTTTTGTGTCTTGTCGTACGCCAATAACTTATGTTTTTTCTCGTTTCGGATTGGTTGGATCTTCTTCATGCTGCTCTCTGAATGGTTTTCTCTTAATCCAGATCTCGGTTACATAATCCTCTTTGTATCTTCCTATGCACTCATTCCGTTTTCTCAGCCCTCTGCTTTTCAACATTTACATCAATGACATACCATATATTCCACAGGTTAAACTCGCTTTTTTGCAGATGACACCGCAATCATAGCCCGCTCTGGCTCTCCTCTCAACACGGTCAACACACTACAAAACTACATCACACACAGCCTTGAGCGCTTCCAAGTCTAACGTTGCTATTTTTAAACCTCACTACAGAGTAATCTCTCATAACTTTCAAATCAAAATCTTTAATGAAAACATCCCTTTCAATCACGCTGTAAAGTGCTTGGACGTCACACTTGACGCTCACATGACTTTCAGCACCCATATTTATTAAAAGATCTAATCTGCCAACAAAATTATTAGATCCCTTCATCTCATGCTCTGTAGGGGGTCAAGCTTCAAGAACAAGCTTCTCCTTTACAAACAAATCATCGTACTTATGATCTTGTATGTCTGACCTATTAAGGGCGCTACTGCAAAATCACATATTGGGAAACTGCAAGTTATCCAAAATAAAATCTTATGTATGATAACCAATTCACCTTGGTTTATCCAAAATGAGGTCATACATCATGATCTTAAAATATCTGGCATTGAAGAGCATATTAGGTTAATCACCCAAAAATTCTACATTAAATACTTTGAGAAATCTTGCATGGCAGACACTGATCTTAATTATAACCTCAAACCTGTAAGCAGGAATTTCAGACCTAGACATGATCTCTGACCCCAGAAGAACCTACGAGCTCAGAACTAAAAGAGCTCGTCTGTCTGACCTGCCTGCACTGTCTACTACGGTGTAACTCAAAGTTTGAACTTGAGACAATTATGCTGTTTACATCATTTATCATCATACCATTTGACCTCGTGACCATTGAACAGAAACTGATTACGATGAGTCCCGAGACTTTCACACTTGGAACCCATCTTCTTTCAGAGAGCTTAATTGTTTTCAGTAAACTCTCCTTTCCCAATTTCTTCTTTGCAACCTTAATGGTCCATCTTCCAAGGTACTTTTGACTGCAGTCTAAGCCATCATATGACTGCAAGCCCTATACAAGCATCCATCCGGAAAATGAATGCATTACATCCATTTATTACTCCAAAACTAGTTTAAAGATCTTCTAGTTCCGATGTGGGGATACGTGAGTTTTCTCACAGGTGCTCCGAAATGCAACAGCTTTGGACATTCCGTTTTTGGACTTACGGTTTATTGGTTCTCTTGCAATGATGAAGGGGTTCCAACGTATCTTCGAAGCACTTGTATGCTGCATTATTATTTCATTTGTGCTTATATACATTGCTCAAGCTTTCCTTAATGTATAAATGCTCAAACCCCTAAATGTAAGAGTTATAAATGACAAACTGATGCAAAAGATATTTAAATTTTTCTCAATTTTACTGTATAAAGGTAATTAAATTTATCTAATATTAAATGTAAATCAGAAATACGTTCACGTTTCAACGGATGTTGAGCTTATCATTCGCATACTGATATATTATTACTATACGCTCAACAGATTTTATTAATTGAAGCATATACGTAAATAAATTATATTTAAACACATATATTCATAATGAATTTATTTTCTTCTATCCAACATCACTCATTGCATTACTTATATCTGATTTCGAAACCGCTTCGCAAATTTCGTAAAAATATTGCATTAGGTTTCAATTTATGGTAATATCGTTGCATTAATTAGTTTCCTTCGGCGATGAAATGCTTAATAAAAATACACGAAATTACTTAATTTCCACAGTGTTTGCCGTTGAAGCGTAATCCCTGTACAAATCCAAGTTTGTTTGACGTAAGCCCAAGTTATAAAAGGGGTGTGTGAAAGAGATTTGTGATTTAAATTCATTTTAAACATTGAAAAATGTCTGATAATTATGTTTCAGAGTTACGCTATTTGCATCGTGTTGTTAAAGGATTTACAAACATTTTTTTTTTCACTGAAATGTATTCCTTTTACAATAAATAATACCTCTGTGAAATTCTTGGGAGAATAATTACGCAGACAGGATGGGCATCATAAATTACAAAATATTTTGTTAGGAAAAAATGAGTAGCAATGCAGAGTTATAAATGCATTCATATCGCGAAAGTAAAATCGCCAATTTGGTAGTGCTGGTGTTTGAAACTGAGGCTAAAGCGTGGCTGGCCAGCATCATAGCGTTGAGCTAAATACATCTCTAGCTTTAAGTATTTTAATACTGCCTTATGCGCGCTCGCTTCAGTATTAGTACTGACCTCCTAAAAATCTGGTACCGGACTGTGTCATTCCGAATCTTTGAATGCGCAGCAAGAGTATGGGAAACTAATCTCAAACACTATGCGAAACGCAAGTTTATCTGTTCGTAAATAATATCTCTGATTCGCGTACTAAGGGCCTTTTGCACCAGTTCAAATGCAACACTTTAAATAGCAGCAGAGATTCCACCAGTAAAATTAGCCTTTTACAACGAAGTCCTCTGCACTAATCTCTGAAATAACAAGACATATATTCCTATAGGCTGCACTCTTAAACAACCGACATGAAACCCCACCTAGAACACAAGCAATCTGCTCACCACGGAAGAAGATTGCATCCAACATCCCCACATCTTTAGAGATGGCTCGAAAATGAAAACAAGGTACAGCGTCATCATACTATATCTTCATAAAAGTAACTACATGTGCAGCTTGGCTAGAAGATTACATCCAATTAATGTCGTTTACCAACCAGCGATAACAGTACTTTCCAGGATTGTAACTTATGGGGAAAATTGGATCAGTGGACTGCACAAAAAGTGGACATTTGAACTCATTGAGGGAAACTTTTAATAGTTGCTTTTTCCAGAAAAGGGGAAAACTGTCAGTGGAGGGAAAAAAAAAGCTAGTTGTGAATGTACGTCTGAGTTGTATGAAGACAAATGTTTTAACAAAGAATGCATCAACATGATTAAAAATATCCCGTGAAAAATTTATTTTTACCCCCCAAAATTTAACCCAAGTCTAACTCATTGTTCGATAAAGATATCCAACTCTTCCCACTGAGCGTTGGCTATGCTTTCTGTCTTTCACATGTTAGTACATCTGTAAAGTTGTATTTCCAGCGATGGTAAGTATTGATAACTAAATTTATAATAAACTGCTAATGTCGCCACCTTGCGTGGCTCTGACTGGCAAATTTCTTCCATGATGATTCATGGATATGATACCACCTAACCGAACAACTGTTATTATCAAACTCTTTTTGGGTGAAAATGGCTAATATTGACTCTTATAGAGGTGGGCATCAATGCATTCAACAGGAAACAGAGAGTAAGACTTTTCGCAAGCCTTATTTTGAAAAATAGATCAGGTTTTTTTTTGTGAAATTATATTATATAGCAAAATTTCTTATCTTGGCCTGTCATGTTTGGGGACGAATTTGGTGAAATATGAGTATGAATAAGTAAGTATCGGTATGAATAAGTTATTCTGTTATGAATAATATGTCAAAAGCGCTAAATTTAAATATGAGATGTTGATTCAATTCCAAAAACATTGTGTCGTATACATCTCATACCCAGTTTCATTGCATTATGTAGGAAAAGTCATACACTGTCCACATCAGAACTTTATGAATGTAATTATGCATCGCCAAATATCCACGGCATTTTGCTAAATTAACAAACAAAATTTAAAAACACCTCAGTCTGTTTCGTATTCGGAAATATTTGAATACTTTTATGTAAAATTATCCTGAAGTTTTGTGTAAACGTTAATTCTCTTTTAAATTTTAGATTCGTTATGAAAGCAGACGACACGATGTAAATATTGACATTTTCCTTTGTTTATCACGGTTAGGGCATTCCATTGATTTTCTGACATTGGCGTAACTGACAAAATTGGGTTTTGTTAAAGATAGTTTATTTCCCAATTATAGTTTAACTATTCCGGGATAAAATCATTATTCGACAATAGTATGTTTAGTCTAAAGATTTTCACAGCGTTTGAAATATATGTATACTTTTTATCACTGTAATTGGATAATATGCATGTATTTTGCAGATTTTTTGATTTATTTATTAAAGTGCAGTTTTCCTTATAATATTTTTTTATAAACTTGCTAACAAAAATTATGGGGTGATTTGTATTAACACTTTTATTTCCTTTGAATGTTTAGTATAATGTATAAGGAACATTTTATGACAGAATCGAAAATTTGAATTAGAGTTTTCGAAGGAAGAGAGCGTTTTGAGCATTTCTGAACTCTAAACGAACATTTTTGAGGTGATGTCTGTGTGAGTTCGAGATGGGCGTGATATCTCAAGAATAAATAAAAATCTGATGTGGGCAGCCCATGACTTTCCCTGCAGACTTATATTCACGTTATCTTTATTTTAATTAATTAAATTTTCGTTCTCATTTGATAACTGGACTTATTTTCAAAGGTGGCGTAGTGAAAATACGTAAAAAATTAAATATCTCGAGAACGGCCAGTGCTAGTGTAATGGGATTGGTCTTATATGGGGTTGGTGCCACAGGTATGCCATTGTGTCTGTTCCAACAATTCGTCGGCGTTTGCTGCAACGTGGACTGCATGCAAGAATTCCTTTGTACAGAATCCCCTTGATGTAAAATCATCGACCCCTGCGGTTATAACGGGCGCATCAACATAGACACTGACTTGCCGATTGGCAACAAATCGTTTTTTCCGATAAATCCTGCTTTAATGTGGGGTATAGTGATGGTCGCGCATCCACGTTAGACGCTATAGAGGTGAACGCCACCATCCGGAGTGCGTTATCAAACGTCATATTGGGCGAACGCCGAGCGTGATGGTCTGGGACGGCATTGGGTATTTTGGGCTATCCCAACTGCTAAGAATTGTGTGTAATCTCAAGAGCAACCGGTACATCAGAGAAGTTCTGGAGCCCGTAGTCGTATCCTTCCTTCAACGCACTTCTGGAGCTGTATATCAACAGGACAATGTCCGTACACATGTTGCTAGGGATGTTCAAGACTACAGATCTACAGATACAACTTCTTCACTTTCAGCACCACAGATATAACTTCTTCATTTTTAGCACTGCAGATACAACTTCTTTCACGGCCTGCTTAATCACCGGATATGTCGTCTATTGAAAATGTCTGAGATGTCTTTGGTCTGCGTCTCACCCGTAACGATCGTCCTGTAGCTAGTACAGCTGAACTTTGTGTTCGGATAGAAGCAATATGAAATGCTCTTCCTCAGGTACAAATTTAAAATCTGTTTGATTCGATGCCGGGTCGTACAGAAGCACTTATTGCAGCGCATGGTGGCTTCACAAATACTGATTTTCGACATGTAATATTGCTTTTCTGCTTTTTAAATTTTATCGTTTGTTTGTATCAACACATGTCGTTTATGAAATAAATGTCATTCAATTCTGATGATTCTTTTTGGTGTTGCAAATTTTACAAACAGCAGTTTAACGAAGCCGGATATAAAGCTTAGTGAAAATCCATTAATTATTGTGGCCGCCCTCGTTTGCACAAGAAATTGACCGCAGACAGACGGAAGAACATCACTCCAAAAACAGTCAAAACGTGTCCAGGAGGTCTTAAAACATATATTGGCATTAAAATCTCAAAATCAAAAATTTTCGTGAAAACAATACTCTCTCAATACTACGCATGAGAAAGAAAAAATATGGATCAGGAGAGGTGCATTGTCCAGATATGTCTATGAGTATCAATAGCGCAAGTTCTGCAGGCAGACAGATTGCACTAAATATTTTACATAAGTTTATTCACGATGTCATAAGACTGGTTTAGCATCTAGTGTATAATAAAGAACTGAAGCTTCTTTATCCTTTCGCGGTGGCGAAAATTCACATTAACATTTTCTAAATAATTCATGGCATTTCAATTCGAAATTCTTCCTTAAAAACGGCAAATAAATATTTTAAAATTTCTTATTTTAGAAACTTCGACGTTTCATTGAGAAATGTAAAGAGTGATAACCTTTAAGAATGTCATATACCCGTGAAGAATTTTTTTTTTTTTACAGTTTTTCGATGGCGGTGAATATTTTTGTCATGACAAACTTTTGCCACAAGGCATGTGACAAGTTGAGCTAGTTTTTATAGATAAATATATGATAAGAGGCTGTAAAAATGTTTTTCTGGTCTTCTATCACTCAGCGTGTACTAAGAATGGCGACAGTTTTGTCAGTTATTTTGTGGTCTTAAATTAATAAAAATAAGTTTGGTGTATTGGTCTGTAAATTTATTTTTTATTCAATATCATGTGTGTTCAGTTCACGTGTAGATAGGTGTATTCTATCTAGTATGATGCTATTATATATCTCAAAAAATCTGATGTGGACAACATATGACTTTCCTTATATAATGCAATGAATTTACAATTTTTACAGTAAAAAAATAGGGTTTTCTTATAGTAGATACTTATATTCATTCAATGATATTGAATTTTCGTCAATTAGTCGTCAATTTCATTTATTTAGCGTCATTTTTATCCATTTGACGAGAGTTTCGTTAATTTGGTGACATTTAAAAATGTCGCCAAGTTGGCGACATTCGCCTAAATTTGTCGCCAAAATCTCGCCAAGCGTTATGGACTGAGAAATAAGTTATTCTTATAGGAGATAAATTACTATTGGCGTTAAAATACAAAAGTATTACTCAAAGTATTTTTTCTCATGAATGGAACAAGCTAGATCCACGAGAACGATGTCACCAAATTTATCGCATGATATCACATATGAAAAGTGAACATGTTTCTCAACAGTTAATATATGATTTTTTAATTTATAGGAATTTTTGATAAATTTATTTTAAAAATGTGCAATATCTCGAGAACGGTTTATGCTAGCGTTCTAAAGTTTATGTCAATCGTTTTCTAAGAAAAAATTACATAAGAAATTTCTATTTGCGTAACTTTATTAAAGGTTTTGATTTTTTGATG
Source organism: Amaurobius ferox (assembly GCA_951213105.1). Classification (NCBI taxonomy): domain Eukaryota; kingdom Metazoa; phylum Arthropoda; class Arachnida; order Araneae; family Amaurobiidae; genus Amaurobius; species Amaurobius ferox. The sequence goes on from OX578138.1 coordinate 85,373,773, forward strand.
ATTTTTTCTAAATTTCACTCGAAAATTTAGGGAGTTCTGAGCATTCGATTACGGTTAAAAACAATAGGCTTCCAGTATTCACAGATTGTGATTTTTGTACCGAATTTCATTCGAATCGCTCCATTTGTTCGTGAGATATCGTCTCCACAGACTCACTGACACACACACACTTTCACACACACACACTTTCACACACATTCACACACACACACACACACACACACTTTCACACACTTTCACACACACACACACACACACTTTCACACACGCACACTTTTACACACACACACTTTCACACATACACAGACATCACCTCAAAAACATTTGATTCGTGATTAGGGATGCTTGAAACGTGCTCTCCCATCGAAAACTCGAATTCGAATTTTCGACCCCGTCACAATACTTTCCTTATACATTATGTATATAAGGAAAGTAACAAGAAAAATCAATCATGTATAAGGCAATTTTATCTCTAAAATGTGATATATTCCTCTCTGATATTTTTAAATTTTCACAGTACTACAGTAATTTATTATACTTGAAAACTTAAAACTTCATTGAAAATGACAGTTCTTGTTAAGAAAGATCAATCATGCATAAAGCATTGATTATGAATCACTTTCCAACTGAAATACAATTTTATTTAAACATCTGTAAAATACGATACATTCAGCGTTGATACATTTTAAATGATCACAGTACTACTACAATAATTTATTATATTTGGAAACTTAAAACTACATGGAAAAATAATTTTAATTATTTTCTATGAAGTTTTAAGTTTTCTTTAATGGTTTTAAGTTCTGCAATAATATATTATATTTGAAAACTTAAAACTTTATAGAAAAATTTTGGCGGCATATCGCCAACTTGGCAAGCTTTTTAAAAGTTGCCAATTTGACGAAAATGTCGCTAAATTAATAAAAATAACAATAAATCAATGGAAATGATGATTAATTTATGAAAATCCCATATCTTGGGAAGAACATAGAACTTGGAACGACCATAAGAACAACCCATTTCTCCGTCAGCACGTAATGCTTGGCGAAAAATTTGGTGGAATGTCGCAACCTAAGCCACTTTTTAAAACATTTCCAGATTGACGAAAATGTCGCCAAATGGATAAAAATATCACACCAAAAATTACGTTAAATAGGTGACAATGCTTTGCAAATTTTTAATTCTGTCATATGACGAGTGTACCTTATATTTTTAAAATATGAGGTTGTACAAAGATTACATTAAATAAAACATTTCTAAATTCTGAAATTCATCTAATACGTAGCTAAATACAACGTTGGCACGCACATATCTTATATTGCGACGCGCAAGGACTAATAGTATTCCTGCAGCACTCTAAAAATAAAAATCTGATGTGGGCAACACATGACTTTCCCTGCAGACTTATATACACATTCTTTTTATTTTAATTAAACTTAATTCACTATTAATTCAATTTTCGTTCTCATTTGGTAACTGGACTCATTTTCAAAGGTGGCGTAGAGAAAAAACGAAAATATCTCTAGAACGGCTAGTCCTAGTGTGAAAGCCCCAGGCCGTCCGGCTCGTCCAGAGGACTTGGAGCAACAAAATGGACGACCGGACGACCGGGGCTAGTCCTAGTGTAATGGGGTTGGTCTTATTCTTTTCTTCGTTAAAAATTACGTATAAAACAAGCATTTAATGGATATATTTCAGTATATGTAGTTTTTTATTTTAGATTTTGTCGATTTTCGAGGGCCATTTTGCAAAAGAAGGCAGGATATTTTTTTCCGAATCGTACCAAAATGTAATCAGCACCAGGGTGACCCACATGCGATTTATGTACCAAATTTTGTAAAATTCGGTTAACTAGATTTTCAGCTAGAGTGGATACAAGCTTTTGAGGGCCATTTCGCAAAAAAAGGCGGGTTCTTTTATCCCGAATCGTACCCAAAATTAATCAGCACCAGATTCGCCCACAAGTGACTTACCTACCAAATTTTATGAAATTCGGTCAATTAGTTTTTTAGTTAGGCTGGATACAAAATCTGCACAGACAGACAGACACACACGCAGACTCACGCTAAAAATAGTGTTTTCGTATTCTAGAGGTCTCGAAACGTGTAGATCCGTCGAAAACTGGAGTTCCGATTTTTGACATGATTCCAATACTTTCCCTATACATTGCCATGTATTGCAGGGAAAGTAATAAAAAATAAACTGTTTCTCTCAACGAAACCGTTTCTACGTACAGACAAACTCTGAGGCAAAATACAAATCTTTCTGAAAATCAATGAGGCTGAATCCAATTCTTTGGATTTACAGGAACGACCCGTGTGGCATCCGATAAAATCCTATCAAAGCAGACGGAACATATTTTTAAGAAGCCATGCAACGGATCAAGCTTTTTAGTAGAAGCATACATAAGAAAAGCCAATATTTTTGTGTTTCTGACACTCTCAGCGACAAGTTTGGCTCAGTGTTGCAAAATTGGCGACTTTTATGGGGAAAAATCCCCAAGTTGGCAATAGTTCAATATAACTTCTGATAAATAAAATATCATCTGTTAAGCCTATTAAAAAGTTACGACATATGTAGTTACTAATGAACTGGGTCGCAAAGCAAAATATATCGCCAATCAAAATATATCGCAAAAAAATCTGATGTGGGCAGCACATGACTTTCCCTGCAGACTTATTTATATCCACGCTCTCTTTATGTTAATTAAATTTAATTCACTTTTAATTCAATTCTTGTTCTCATTTGGTAACTAGCCAAGTGTATTATATCATCACCATTGTATTATATCATCATCAAGTGTATTATATCATCACCATTGAGTGCAGCTTTTTCTTTGAAATATCTTTTAAATGATTTGCCTTCAAAAAATCCTTTATATGCTTAATTTTTCGTTAGCAGTGTATACATACCACTGATTATTATTAGCATCAAGTAAAAGTGGCAGAAAATATGTCAGAAATTCGTTTTATATTATCATAATCAAATTATGCACCAATCACAGAATTAAATGTTTAAAGCATTACACGGGAATGCAGTTTTTTGTATAAGAGTGACAGATTGAATTTTTAGTTCTTTGTTTGGATATTAATATTTAAAAAAAAATATTGCATATTTGTTCATGTGATGGAGCAAGTTTTCTATCGTATAATAACTCAGAACTAATAATATTTTGTACTTTTCCGAGGAAGATAAGTATGCATTTTGCATATTTTGCAGATGTTGGTTTGCAAAATTATAAAATGCAAAATTTTCTCAATTTGCAAAAAAAATTAGTTTTTTAAATTTTGCAAAATGCAATTTTTTTGCAATATTGTTGTTATTTTGAATTCTATTTTAAGAATATATTTCCTTCCCAGCCTTGCGTACGAAGATCCTAATTATTGCTGCACTTTTTCTAATAAGCACTACATTCCAAACCATTTAAATTCACACATCTTTTGTGTAATTTTATAATTAAATTAATTATTACCCTAATATTTACTTCCATGAATCCCAATACATTTATTTCTGTAAGACATATGTTTCCCTTTCTAATGCTGACCAATAAATTACTTCATTAGCAAGTGATCATTTGTTGATGAAACATAATTAATGATGATTAGAAAGCAATAAATTGATTAATCCGATTCCAATTACTTTATATAGACTTATCGCATTTCTTGGTTTTCTTTTGTTTTGTTTTTTCAAAAGACAAAATCTAGATCGCTTTTAACATCGATTTGAATGTGTTACCTTATTAATTTTACCGCAGTTGATGACATGAGAAATTTAATTTGGTGGCACATTGGATTGGAATGTAATTACGCATCGATTTGTTCATAATCTTTTGCATATGTTCATTCTATTAATGCATATGTTCGTTCTGTTGCAAAATGATTTTCGATGGATGCAATCAAATAATCATCGCCATATAACATTTTTAATGAGATTTTTTGTTTTATTTTTTGATTTAGTAGGTAAACTTTCGTACAGGGTGTTAACTTTGTAGGAAAAAACCTCGGGCATATTCGTGATACGGAGAAAATTTTAATAGCTGAATGGCAACTTAAGAAAGACTACCGAAAAAAAGAAAGGTTATTTTTACATGGGGTTTCTATGAAAGGTCTTAAGTGCCCTAATAAGTTTTCAAGGAAATGTCCAATGAGTGTATACGTTGGATTTGATAATTGAATTTGCAGCTTAAGAAAGATAATTGTTATTGGGGCACTAAAGACCTTTCCTAGGAACCCTATATAACAATAATATTTCTTAAGCTGCAAATTCAATCATCAAATCCAACGTATACACTCATTGGACATTTCCTTGAAAACTTATTGGGTCAATTAAGACCTTTCCTAGGAACCCTATATACCAATAATATTTCTTAAGCTGCAAATTCAATCATCAAATCCAACGGATACACTCATTGGACATTTCCTTGAAAACTTATTGGGGCACTAAAGACCTTTCCTAGGAACCCTATATAAGTTTTCAAGGAAATGTCCAATGAGTGTATCCGTTGGATTTGATGATTGAATTTGCAGCTTAAGAAATATTATTGGTATATAGGGTTCCTAGGAAAGGTCTTAATTGACCCAATAAGTTTTCAAGGAAATGTCCAATGAGTGTATACGTTGGATTTGATAATTGAATTTGCAGCTTAAGAAAGATAATTGTTATTGGGGCACTAAAGACCTTTCCTAGGAACCCTATATAACAATAATATTTCTTAAGCTGCAAATTCAATCATCAAATCCAACGTATACACTCATTGGACATTTCCTTGAAAACTTATTGGGTCAATTAAGACCTTTCCTAGGAACCCTATATACCAATAATATTTCTTAAGCTGCAAATTCAATCATCAAATCCAACGGATACACTCATTGGACATTTCCTTGAAAACTTATTGGGGCACTAAAGACCTTTCCTAGGAACCCTATATAAGTTTTCAAGGAAATGTCCAATGAGTGTATCCGTTGGATTTGATGATTGAATTTGCAGCTTAAGAAATATTATTGGTATATAGGGTTCCTAGGAAAGGTCTTAATTGACCCAATAAGTTTTCAAGGAAATGTCCAATGAGTGTATACGTTGGATTTGATGATTGAATTTGCAGCTTAAGAAATATTATTGTTATATAGGGTTCCTAAGAAAGGTCTTTAGTGCCCCAATAAGTTTTCAAGGAAATGTCCAATGAGTGTATCCGTTGGATTTGATGATTGAATTTGCAGCTTAAGAAATATTATTGGTATATAGGGTTCCTAGGAAAGGTCTTAATTGACCCAATAAGTTTTCAAGGAAATGTCCAATGAGTGTATACGTTGGATTTGATGATTGAATTTGCAGCTTAAGAAATATTATTGTTATATAGGGTTCCTAAGAAAGGTCTTTAGTGCCCCAATAAGTTTTCAAGGAAATGTCCAATGAGTGTATCCGTTGGATTTGATGATTGAATTTGCAGCTTAAGAAATATTATTGGTATATAGGGTTCCTAGGAAAGGACTTAAGTGCCCCAATAAGTTTTCAGGGAAATGTCCAATGAGTGTATACGTTGAATTTGATGATTGAATTTGCAGCTTAAGAAAGATTATTGGTATATAGGGTTCCTAGGAAAGGTCTTAAGTGGCCTAATAAGTTTTCAAGGAAATGTCCAATGAGTGTATACGTTGGATTTGATAGTTGAATGGTAGTTTAAGAAATATTACTGAAAGAAAAAAATATTACTTGTATATAGGATTCCTATAGTAAAGGTTTTAATTGCCCCAATAACTTTATAAGGAAATGTTCAATGTGTGTATTTATCAGTATTAAAATAGCTGCGCCTAATCGAATAAAAATGATTGCAGGATCCCCAAGCGGATGATTTAAAAAGTTAGAATAGCAAACTCTGCAGCAAAGCGAAATAGACAAGAAATGTCAAATACAAAATCGTAAAGCATTGCCTAATGAGTAGGAACCGACATCAGGGACAAACAAAATACGTACACCGAAGTCAATAAATGCTTGTCAAAAATTGTATCGTCATGTCCTCTAATGCAGTGATACCTGAAATGCTTGTCGAAGTCCGAGACAATATAGTTTTCCATTAATTCAAATGTGAATTGCCTCTGACGGAGTGCATTTTAAACAGTTTCTGTACTAGATTTCTGTTCATATAAGTGCTATTTGTTCTATCATTTTTGAATGGGACAGAAATGCACTAATAACGCGTATGTGTCAGGGGTGGACAGTCCAATGGTTAGCACGCAGGCATTGCATTCGGACGACCCGAGTTCGATTCCCGCCTCTGCCCTAACTTTCCCAGTGTTCACGCAGAGTACGGGCACGATAAATATATGGATCGGGTCGATATACCTTCTATAGAGGTTGGTGGTATGAGACAGAGGGTAGGTCTCTGTGGATGCCGCCCTTTCTAGACTCCGGTTTAAATTGGGTGGCCCTCCCCTGCCATCCAAATAAATACCTTACACCTTTGTGTATTTCGGGCGGTCTGAATGGTAAGAAAGAAAGTATACTCTTTAATTTGACAAGACTCAGAAGCTTTGTAATAATCAATTGATCTAGAAACTGGATTTCCCACTGAAAAATTTTGTTATTTACTATTTACATCTATCTTTTAACTGGGAGATCTATTTATCTTGAAGAAGAACGATATGTGTTAAACAAATGCCTTCTGTTACAGTTTTATTATCGATTCCTACTCATTACATATGGCTGTACAGTTTTATATAATATATAGGCTTATTTCGTCCATCCTTACGTTACTGAATCTTAATTTTTTAAATAATCCACTAGGGGCACTACAGTCACTTTTACTCAATCGGGCATGGTCACTTCACTAGATAGACCTAACGTGTAGACTCATGGACGTTTCTTTACAAAGTTATTGGGGTGCTTAAAAACATTCCTAGGAACCTTGTACTTTCATCATATTAATACTTGATAGCATTTCTGTACAAATTACCCTATAATCCTTACTCTTTAATTTTAATATAAAAACAAAACACACACAGATTGATAACATTTAGAGACAAAAGCTAAAAATATCAATAATTCTAAACACCGTGCTTTTCAATACCAAATGGTTTAAACAATAGCAACGTGCTTGTTTGCTTTACTTAATAATCTTCCCCTTATAGCAGAATGCATCCTATCTGCTTTCTTCCAATAATTTTCACACAAAAGAACACGATTTGGAACTCGTGCTAAGAGTTAAATAGTGATTAATGAATAAATGCTCTGACGGGAGAAATATTGTTAAAATAAAGGCTTGTGATCGATCGATGTTTCGATTAATCGTTATGTAATGGGAATCGAATTTATTCATGGATATTTAAACTAGACTAACTTTGATCATGAATTTGTTAGAAAATGGTTTGAAACCTAAATGCTCTATTGTGTAAGAATAATGGAATGGAAATACATGTTATTGATTTTCCAATGATGGGATTTGATATTATAACATCTTTTGATTACAATTGAATTATTTTATCATTATCTTACGTGCTTCAATGCTGATATATCAATTATGTCTTTGATGCGTTTAATTTGGTATAAATAAAAAAAAATCGCCATTCGTTTTCTAATTAAAAAATCTGATGTGCGCAACACATGACTTTTCTTATATAATGCAATTAATTTACTACTTTTACAGTTAAAAAAAATGTTATTCTTATAGTATATACTTATATTCTTTCCAAGATATTGAATTTTCGACAATTAGTCGTCATTTTCATTGATTTAGCGTCATTTTAATCTATTTGGCGCGATTTTCGTTAATTTGACAACATTTAAAAAAGTCGCCAAGTTGGCGACATTCCGCCAAATTCGTCGCCAAAATCTCGCCAAGCTTTACTGATGGAGAAACAAGTTATTCTTATAGCAGATACATGACTATTGGCGTTCAAATACAAAAGTATTACTGGAGGCTGGAGGTATCTTTTCTCATGAATGGAACGAGCTAGATCCACGAGAATGATGTCACCGAATTTATCGCATGGTATTACATTTGAAAAGTGAACATGTTTCTCAATAGGAAATATATTTTTTTTATTTTATGACTTTTTGATAATTTTTTAAAAAATGTGAAATATCTCGAGAACGGTTCATGTTATCGTTCTAAAATTTATGTTAATCGTTTTCTAATGAAAAATTACATAAAAAATGTCTATTAGCATAACTTTATTAGCGGTTTAGAATTTTTGACGATTTTTTCAAAATTTCACTCGAAAATTTAGGGGGATTCTGAACATTTGATTACGTTTAAAAACAATAGACTTCCAGTGTTTACGGATTGTGATTTTTGTACCAAATTTCGTTCGAATCGGTCCATTCGTTCGTCAGTTATAGTCTCCACAGACTCACTGACACACACACACACACAGAGACATCACTTCAAAAATGTTTGATTCGTGATCAGGGGTGCTTGAAACGTGTTCGCCCGTTGAAAACTCTATTTCGAATTTTCGACCTCGTCACAATACTTCCCTTATACATTATGTATATAAGGAAAGTAAAAATTACATTAGAAATGATCATTTGCGTAATATTATTAAAGGTTGTGATTTTTTGATGATTCTATCACAATTTCATTCGAAAATTCGAGAGTCTTCTTAACATAGGATTGCGTTTAAAATCAATGGGGATCCAGTGTTCTCTGATTGTAACATTATGTACCAAATTTCGTTCGAAACTCTATTTTTTGTGAAATATCGTATTCACATACTCACGGACACACCCAAATACACGTACACGATACACACATACAGACATTATCTCAAAAACGTTCCATTCGAGTTCAGGGATGCTGGAAACTCTGCCATCCAAAACTCGAAATCAAATTTTCGCCTATACATTATACCTATACATTATGCCTATACATTTTACTACGTATAGATGCAAAGCAAAAATACAGTGCGAGTCACTGTTCTCATGTATTCGTATTCCATACCTGATGATTTACAAAAATGGGTCCAATTGTCTGTAATTTGCAGTGCCCACTTTAACGACAAGAGCTTGCAAATTCGTCCCAGTAGCTTAACGGTAGAGCGTCGGCTGGTCTGTTTGGAGATCCAGGTTTCGATTCTCGATTGGGGCAGCGAGGTTCTTTACAATGACGCCCGAAAAAAATCAACCCTGTAGTTTAGTGCAAAGATGTCGAAGGTCTGAAGACCCCAGACCGTGCGACTCGCATAGTGGGTTTAGAGTAGCTAGCTGCACGGCCGGGAAAGGATACCTCCTGCACTCAGGCGACACCCAAGGTCTACCATCCCGCCAAACGAACATTTATTTAGATCTAGAAAGATAACAATTGATGAAAAATATTGTGATTAAACAGACAGTTTTACATTATATTTGAACTTGACAAGTACGTCCATTTTTCAAAAATGGGAAAAGAGTTATTGCGAATATAGATAAAAAGATCATTGAAAAATAGTGAGGTATAACAACATAATGAAAAATAGATTAACATTAAAGAAAATAATAAAATTTTAAAAGTAAAATTTAGAAAATATATGGAAAAAAAAAAAAATTAAGGCACATGAAAAACAAAAACAGAAATTTAGAATAAAATTTAGAAAAAAAAAATTAGAAAAAATACAAATAAAGAGTCAAAAGAAAAAGAAAAATCCGAGAAAATAACAGTTAACATAGCTTTTCTTTTTTTTTTCTTTCAAAGAAAATGTGGAGGGAACACAATAAGTTCATATAAGTTAATAAGAATGGAATAAAGGGATTTATTGATCAAAATTAATTGAGAGCAGAATCTACTCATATGCTTAGGTCACTTTATTAGAAATTTCCATGGCAACAAGAATACAGTTTTTAATTTTATCTACTGAAGGGGATTTTGAACGAACTTTGGAGAACCAAATAGGTTTATTAGAGAGGGAGGGTTTGCAGAGAGATGAAAATTTTTAGAAAAAAGACAATCGAGAATGTAATGGTCAACGTCACCGAATTTATTGCAAATACAGTTAGAGGTGGATTTCATTTTGAAAAAGTATAGGTCATCAAGAAATAACCTCTGTGTCGAAGGCCTGAAATTGACCCTAGTACGACTAGTACTGATTCAGTGGAATCTGGAGGATTGTGCTCCGATTTCAATTTGAGAGGATAATGACCACGCAGGATACTAACCTGGGTAGAAGTAGTAATAAGAGGAAGCTAACCTGAGGTAAAAATAGCAGGATGTGGTCAGTCAGAGTATCAGTTGCCCGCCAATCTGACATTAGAGTGGGGAGAATACAGAGTTCACTTCGACGATACGAGCTTGCAATTTCGTCCCAGTAGCTCAACGGTAGAGCGTCGGCTTGCTGGTTCGGAGATCCAGGGTTCGATTCCCGGTTGGAACAGCAAGGTTCTTTACAAATTTTACTTCTAAGATGATGTGGTGAGCCATTATACCATCAACTATACATTTTTGCTTTATCTACAATACATGGAATGTATAGGGAAAGTATTGGAATGTCTGAAATCCGAACCCGCATTATTGACGGATCTACAAGTTTCAGGCACACACGTGTACACCATTTTAATGCGACGTGTATATGTGTGTTCGTGTGTGTAAGTGCGTGCGTGTGCGCGCTTGTATCTGTCTTTTAGTGCGTCTGTGCAATGTATGTATCCACTGTAACACACAAACCATTCTGCTGTGTATTTACACTGAGGAATAAGGAAGAAGACACTCTGAGAGCTCAACTACTTTTATTCACACCCCTTACTTTCAAGTGCAGTGTTTTTATAGCTGCCTTCGTAGAAGTGTTCAGCCCCGCTTACTAGGCTGACGTCATTTCCGGGACATAATAGATTTGCATATGTCACACTCCTCCATCATCAGTTAATGTCCTTAGGGGTTACCAGTAATAGTGCAGTCTGCCATGACGTTTCCAGATTCTTACGGATAGTCTTAATGGCATTTCTGGTATCGCGGGTGCAATGAATTCCTTTGGTTCAACTGAGGCTCTTGGACTTGGAATTGTGGTTTCAGTTTCTGGATTAGAGTTTCGACGAGCTTTGCTTTGATGTTACAGGGGTTTTGAGATTTTCAGAAATATCCTCCATTGTAGGATCCAAATCAGGTATCTCCATAGGTTCCCGCATACTAGGCTAATGTCATTTTGGTGACATAATAGATTTGCACATTCCACGCTTTCGGCGAAATTGCACAAGCATTTGGTAGGTTCGTCACTTGTAGGTGTTCCTAGTGCTAGTTTGGTACGTTTCGAGAAAAAAAAAATCTCGGATTTCATAAACCCGGCTTTTATTTGCGAAATGTCTAGTGAAATAAAATATTAAAAGTACCTATATATTAATTAAATGCTTGTTTGGTGCACAATTTTTTAGAATGAAATGAACATGACTTACTCATCTATTTTAATTTTTAAAGCAAATACATACGTAGCTAACGTTTACAGATCCCATTCACAAATTCTAAAATTACTGATAATTTCAGTGTTAAAATTTACTAATAAAGCGCCAAACTTTTCTACACATAATAATAGCAAAGTGTTTGTTTGTTACAAATTAATCTTTCCCTCATTGTGGCTTCCCTTCTGTTATCTGCCAATAATGTTCGCACAAAAGAACATGGTTTGGAACTCGTGGTGAGAGCTAAATAGCGATTAATGAATATAGTGTGAGAACAGGAAGATTGCTAAAATAACAGCCTGTGATCGATTGGTGTCTCTGTTAATCTTTATATAATTAGAATCGAATTTATTCCTCATTTATTTCAACTAAACGCTATCTATGATGTCTGATTTCAGATAGAAAAGGATATAAACATTAATTTTCTGAAAGAATAATGGACTGGAAATAATTTTACTGTAGTTATGTAATATAATAGAGATTGATGTTTAAATATCATTGGATAAATGCAAGAATGATTTTGTTTCATTTGCATTTTATTTCTTAATACTATTATATGGAGAAATTAGTATTCAATCATACCAAAGACAGGGACACAAACACTCTTAGAAAATTATCTCTTAAATTGTTTTATTACTTTAACAGTGTGTGGTCCTTAGCGTCGAGCATAGTTAGCTCAATTGAAAATTGGCTCAGTTGGGTTCTGTCCCTTGATCGAGTTTCAGTTTATGTCCCCTGATGGGGTTTCGCTGGGGTTCTGAAGACTTTATCCCTCCCTACATCATTTTGTCCACTCCGGAAGAGGAATAAAAAAATAATCATTAGAGGGCTAATTTGCTTTTATTTTGCTTGCTGTGCTGTACTTTTTGTATCTATATTAAAAATTGTTTTTTCTTTTATAGGTAAGACAGAACTTATCTTGGAAATCTTTTTAATGGTAAGCAAAATATCATATGTTTTTAGTGGCAATTGATTTTGAAAACAGTGTCATTAAAAAAATTAAATCACTCTATGCATAAGTTAGGAAAAAATAGGCACAGCACTGATATAAATAAACGCAACATGCGACTTTCATTTCACCTCCATGCCATCTTTTTGATGTCAGTTTGTTGGTGTTTTAGCTCTGACAAAGGAGATGCTGTATATCCTCGAAACAACTGTTGCTTATTCTTCGACCCAGACCATCCAACCTACCCGAAGGCGTAAGGTATCTGTTTGGGTGGCCTGGGAGTGCCTCCCAATTTAGACCGCAACCTAGGAGGCGGCGACATCCACAGGGGCCGTAGACATCTTCTTCTTCCACCACTCTCTTGGAAGGATTTACGAACCCACATATTTAACATGCCCGTACTCCACGGGAACAGTTTGGGCAGAACCGGGAATCGAACGCTGGTCGTTTGAGTGCAATTCCCTCGCGCTAACCACTAGGTTGTTCCACGCAAAATAGCTGTTGCTGAATTTATTCTAATTTATGCTTAATTTATCTGCATATTTTTTATCCTTTGCACAAAGTTTTTTCTTTATTTTATAAGTTTGACGTCAAAGTGCCTTATTTTCTATTCTTCATAACATCTGAATTTAATTCATAATTATTTAGCCCCTTTTGTCTGTGGCTTTGTTGCTCTGTTTAGCACAGCGTATTCCCTGAATCCCCGTATGCTGTATTTATTTTAATTTAGACCCAATTCCGCAGTATATTTTATTTCTCTTTATACATTAAATTATCCTAGTTCACAGTTTGAGAGAGGCTCAATTCATAAAATTACCTCGTGAATTTCTTTGACTAGTCAAATTTTATGGAAAGAAGTTCTTTTCGAAAAATGTATAGGGAATTTTCTTAAATATGTACTTTTGTGATTTGGAACGTTATATGTATTATCGGACATTGTAGTGGATTGTGGAGCCTAAAATTGCCTATCGAAAGTTGATAACTTCATTAGATGCACAAGCCGTTAAGTAGTGTGGAACCGTACAGTTGGTATAGGTCACTGCATGAACTCAATACCGGGCGCTGCCTGAACTCAATACCGGTCGCTGCAAGAACTCAATACCGGTCGCTGCAAGAACTCAATACCGGTCGCTGCAAGAACTCAATACCGGTCGCTGAATGAACTAAATATCTGATTCCAAGTCAATAGGAATGTATGTCAATGAATTCTTATGTATTTGGTTTAGAGCCAGAATTTAGAAATTAAATAACTTTTATGCTGAAAATTAATGGGTTTTTGAATAAACCTCTATTAAACTTTTATACTGAAAATTAATGGGTTTTTGAATAAACCTCTATTTAGAAAGTAAATGTCCCAGTAAAATGTTCTTTAGCTTATAAATTTATTCTATTTTATTTTGAAGAAAGTTCTACCATCTTCAGTTTTAGAATTTCCCAGCTTCAGACATGCAGCGACCTCAAGAAAAAAAAAATGAGCTCCAACTTCCTATTCTACGCATCTATTCCACCTGTTTTTCTTGTATTCTCATGAATACCAACACTACAGAAATCAGATTTTGAACTTATTCCAACGCCCTACAAAAATATTCTATTTTTCCAGTGTGCTGCTTTTGTTAGCGGGGATTTCAAAGCAGTTGCCAGATGCACAAGCGTAAATATTTTATTATTCTATAAATATAAGCCATTGCTGGATTGGTTATTGGGAATGTGTTATTTTATGGTGCTGTGAAAAATATCGGAGTTGAATAAAAGAGGCCAAAGTAAAATTAAGGTTATTGAATTTTAACGTATTTTACAGACGTTGTAAATCTTTTAAAACTTATTTCGACTTAAATATTAATGCTACAAATTCGCCAAATTGATATCAAAATTTCGAATAAAAAACCTTTTTAAGTAAATGGCGCAAAACTGAAACTTAAAGCGTTGTACTACACCTGATATTTGAAAAAAAAAATTAAACGACTGAATCCAGATAGACAACATTCATAGTTCCTGTGTAGCGTAAGCAAAATTGTTGTTGCCAATCAGCTGTTATTTTTCTGGTGTATGTGGTCTTCTTTACGTAACCAAAAGAAGGGGGTTAAAAAGCCCAGCCTAACATTGTTATATTTCATGATCACAAAACCAACATATACGGGGCGTTGCTAATGTAAAGAGGAATCCAAATGCAGTGGCTAGCTTCTGTTTGCCTCTTTTGCTCATTTTACTTCAGCGCACAACAGCCTATAACTAATAGAAAGAAAACTTACTATATGCCTCAATTTTGCAAACCTCTTGTAACTGAGGAAGCCTTTTGTTATACACTCAAACCTGTTTTTGTGCTGTTTCTTTTTTTGTGCGATTTTTTATTTATGCGATTTTTTTTGTGCGGTATATGAAAATTTCAATCAAATTGGAACATAATTGACGAAGTTATCAATTAAAAAAATTAGTAGGTTTGATCGGCCATTTCGTTTTTGATCGGCCATTTTTGATATGTATTTCATCACATTACATAAGTATTGCGTCAGCCAATTACATTACATATGTATTGAATTCTATAATCGCATAATTTAATTGTTGAACGAACAAGAATTTCCATGTAAATAAAAGAAATGTGCAATAGCATATTGCGATGGAATTCTTGCGTAGCAAAGCAAAAATGCATTGATCGTAAATAAACATTGAAGGACATCTGCATCGTGTTAGTTCGGGTTTTCCTGAAACTGACTGCGTGTCTCATTAGGTCACTGACTTGGTTTTTTGCTAATGAGATAGTTGGCGACTAGTCTCATGGTTTATTTTGTTTGTTTTAACGAGTAGGCAGAAGAAGTTTACTTGAAGGGAGCAAAGAGTTGCTTTTTTTTATTCGTCTCTGATCTGCGCAAGTGACAAGTCCGCTAAATAAATTGATTTAATAAAAAAGAATATTACGTGTGTTTTAATTTTTAAATCTACTATTAATTGACGTCCTTCAAAGTGCTTTCACATTCCTGTTGTCAGACTACGAAGGATAATGGTTATACGTTTTGTATGTTGTTGTTGAGACCCAGACCGTCCGACCTACCAGAAAGGTGTAAGGTAACTGTTTGGACGGTCGGGAAGTGCCAGCCAATTTAGACCGGAACCCAGTGGGGGAGGCATCCACAGAGACCGTACCCTCCTTCCCCAACCCCATTAAAGCGCTGAAAAAGGCGACACTGGATCATCAATTCTGGTCGTTGCGCTGGAAGCGCAATTCTCAAAGAACAGTATGACCTTGATCCCCCGATGCTAGTCGTTGTGATAGCGCAATTCTTACTGTCGTACTTTTTTCTGCTTACTAACAAAAACTATTTATTCCCAGCTAATACAGAGTTTTAAACAAGTTAAAAAGCATTCTGGATTCCTGCTCTTAAGAATATGATTAGAGCCAATAGCAATATATTACCAATAATTCACTGAGCCGGAAAAAACTTGTTAGAAAGCTTTTTTGATAATTATATCTCGATAATAAAAAATAAGTGGCTTTTAACTCCGTAATTCTTATGGTAGTGTATCCGATACTTTATTTTTACTGCTCCTTCCTCGCAATGGCTATTTTTACGGTAGGGGATTGCTTAAAGATAATTTAAAATTTTTCCACAATAATGAATATTATACATAATGATTACAGTGAATAAAATTCGCAAAAAAGTATTTATTAACCAGATTTAATAAATTGCTTGATAATGATAGTCTGATAGAAAAAAAAAATAAAGCGGATATTATTAGACTCATATATTTTTATGCCTTTTCATGTTTTGCAGTTTTAGATGGTCAAATGTTTTAAATAAATAATGCATTTGCAATTTGATTGGGAATTAAAACAAAATATATTTCACTGACTATTATTAAGGCTACTGTAATAGACAGCTGATTAGTAAAATTAAATAAAATGTCAGAGAATTTATGCAATTTGTAAAGAACCTTACTGTCCCAACCGGGAATCGAACCCTGGATATACGAACTGGCCAGCCAACGCTCTACGGTTGAGATATTGGGACGAATTTGCACGCTCTTATTGTTGAAGTGGATTCTGCATTCTCCACCCTCTAATGTTAGATTGACGGGCAACTGGCAATCTGACTGACCACCTCCTGCTATTACTTTCCTTATATACATAATGTATAAGGAAAGTATTGTGACGGGGTCGAAAATTCGAATTCTAGTTTTCGACGGGAGAGCACGTTTCAAGCATCCCTGATCACGAATCGAACATTTTTGAGGTGATGTCTGTGTGTGTGGAGACAATAACTGACGAACGAATGGAGAGGTTCGAATCAAATTTAGTACAAAAATCACAATCCACGAATACTGGAAGCCTATTGTTTTAAAACACAATCGAATGTTCAGAACTCCCCTAAATTTTCGAGTGAAATTTTGAAAAAAATCATAAAAAATCAAAACCTGTAATAAAGTTACGCACATAGACATTTCTTATGTAATTTTTCCTTAGAAAACGATTGACATAAGCCTTAGAACGCTAGCATGAACCCTTCTCGAGATATTGGACATTTTTCAAATAAATTTATCAAAAAATCCCATAAATTAAAAAAAAAATATTAATTGTTGAGAAACATTTTTACTTTTCATATGTAATTTCTAGCGATAAATTTGGTAACGTCATTCTCGTGAATTTAACTCGTTCCATTCACGCAAAAAGATACTTTGAGTAATACTTTTGTATTTGAACGCACAATAGTCATTTATCTGCTGTAAGAAAAACTTATTTCTCAGTCCACAACGCTTGGCGAGATTTTTGCGACGAATTTGACGGAATGTCGCCAACTTGGCGACTTTTTTAAATGTTGTCAAATTAACGAAAATATCGCCAAAAGTATAAATATGGCGCTAAATCAATGAAAATGACGACTCATTGAGGAAAATTCAATATCTTGGAAAGAGTGCAAGTATCTACTATAAGAATAACATTTTTTTTTAACTGTAAAAGTAGTAAATTCATTGCATTATATAAGGAAAGTCATGTGTTGCCCACATCAGATTTTTTTGACTTTAGGTTAGCCTCCCGACACTCCTAATTTTACCCAGGTTAGTATCCTGCGTGATCCTCTCAATTTTGAAATCGTCGTTGAATGTTCCAATCTCCACTGAATTCGTATTAGTCATACTAGGGTCATATCCGGACCTCTGACATCTTTGCACCAACCTACAGGGTTGATTTGTCCCGGAGCCATAGAGAAGAACTTTGTTGCTCCAACCGGGAATCGAATCCTGGATCTCCGAACTGGCCAGCTCCGGCGCTTTATTGTTGAGTTATTAGGATGAAATTGCAAGCTCTTATTGTTGAAATGGACTCTGCAAATTATTATTTATCAGTAAAAAAAAAATGTGTGCTGAGGACCACACTGTAGAAGTGAAATTATGTTGGAAAGAGCGCAGCTACTACTATGAATCATCTTTTAGGTTTAGAGGTTCCAAACCCAATGAAAAAGATAAAACTATGAAAAAGGTAAAACAATGAAAAAGTAAAAGAGGAACCAAATTCTGAATTTGAATGATAAATTTAGACGCATAATATTCGACATGTTGAGTATTCCACTGCTGCTCTTAAAGAAAAACACAAATATTCTCAATTATCACGTTTTAAATAGGATGCAGATTTATATGTTTTTGAATATTTTGACCCCTGGGATAAAAACATGTTAATTTCAACAAATCTCGAAATTTAAAAGTAATCCGATCAGTTTAGCGCTATTTTTATATAACATATTCTTCTATTAGAAATGTTTTATACAGGTAATACAGCTTAACGGGTATATGAAATCCGATGGCACAAATACATGTTGGATTCTGTATGGAGGTCCACAGATATGTCAAATTATAGCAATGGTTTCCTGTTACGCATTCTCAATAGATGAATTCGGGCTCACTTTCGAGAGTCCTAATTGCTCAACTTAAAATTGAGCCTGAACTGCTCAAATTAAAATTGAGCCTGAACTGCTCAACTTAAATTTGAGCCCGAAGTGCTCAACTTAAAATTGAGCCCGAAGTGCTCAACTTAAAATTGAGCCCGAAGTGCTCAACTTAAAATTGAGCCTGAAGTGCTCAACTTAAAATTGAGCCCGAACTGCACAACTTAAAATTGAGCCCGAATCCACTCGAAAACAAAATATATTTTTAACTATCCCACTTAATTTTCACCCATTTTCAAAAATGTCCGTTTGTAAAAATGGGCAATTAAATTTAGATATCAGGCACAAATAATGCATAAAAAATTACTTTGAACGCTGAAGCTTTGGAATAACTTACATTGAAAATAGAAAAAATCAGTATCATGAATATCACATAATGACATTAAAATAGTATCAATATGGCTGTTTGTAGTTTGTAGTAGCAAAATTTATATTGACCTTTTCGTTTTTATACCCAATATTTTGTAAGCATTTAGTTTATATTTTGGATATAAATCATTTTTTGAAATATTTCATTTCTAGTTTTGCCGTGTTTTACAATCAAAGAGATTTACAAATAGGTTTATTGCACACTACTTTATAGAGCTACATACATTCAACAAACAGCAGTCTTAGAGCATGCCAGAGACAGTGACCCGAGTATAAGCAATGTGAAAGTTATTTAAACAAAGCCATAAAACACTCCAGTAGGAATATAATATATACAGAACCCCCACTCACCTAGTTCTAATTATCACCAAATAAACTCTTTTCGTGCATTGTTAGCAGTGGACTGGATAACGTCTAAGACACACTGGAGTTATTTTTTAGTTCTTTATACATTATTTGTTTACTCCCGCCAGTCGCCAACCGATTGAAGTTGATTCCATTAATCTTCAATGTCCATGCTGATAGATTTAACTGATGGGATGGAGTGGACAATAATAAACAACGTCACATTTTGCTATACAGCACTTTCTTGCATAGAACGATAATACCCATTTATCAAGACTTCAAATGACAAGTCAGACACCTGTTAGCAATAACTTTTTAGTAATAAAGTAAAATGTGATTTTCTTTGATTTCAAAGTTTTTACCAACATTTTCCAATAATTTGGAGCCCGAGCCCGAATTACACTTAATACAGCAGAGATTGAATTCGATTCGGGTTCGGGCTGAGCCGGTCTCATCTCTAATTCGCAACAGTATGATGTCACCTGCTTTACATATTTCCATGACCGGTTGATCTGACGGATTTCCGTTATAATCCTGAAGAAGTTTTCAAAAAATTCATTCTTCATGGAAGTTTTCAAAAAATTTCCTAGCATATCTTTCTCGGTCACTATAAACTACTCTTATTCACAGCGAGATGTTTGGTCAGGATCTCTTCGGGCTGGAAAAGACAATGACTATTTTCATGAAAATGGCAAGATGAAGAACTTCTCGAAATGATTGGCAGTAAGTGGCGGCTCGTGCATAGGCACTGCGGGAGCAACAGTGCTCTGCCTCCCTCGCAGCCTCGCGTGCAGCTTCCTATGTGCGCATGCGCACAACAGTCAAACACCACGCTTCAAAGTTCCAGCGGCGTGGTGTTTGACTGTTGTTCGCATGCTCAAGTCGGAAGCTGCACGCCAGGCAGCGAGGAGGAGAGAGCACTGTCGCTCCCGCAGTGCCTATGCACGAGCCGCCCCTGCTTACAACACTAACGCTGATTCCAATTTTCTAGTTATTAAAATCAGCGAATCGAGTTTTATGCTGCTGGTGAAAGTTATTCCTGAATCTACAATGTGAGATTTATAGATATAGGTGTCTACATCCCTTAGTGAATATAGTCTGTAAGGGCAAATCAACCGTTGCCATTCGCCGAGTTAATAATTGGAAGAAATAAATGTTTAAGTTTTAAGAAATTAGGAAAATGACATTTGCGAACGAAATCTGAAAACAAAAAAAAAAATAATCTTTTATAAGAAAGTGTGGAGTCGTAAATTTAAAGTTCATTTTTATAGGTACTCTTTTCCAGTTTCGAACATGACCCATCGATTTTTGA
The DNA here is from genome assembly GCA_951213105.1 of Amaurobius ferox. NCBI lineage: Eukaryota > Metazoa > Arthropoda > Arachnida > Araneae > Amaurobiidae > Amaurobius > Amaurobius ferox. Next base: position 85,394,036 of record OX578138.1, read on the forward strand.
ATTTTTGCCGAAAGATGAATACAACCGCGAAATTTTCCTCCAGAATCATACGCATTTTGAGCAGCGGCAAAAAAATTCAGTCGTAAAACTTTCTCTCTTCTACAGAGAATAAATCTGTTAGAGGACCACACGTTCCACAGATAAGTAACTGACTGAATTTCCAGCGAAACTTGAACGGCACATTTTAGATGCACTTAGCTATCTGCTTCCAAAATTGCATCGAAATCTTCAGATGGCACACACTAATACTGGAATATTAAACGTCCCGATAACGTTGCGAGTTAGGTGCAGAGTTCTAAGCTTGAAGGAAGAAACTGTAAAGCATAGGTGCATGTTAAAATTGAAGTACAGTTTTAGAACCTGGGGGTTCTTAAATTTATTCGAATTTAAGATTATAAGACATAGTGCTATAATTTATAAATATATTTTAAAGTGATATTTAAACACTTATATATATATATAATTAATTTAAAATAAAATATTTAATAATAGAGTAACGGATAAGGTGTCTAATATCTGCCACGTCGAAGATTTAATTCAGATTTCTCCCTTAGGCTGTTCAGTCGGATTGCGTTAAGCAAAGTGGGAAAATTAAACCTTTTACCTGAATAGAACTTTTTGGATTTTCGGTATCATTATTAGATCGAAGTAAATATTTCCACCAGAAAAATTCTGAAATGATTGCTCCAAATAGTTTTCAGCTCTCTGGTCTTTTGTAAAGGACAAATACATGCAATATGTGTTACATTGTGTTGCGGTATTAAAGTTGTCAGCTTAGGCGATTTTGTAATTTCGTCATTGTCATCAGCAGGAATGTAATTTTCTGTATAAAACAGCTAAGTGCAATATCTTTTACATTATATCGGAATATTAAAATCGTCAAATTAAGATTTTTGGAAATTTAGTCATTAAGATTAAGAATATAATTTTTTGTATAGACCAGTCAGATCAAATAATTTTTGCGTTATGTCGTGCGTCGTGGTATAGTCGTCAGCTTACGCGATTTTGTAATTTCGTCATTACCGTCAGGAAAAATATAATTTTTTTTATATTGAACAGCTAGGTGCAATACTTTTTACATTATATTGGGATATTGAAATCGTCAACTTAGATTTTTGGAAATTTCATCATTACGATTAGGAATATAATTTTTTGTATAGGACAGTCAGATGAAATATTTTTTGCATTATGTCGGGGGTATTAAAGTCTTCAGCTTAGGCGATTTTGAAATTTGGTCATCGCAAATCAGCAAGAATATTTTTCCCTTCACAAACAAATCATAAATAAAAAATTATAGAATTCACTTAGGGGCGAATCAAAGTTAATGTTTACAAGAAAATACAACCAAAAATATAAACATCCATTTTTTACGTAAATCTCGAAAAGGAGAAAATGGCGGTTTTGGAAATTGAAGCGTCGAGATGTTATAGTTTCATTCTTTTCGATTATTCTATATATATATATATATATATATATATATTACTGGGTCTCCAATCTTTCGTAGATGAAAAAAAATTTAAAACTTTCTTTCTAAACTTTGAAATGACTACGTATTTTACATTCGCTTAGAAGACTGCTTCGAAAAATCTTGTCAAAATCGGCAGATGGCAAATGTGTACTGGAATATTAAACATCACAGTAACTCATGAAATATTAAGGGTCGAAAGAATTTCGAGATCGGTTACCGAAGTTATAAAGCGAGGTACTATGTAAATCATGGAATGGAAATACAGCTCAGAAGCCGGTGTTTCGAATTTTTTAATAGCACTTCTGTGCCGAAATTTAAGATTCAGAGGTATAATTCTAAACTTCTTATTTAACTACGATGTGAAGTCGTAGTCAAATAAGAAGTTTAGAGGAAATATATAGCTTGATATGAAAAATATTGAAAGAGTAAAAATGAAAACCTGGAATACCATGAGAGTGAAAATATAACGTGAAAGAAAATGTATTTTGTATGCAAATTTCCTTAAGATATCAAATGATATCTTTTTGAGGATGTGGTCACGAACAGTTCACGTGGTATTACTAGTGTTTTCTAAATTTTAATGCCTTTAGAAACTTACGGATATTTGCCAATTTATTCAATTACATTTAACCTTCACAGTATAATTCATAATCTAAACATATATAAAATAAACTGATAGATAAGAAATGTTTGTGTTTGTAATATTAAAATCTGTTGTATTTCACACCTCTTTTCGTACAAATGAATAAATTTAGATATTGAGGCAAAACAATAAAAATTAGAGCTTTATATCAACAACTCGGAAATAATCAATAGGTATTTTATTGTTACGGATAAAATAAACATTCCAAATTTATAGTAATCGCTCGATTTTTTTTCCATAGATATCATGCTCATTATTGAAAAGTAAAATTTCAAAAACAGCACATAGCTTTAAGGAATGGCGTAGGATACTTAAAAAGCATTAATTCATGTAATAATAGTAAGCGTAATATAATTTTTAGATATATTTTTTAATTAAAAATTATGCAACAATTATGCAATTTTAGTTTTAGCTAGTTCTAAATGGTCGCATCTTAGAATTCCATAACTGTCATTTGTTTTTAATTAAAATTTACATACACGATAGTTAATATTACAGTTTTGAACATAATTATTTTTATGATTTTCGAAAACAATATTTTCAACACAGACTTTCCCCTTGGAACACCCCTCTTCCAAAACTGCATAGGCCTCTGAAGTGTATTTTGTTGCGAAAATTTAATATTCCTTCAACGAAATCTTTTCTTTTGAGAACGAAACGGAAGAAAATACCGTACAAGATTTCCCATTTTGTGAGACAAGGGTTGCCAGAATGCTGCAGGTTGAAGGGTTTCCAAATTTGGCAATTTATCGCCAATTTAGCGACATTTGGCGATTTCCCGAAAGTTCGAGAAGCAGTCTGAAATAATCAATATTCTACGAGATATTATAGATTTACAGAAGTTTCTATGAAGAGTCTATAAAAGGAATCATCACTCAGTTAGAGAACAAGTAAACAAAATACGAGCTATATCGAATTGGGATTTTTGTCAATGTTTTGAGAATAATAGCAGCTGTTTTGTAAAATTATTTTCGTCAATGTTTTGAGAACAGTACCGGTTATTTTGTGAAATTAGTGAAAGATTTAAGTCTTGTTTTACTGTATATTGTTCCTGTTTACGCTGTGCTTGTGAATAAACGTGTTAGCCATCCAAAAATTTTTATTCGTTCTGATATCCTGAGTGCACACCCACTATTCCAGAAGATACGTTGCAACAATATATTGAAATTACAGTAGAAAATTCCCTCGAGCTGATCCATTTACTTGAGATCCATTTTCTTAGTCCATTTACTGGAGATATCCTTCCCATATACTCGTAAGCAGAAATAAATAAATAAATGGTTGATTCGAAATCAAGGATGCTCAAAACGTGGAAATCCATCAGAAACCGAGAGTCAACTTTTTACTAACACAATATTTTTTCCAAGGCATATATCATGTCTTTTAGGGAAAATAATTAGTTCTTTAAAATAAAAATCTGATGTGGGCAGCACATGACTTTCCTTATATAATGCAATGAATTTACTACTTTTACAGTAAAAATATAGATTCTTTTTAAAGTAGTTATTTGTATTATTTCTAAGATATTGAATTTTCGTCAATGAGTCGTCATTTTCCATGTCGTCATTATCAATGAGTCGTCATTGATATAGCGTCATTTTTATCCATTTGTCGAGTTTTCGTTAATTTAACAACATTTAAAAAAGTCGCCAAGTCGGCGACATTCCACCAAATTCGTCGCCAAAATCTCGTCAGGCGTTATGGACGAAGAAATAAGTTATTCTTACAGCAGATAAATGACTATTGGCGTTCAAATACAAAAGTATTACTCAAAGTATCTTTTTTCATGAATGGAACGAGCTAAATCCACAAGAATGTCACCAAATTTATCGCATGGTATTACATATGAAAAGTGAAAATGTTTCTCAATAGGAAATTTTTTTGTTTTTGTTTTATGACATTCTGATATTTTTTTTAAATGTGCAATATCTCGAGAACGGTTCATGTTAGCGTTCTAAAATTTATGCCAATCGTTTTCTAACGAAAAATTGCATAAGAAATGTCTATTTTCGTAACTTTATTAGCGGTTTTGATTTTTTGACGATTTTTTCAAAATTTCACTCTAATATTTAGGGGAGTTTTGAACATTCGATTGCGTATAAAAACAATAGGCTTCCAGTGTTTACGAATTATGATTTTTGTACCAAATTTCGTTTGAATCGGTCCATTCGTTCGTCAGTTATCGTCTCCACTGACACGCACGCACACTCACACACACACACACACACACACACACACACACACTCACACATACTTTCACACACAAACACACACAGACATCACTTCAAAAATGCTTGATTCGTGATCAGGGATGCTTGAAACGTGCTCTCCCGTCGAAAACTCGAATTCGAATTTTCGATCCCGTCACAATACTTTCCTTATACATTATGTATATAAGGAAAGTAAAAATATTCAATTGTAAAACTGAAAGGAGTAATTTAAATAAATATAAATCTTGAACTTTTTTAAAACACGGTTGTTTGAAATCCACAATGTTTGGAAATAAGAAACTGATAAAATATCTTGGAAAACTTTTAAAAGATGATAGACTTTATATGTATTTAGCGAACAACATATATTTTCTTTAACCTATATCATGTATTTTAGCGAAAGCAATTAGTTCTTAAAGATAAAAATATTCAATTGGAAACTAAACGGAGTAATTTAAATAAGTATAAATCTCTATCTTTCTTGGTGGTTTGAAGTCCATAATGTTTGAAAATAAGAAACTGATAAAATATCCTGGGAAATTTGGAATAGGTGGGACAGATTTTATAAATGCCCTTAACGATCTGCTCCGAAAATTTCTCATATCGGTAGATGTCTTGAAGGTCCATGTTAATACTGAAATATTAAACTCTGCGATAACTCATGGAATATTAAGGGTAGAAGGAATTCTAAGTTTGGCCGCCAAAGTTACAGCGTAAGTGCATATGTAAATTTTGTGAGTTATAGTTTGAGAAGCAGGTGTTTTGAATATACTTCCGCGTATACACAATTTATAATATACACTCACGGATAATGAAAGTTGCGCACCAAGAAGGAAGTATAGGATGGACCTGAAATTTTATTGAAGGATACAGATCAATGATATACATGATCACAAAAACAGCGCAGCAGAACACGTACAGAGGGAGCTGTGGCACGCAGTCCAGTCATCCTCAATAGCGCGTCGCACCGCCTCGTGCTGCGATACATGCAGAAATACGGTCCGACTTGGTGTCGAACAGACGCCTGATGTTGTTCTGCGACAGACGAGTCCACACCTGTTGGACGTTTCGTTCCAAATCCAGAAGATTGCGGTAACGAGGCAGCTGGCGTTTCAACTGGTCCCACACATGCTCGATAGGGAACAGGTCTGGGGAGCCGGCAAGCCATGGAAGTGTCTGGACATGACTCAGGCAGGCCGGGGCGACCAGAGCCGTATGCGGCCGGGTATTATCCTGCTGGAATTGTGCACCTGGAATCCCAGCAACGAATGGGAGCACATGGGACCGTAGAATCTCATCCACGTATCGCTGGTCAGTCAGTGTTCCAGCTACCACTACTAGAGCGGATCGGCTGTAGTAGGTTATGGCTCCCCAGCCCATGATGCCTGCTGGTGCCATGCTGGTGTGGCGCTCGATACCGAGGTTGGGATTATGGCGTTGTGCGGGGAGCCTCCTCATCCAGACACGATTATCATTGGTCCTCAAAACGAAGCGGCACTCATCGCTAAACACCACACATCGCCAATCTGTAGCGTTCCACGTTGCTCTGGCCCGGCACCACTGCAACCGGAGCCGCCGATGTTCCCGTGTTACCGGCAGCACACGTAAGGGACGCTGGGATAGCAGATTCGCTTCATTGAGGCGTCTAGATTTGGTTCGTGAGCACACAGCAGCCGCTACGTGTGCCTGTATCGCTGATGTGGTCGCTGTGGGCGCTATACGTACCCGCCGCACGATCATTCAATCCTCTTTATTCGTGGTATGCCTAAACCGTCCAGAGCCGGTCCTCCGTATCTCGGTGGCGTCCCGTGACCAGTGCTCCCAACACCGTCGGACGGTACAGTCCGAACGATCCACGTGACGGGCTATCTGGCGCGCTGACCACCCTGCGCTTTTCAAGCCTCTCTCGAAGTCCGTCAGTTGCGCATATCGACGTTTCTGGCGCCTACCCACCATTCTTTTCACTCTATACTCGTGCTTGCGTCGGTCGAAGCTTCTCTCATTGATGGGGCGTCAACTACACGCCGGATTATAAGGCAGCTGTCTCATGCTTGCAGCGCCACTCACGGGTGTACGGTCATGCGGAATCACACCAGACTGGGATCTTTTGGATACCAGCCCGCCATCTAGCTATTTATATCATTTCGCGGTTGTATCATGTTTCCTGCTTGGTGCACATCTTTCATTGTCCGTGAGTGTATAATAGTGCTGAAAATTCCCATAAGCTAAGCGAAAGAAAGATTTTTCAGCAAGAGATGCAAGTTATCAACTTGGGTGAAAACGCTTTACTTACATAGCAGCTAAGCTGCAATAAAACTTTCTTCATTCTACAAGATAGATAGATGTATATGTTTTAACTGTCGTTACGCATCCTCTGTAATTGTGTGTGTGTTGTCGGGATACAAGAATGAGTCCAAATTTCTGGATGACTAACACGTTTATTTTCAAGCACAGCGTAAACAGGGGCAATATACAGTAAAACGGCGCATAAATGCTCTACTAATTTCACAAAATAACTGATATTAATCTGAAAACATTGGTAAAAGTAATTTCACAGAACATCCGCTACTATTCTCAAATCATTGACGAATATACGCGTATATATGTAGCGCGTATCATGTCAACTGCTTTCCAACTGAGTGATGACTCATTGTATATACTTCCTGTAGGAACTTCTAGAAATCTCTCATATCTTGTAGAATATTCGTATTTCGAGGTATTTTTCAAACCTTCGAAAAGTCGCCAAATTGGTGATAAATCGATAAATATGGCAAACCCTGCTCTAGACTTCAGCATATGGCAACCATAGGTTCACATCTTATGCAAGGTTGCATTAGGAAAGGTCTTTTCTCCTTCAGGTTTTCAAAAGAGACTCCTGGGAGAGTATTTTATATATTTATAATACTATGCAAGTGTCAGCCAATTTTACTCTAGGCATAACAAAACAGCCATAAGGCGCGTAGACCATTTTCAATCAGGATAAAATATTCAATCGATTTCCAAACTTTTGCCCGGCAGATGAATAACAAGAAAGATCAATCATGCGTAAAGCATTGATTATGAAACACTTTCCAACTGAAATGCAATTTTATTTAAACACCTCTAAAATGTGATACATTCAGCGCTGATATATTTTAAATTATCACAGTACTATAGTAATTTATTATATTTGAAAACTTCAAACTTCATAAAAAAAAATTGAAATTTTTTTAAATGACGTCATCGAAATATAAATCGGTCTGGCTTCTATGTAAAAGCAATGAATGTTTTATTCATATCATCTTTATTCCAGTCTCCAGAGCTAAATAATTCTGCCTGAAAAAGTTCAGCAATTCTTATACAACTCATCTTACAATCACGTGTTTAGATGATCATGTAAACTCAAAAATATTGTAATTGTGTTGGCGCAGAATATAGATGCACAGAAAATAAGCGAAAAGAAAGAGGTTTTAGGACGGATGCAACACTAAATATACATTTAAAAGAACTTTAAAAATCATTATTTTTATACTGGGGAAAAAGATAGATATCATATTTTATTTTGAAGCAGGTCACGTGATCTCTTCATATAATATGGGTGTAATTATTATTTTAATTTCTATTTAAAAAATTACAGAGCATATTTTGCTGTATTTTTTTTTATATATTTTATGGGATAATTTGAATATTTCTAAAACTTTTCGAAGCAATTTGTGAATTTTAACCTTGCTTAAAAAATGTTTGAAAAATTTGGTCCTATAGTGTTCAATGTATTTCACCTTTTCAACCCGGGTTCAATCCAAAACTAATCGGGTAAATTCATTTACATTCCCATATGTCCCACAGACAGTCTCAACAACATAATAAAATTTCATTCTGATAGTTATTTTTACGGCAGTTATCGTGCGAACGAACGGACAGACAGACAGACTGAACGAATGAACAATGTCATAAACACTTTTCAACTATGTTGGAAAATGTCAAAAATGTATCGGATATTGTAACACGTTCATATTATTTCGGTAATATCTAGTGTAACTGCATCCAGCATTTCTGTTACTATATACTATATATTATAGAAAGGTTAACGTATATATATAGTAGAATGCTGAGCATTGGGATTTATATACAATTACAATAGCCGCTGGTCTAGGTGAGTATAATATGCGAGATTATTACTATCTGTTTATACATTAATATGCAGTCTGTTGAAGTAAGTGTCTTGCATTATATGCATGGATTTGGTGCGCGAGTATTAATATATATAGATTGGAATTAATTTAGTCAATGGTACGAACCAATATTGAACAATATTGAAAGGAAGCGTTATTCTCTTTACTTGTCAATTCAACAAATTTTACTCACAAATCTCTAAATTTACTCCAAATGTATATTCACTCCAAATTTACTCCAAAATTATATTTACTCCAAATCTACTCCAAATGTATATTTATTCCAAATTTATTCCGAATTTTCTCAATGTATATTTACTCCATATTTACTCCAGATGTATATTTACTCCAAATTTACTCCAGATGTATATTTACTCCAAATTTGCTCCAAATCTGTATTTACTCCAAATGTATAGGGATTCAATGCATGGGAAAAGTATTAGAAATGTGTCGAAAATTGCAACTCCTCGAGTTTTCGACGGATCCACACGCTTCAAGTATTCTAGAACCCTAAAAAACTATTTTTAGCCTAACGTCTGCGTGTATACCTATGCAATGTATGTATCCACATTAGATGAAAACTACTTGACACATTTCAAAAAATTTGATAGATAAGGCACTCGTTTGTTACCATTTCCCTGATTACATTTTGGTACGATTAGCGCAAAAAAAAGGACCTGCCTGGTTTTTAACACTTTACAACAAAGTTGAAAAGTGTTTATGACTTTGTTCAGTCTGTCTGTCTGTCTGTCTGTCCGTTAGCACGATAACTGCCGTAAAAATGACTTAATCAAAATGCAATTTTAGTATGTTGTTCAGACGGTTTGTAGGACCTATGGGAATATAAATGAATAATATCACCCAATTAGTTTTGGATTGAACCCGGGTTGAAAAAATGAAATACATTGAGCCCTATGGGACCTAATTTTTCAAACATTTTTTAAGCGGATTTAAAATTCACAAATTGCTTGGAAAATTTTAGGTAATAGTCAAATTGTTCCATAAAATATATAAAAAAAAATTCAGCGAAATATATTCAGTAGTTTTTTAAATAAAAATTAAAATAATAATTACATCTTATATGAAACGATCACGTGACCATGATATGAAACGATCACATGACCCACTTCAAAATGATATATGGCATCTATCTTATTTCAAAATCGTGATTTTTTAAAGTTCTTTTTAATTCATATTGAGTGTTGTATCCGTCCTAAAACTACTTTATTTTTGCTGAAATTCTGTGCATCTACATACTAAAACAACACAATGACAATATATTTGAGTTTAAATTCTCATTCAAATTTGATTATTTCTACAACTAAGCCTATTTTTCACCTATGTAAAATCTAAACAGCAAAATATGTAGAATGAGTTGTATTAGAATTACTGTATTTCTTTAACACAAAATAATTCGGTCCATGGAGTGTGCATGGCTGATATGAATGAAATATTAATTGATTTTATAAACAGAAGGACGATTTTTTTCGATGAAGTTTTAAGCATAGAGTTTATGAATTGTAGCTCCATGGTCTTAATTTTTAAATAAAATAAATTATTATAGTATTGTGATGAATGAAATGAATGAAATCCTGCTTTTATAGAGAGATCCAGGCGTGTTATTTTTTCTATGACGTCATTTGAATTTATTTCAGTTGTTTTCGATGAAGTTTTCAAATATAATAAATTATCGTAGTATTATGATAGTTTTAAAAATATTACCGCGGAATGTATTGCATTGTAGAGATATTTTAACTAGGCAATTTATATTTCAATGCCGTCATTTGAATGAAGTTCATTTTTTCCAATGAAGGTTTAAGTTTTCAATTATATTAAATCAATGTAGTATTGTGATAAGTTTTAAAATATTACGGAGGAATGTATTGCATTTTCGACTTTTTTAAATAAAATTGCATTGAAGTTGGAAAGTGTTTCATAATCAATGCTTTAAGCATGATTGATCTTTCTTGTTTTCTTTTTGCGAAATTTCCCGCAAAAATTCGTCTAAATCTTAAATGCTACATATGCTCAAATGTAGCGATTAAACGCTTGTTTCATACCTAATTTTTGACGGGGAAAAGAAGACCAACACTATAATTCTAAGACAAACCGGTCTTTAAATTTTTTTTTTTGCATTTCTGCCACGTCGCTTTTGAAAATACTTCCAGTCGCCAAATGGCGACGAAATTAAACCAGAATTGAAACTAGAAGTTCAATGTAATTTGAAACAAGTATCCTTGTTAATTTGTACAATTAGGCCACATTTAATTAACTCTAAAAAATGCCTATGAATTCGAGCCTGCAGCGAAAGTCAATTTACTGCCCACATTTTCCTGGAAGTTTCCCGATTTTAATGTATTTTATATTAAGCACTTTAGGTCTATCAATAGTAAAGTGATGATGTCTGATCAAATATAAAGGATTTGCAGCTCCCTTAGTGGAGAATTTAAAAAGTTAGGAAGCGAAATCGGCAACAGAACGAGATAGACGGAAAAAGTCGAGTTGTTGAACATTTTCTAATGAGTAGGAGCCAACACTGGAATGAACAAAACACGTACACAGAACACAATAAATACGTTTCAAAAAGTCGTACCATTGAGGCCTATAGCACGGTAACACCTGAAACGTTTGTCAAACTACGTAGAAATATTCTTTCTGGAATCCAAATATGCATTGATTCTCACGGAGGCCATTTTAATCAGGATCTGCACTAGATTTCTGTTCACGTGAGTGTTGTTTATCGTATTATCGTTAATGGGGCTGCCATTAGCTCATAACACTAGTGTGTCAACTAAGTGCCTTCTGTAATATTTTTATTGGCGATTTTAATCATTAGACAATACTTTACAACTCTGGAATTGCTTTTTTTTTGCCTGTCTCATTTTGTTGCCGAATTCGTTACCGGAACGTGTTACATTATCCGTTAAGGGCGTTGAAATCACTCTTATTCGATGAGGCATGGTCACTTTAGATGAACTAACGTGTGCACTCATGGTGCCCTTTCTTACAAAGTTATTGTGATGCGTAAGGACTTTGCTAGGAGCCCTGTATAAAATTCATTATATAAATAAAATTGAAAATCTGTCTGTATGTTTGTCTGTGTGCGTGTGTTTTTCTCATTATCCCGAAATCTCATGTTGGCTCATTTTAAGAAATTTTATGGATAACCGTGAAATAGTCCAACTTAAATTTTGGCCCATGTTTCGAGTTCCTAGGACCAAAGGTTATCGAGATATTAATGAAAAACGGAATTAGCATCACGCAGACAATATTTATATTTGTTGCCTCCATCATAAAACAGCTTTATTTTTGCATATTATCTGTGTATCTAAATTTTGTGCCAACGCAGCTACAATATTATTGATTTAAATTATCATTAATTGCTGATTATTCCTACAGCGAAGCCTAATTTCTACAGTATGCAGAATATAAACAATCAAGCTATTATAAGATGAGTTGTATAAGAATTGGTGAATTTTTCTCGCGGAAAATGATTTAACTCTGGAGTCTGGAATATAAGTTATATGAATGAAATATTCATTGAGTTTACATAGAGAAACAGACTATTTACATTTCGATGACGTCATTTGAATAAAATTTATTTTGTGCGGCTAGAATTGTCTTTTTCGATGGAATTTTAAGTTTTCAAGCATAATAAATTACTGTAGCACTATGATAATTAAAAAAATATCGCCGCTGAATGCATCGCAGTTTAGAGATTTTGAAATAAAATTGCATTTCAGTTGGAAAGTGTTTCATAATCAATGCCTTATGCATGATTGATATTTCTTGTTTATTATTTACGATTTAATAAAATCGTCTGCTCTATAAATACATTGGATTTAAATGCATTGTTAAGCAACATATTTCTTTTTGAAATAAATTGGCAAGATAAATTTAAACGGTCTTTAAACTTCGCGATTTTTACACAAAGAAAATAAATGGATGCCATATTTTATTTTGAAATGAGTCACGTGATCGACTCATATAATATGGATGTAGTTAATATTTCAATTTTTATTTAAAAACCTATTTAACATATTTTGCTGAAATTTTTTTACACAATTTACGTGATAATTTTGATTTTTCCTAAACATTTGACTTCGAAGCAGTTTGTGAATTTTAACTCAATTTAAAAAATGTTTGAAAAATGAGGTCCCATAGGGTTCAATGTATTTCATTTTTTCAACCAGAGTTAAATCCGAAACTAATTGGGCTATTTTATTCATTTTCATTCCCATATGTCCCACAGACCGCCTCAATAATATAGTAAAATTTTATTTTGATAAAGTCATTTTTACAGCAGTTGTCGTGCGAACGGGCAAACAGAGATTGAACAAAGTCATAAACACTTAAAAACTTTGTTGGAAAGTGTTAAAAATGTATACAAATATAAATTTTATTCAATTACAATTTTGACTGGATTATACATTCAAATTTAAAGATTACGGGAAAGTTATTGGTATTTTGAATTTCATACGTCATGTGTTTTATTTCGGCAATATCTTTTTAAACTCATATATCTTGTTTAATTCATATATTGTGCCAATCATATATTGCCGATTGTTGAAACAGAATAAAAATAGTACTGGTATATCTTCTAATACCATTTTAGCACTTTCATTCTGACATATATTCATCTAATTTCATGTTTTTAAATAAATTTGTTAATAAACGGGACCAGGGTGTTTTTTTCTCCAGATCTGTACGTGAAGATAGTTTTGTACAGCGAGAACAGATATTCTTATAGAATTCAATTAAATATTTATAATATAAACACCTTGATTTATCGGTCTGTTTATCTAGCCAGCTCTGGGTAACGCTTGGCGAAATTTTGGTGTCGAAATTGACGGAATATCGTCAACTTGGCAAGATTTTTGAAATGTTGCCAAATTGATAAAAATGTAGCCAAACTGGTAAAAATGACGACTAATTGATGATATTTCAATATCTTGCCAAAAACATAATCTACTATAAGAATAACCCATATCTCCATCTGTAATGCTTGGCGAAATTTTGGCGACGAAATTTGAAGGCATATAGCAAGCGTGGCGAGTCTTTTAAAATGTTGTTAAATTGACGAAAATGATGCCAAATTGATAAAATTGACGCTAAATCAATGAAAATGATTTCTAATGGATGCAAATTCAATATCTTGGAAATAACATAATAAATGACTATACGAATAACCCATTTCTTCATCCATCCGTAATGCTTAGCAAAAAATTTGGCGGGATGTCGCACACTTAGCTATATTTTTAAATATTGCCAAATTGACGAAATTGTCACCGAATTGATAAGTGTCACCAAATTGATAAAAATAACGCTAAATAGGAGGCAAATCTTTGCGAATTTTTAATTCCGTCATATGATGGGCATACCTTCTAGTTTAATAGAATGTTTTAAGTAGCAATATCATTTAGAATATAGTATAAGGATTTGGTTTTCTTTATATATTCCGTACGAAGAACGGGTATACTGTTAATTCTACTATATAATTCTGATTTCTGAGTTTTTTCCACTTGCATATTATGGAATGACATTTTCAATTGAAGTATACCAGTCTGCACACATCTGTTTATATGATATAAATGTAGCAAAAAAAATTATCAATTTATCTGCCAGAAGGTTGTATAACCCTCACCCTTTCGATATCGGAAGATTGTTTCGTGTAAAAGGGCCCTAAAAGACTTAAACGACGAATTTGGGAAAGCGAAAATCTTGGATGAAAAGACCGGCAGCGATAAGTGAGACATTTTAGCCATAAAACTGGAATGCGTAAATTCCGGAACCCAGAATTATCTCGCGGATTTTCTTTGGCTTCGGAGCCCTTTATTCTTGCAGACCAAGCTTTGAAGTCTTCGAAAAACGGCTGTAAATTGTCAAAATAGAAATTTATGTTTCAGTACGCGAATTTTCTGTTGTGTTTGAGACATTTCTTTACAAAATTAATTCAATGTATCCAACACATCGTTTGGGTTACGCATCAACTAATGTAGATAACGTAAGAAAATAATAAAACAAATTATATACGTTTTTTACTTTCCTTGTATACAATAATGTATAAGGAAAGTATTGTGACGGGGTCGAAAATTCGAATTCGAGTTTTCGACGGGAGAACACATTTCAAGCATCCCTGATCACGAATCGAACATTTTTGATGTGATGTCTGCGTGTGTGTGTGTGTGTCAGTGAGTCTGTGGAGACGATAACTGACGAACGAATGGACCGATTCGAATGAAATTTGGTATAAAATTTACAATCCGTAAACTCTGGAAGCTTATTGTTTTCATACGCAATCGAATGTTCAGAATCCCCCTAAATTTTCGAGTGAACTTTTGAAAAAATCGTCAAAAAATCAAAACCTCTATAAAGTTACGCAAATAGACATTTCTTATGTAATTTTTCATTAGAAAACGATTGGCATAAAATTTAGAAGGCTAACATGAACCGTTCTCGATATATTGCACACTTAAAAAAATTATCAAAGAGTCATATAACATAAAAAAAAATATTTCCTATTGAGAAACATGTTCATTTTTCATATGTAATACCATGCGATAAATTTGGTGACATCATTCTCGTGGATCTAGCTCGTTCCATTCATGAAAAAAGATTCTTTGAGTAATACTTTTGTATTTGAACGCCAATGGTCATATATCTGCTGTAAGAATAACTTACTTCTCCGTCCATAACGTTTGGCGAGATTTTGGCGACGAATTTGGTGGAATGTCGCCAACCTGACGACTTTTTAAATGTTGCTAAATTAACGTTAAACTCGCCAAATGGATAAAAAATGACGACTCATTGACGAAAATTCAATATCTTGGCAAGAATATAAATATCTACTACAAAAATAATATATATATTTTCTTACTGTAAATGTAGTAAATTCATTGCATTATATAAGGAAAGTCATGTGCTGCCCACATCAGATTTTTTTTTATTCTATGTCATTAAAAAATACCATATTTTGTTTAAAATCAAGCAGCATGTATTTTTTTTTAAATTTATTAATAAACGAGACGATGGAGCTTTAATGTTTAGTTGTGCCTGAAGATAGTTTTGTAGAGCAAGAACAGATATAGTACTTTATTTGTTATACGAGAAAAGTCAAATATTTTAATGATATTTTTTGAAAAATTGGGTGCTCCGATCTTGGACGACAAAAATAGAGAGGGACAAAGCAACAGGGATAGACTGTAGAGAAGGAGAAAGTTTACTGGGAGCAAGCTCCCTAAAAGAGGTTGGGTTCCAAGTGTGAATTTCACGGGGTTTATCGTAGACATATCCTAAATTGGTGGTCACGAGATGGATTAATAATGAGATGACAAGTGATACTGCCGAGGCTGCATCGCTTGCCTCGGCAGTACAACCCTCAAGTCTACCTCAAGTCCGGACTTTGACTTCAACCGGTGAATGTTTTGTTATACAACTGCGTTAAACGGTAAAATGCTCCACAATGTTAACATTTGACAACATCTTTCCTATAGCGAATTTCACTATAAAAGCTCATGCAGTATATTTATAAAAGCTCATATTATAAAAAAGCTCATATTATATAAAAGCTCATATTTATAAAAGCTCATGCAGTTACTATGTCTGCTTCATATACTTCTGAGAGTTTATTAGTGATTTTAGAGTTTTTATGATTTTTATTCCTAGTGCGATAAAGTTGATTTTGCTTCGGTTGCATTTTATAATAATAATGGACCGATTCTGGGCTGTATTAATTATCAGATAAATATTTAATTCGTGATCATGAAAAATTAGTTTTCGTAATTACTTTATTTAATTGTGTATGATAATCAACCATAAAACAAATTGTCAATTGCATGAATAATGACATTTTACTCGTAATTTCTCATGATAATCGCAATTGGAAAACATTCTGATTATAAGAAGGAACAATAAGATAGACAATTGTTAACTCCATTAATAATTACATAATCGTTTTTTAACACATTTCAACATAGTTAAAAGGTGTTTATGACTTTGTTCATTCTGTCTGTCTGTCCGTTTCCCGGATAACTGCCGTCAAAAATGCAATGGCAATGAAATTTATTAACACTTTACAACATAGTTGAAAAGTGTATATGACTTTGATCATGCTGTCTGTCTAACCGTTTGAAGGATAACTGCCGTAAAAATGGCTTTATCAAAATGAAATTTTAGTATGTTGTTGAGACGGTTTATGGGACATATGGGAATGTAAATGGATAATACCACCCAATTAGTTTTAGATTGAACCCTGGTTGAGAAAGTGAAATACATTGAACTGTATGGGACCTAATTTTTCAAAAACTTTTTAAGCGAAGTTAAAATTCAAAAACTTGCTTTGGAAATTTTAGGAAATATTCAAATTATCCCACAAAATATATAAAGAAATTTCAACAAAATATGTTCGGTAGTTTTTAAAATAAAAATTAAAATATTATTTCCACCCGTCTCCTCTGAAGAGATCACGTGACCCACTTCAAAATAAAATGAGACATCCGTCTGGATCCAAGACGGAGATTTAATGGGTTTCATGGATTAGAGATTTAATGGATTATACACGGAGATTTAATGGACGGAGATTCAAAGATTTAATGGATCCAAGACGGCTGGATCCATTAAATCTTTGCCCCTACTGGAAATACTGATTTTTATATTTATTAATATTTAATTACATCTTTTGAATTTACGGGTCCATACTAGTTATGTAAAATTGATGTAACTATATGTAAAATTGATGTAACTATATGTAAAATTCAAAAATATACAGTTTTCAGTCTGTTCACATCTTTTGAATTTACAGGTTCATATCAGTTATGTAAAATTGATGTAACTATATGTAAAATTCAAAATTACACTGTTTTCAGTCTGTTTGCAATGCTGGAGCAAAATTCCGCAAGATTTCTTTAATCTATAAACAATGCGACATAGAATACTATTTGAAATTATGCATACTTCAACTTACGACCAACTCCATGTTTATTGCAAGGCAGACGATTTTAATTCCATTTATCAATTGTAAATATTCAGGAAATTTTAAATAAATAATTTTAATATATGAATGGCTTTATATTTCGAATTATTTTTGTCGGATGCTCCGATTAAAGTATTACGGTCATTATTCATTATTTTAATTTCTTATGTAACTTGTTTGATTTTGAAAAATATTTTACAAATTTATATATATATCTGATATCATTTTATTGATTCATGACACGGGGTTAAAATTGGCTTGAAATGCACAGAATTAACCTAATCAGGATAAAACCTTCCATGTCAAGCCTATTATAGAGATATATCAATCGATCAAAACTCAACCTAACTTGGTAAGTAGGCGTTTCATAAGAATTAACGAGTCAGGAAATTATTTAGTGATACGACTGGTGAAAATGAATAAAATATGTAAAAACTTAGTGAGAAACAGTTTTAGTAACAAATAGTAATTTGCATGAAACAATATTGGTTTCAAAAATTTCTGTCAAAACGTTATTTAGTGTAAACAGCCAGGAGATTACTGGTGAAAATGAGTAAAATGGAAATTGCTCGAAAACAATGTTTCTTATTAAAATTTTCAAATATTTTGAAACGCAAGTGACGACGAGTATATCTGCTATATATTCTATAACGGATAAATTAACATGCCTGTGTTCCCATAAATTCACCTGCAGTTAAAGTATCTTATACTATAAAAAATATCGTTTGTCAAAACCTAACCAGTTTGAAGCTGACGATTCGTTGATGACTTTTGCCGTTTCCTGCGATTAATGATGTCTCAAATCCATTAAAGTTTGACTGAGTTGGAGATGAAAAAGAAAAGAACCAAAGATATGAAATCAATATTTTTTATTTTTATCAAAAGTTCTGCTATGATACGTTTGAAGGCTAAAATATTAGGAATAATACGTAATCACCCAAGACAAAATCCTCAAACCTGTGAGTTGAGCGAAAAAAATGCAAGCTTTTCTTACAAATCCAATTTCGTTTTTAACACTTCCCAACATAGTTGGAAAGTGTTTATGACTTTGTTCATTCTGTCTGTCTGTCTGCCATTCGCACGATAACAGCCGCAGAAATGACTATCAAAATGAAATTTTAGTATGTTGTTGAGGCGGTGTGCAAGACATATAGGAATGTAAATGAATAATATCCTCCAATAAGTTTTGAGTTGAACCCGCGTTGAAAAATCTGATGTGGGCAGCACATGACTTTCCTTGCAGACCTATATCCACGTTATCTTCCTTTTAATTAAATTTAATTCACTTTTAATTCAATTTTCGTTCTCATTTGGTAACTGGACTTATTTTCAAAGATGGAGCAGAGAAAATACGAAAAAACTACTAAAATACTTCGAGAACGGCTAGTCCTAGTGTAATGGGGTTGATCTTATTCTTTTCATTGTTAAACATTACGTTTAAAACAAGCATTTAATGGATATATATGAGCATACGTAGTTTTTTATTTTAAATTTTGACGATTTTTGCCGGCTATTTTGCAAAAAAAGGCAGGTTATTTTATCCGAATCGTACCAATTTCTAATCAGCACCAGGGTAACCCACAAGCGACTTATCTGCCGAATTTTGTGAAATTCGGTCCATTAGTTTTTCAGCTAAAGTGGATACAGGCAATTTTTGAGAGCCATTTCGCAAAGAAGGCGAGTTCTTTTATTCCGAATCGTACTAAAAACTAATCAGCACCAGGGTCACACCCAAGTAACTTAGCAAATTTTATGAAATTTGGTCCATTAGCTTTTGAGTTAGAGTGGATACATACAATACACAGACACACACAGAGACAGACGTCACGCTAAAAACAGTTTTTTCATATTCTAGAGGTCTCGAAACGTGTAGGATCGTCGAAAACTCGAATTGTGATTTTCGGCGCGATTCCAATACTTTCCCTATACATTAATATATATTGCAAGGAAAGTAAAACGTGAAATACATTGAACCCTCTAGGACCTAATTTTTCAAGCATTTTTTTAAAGTAAAGTTAAAATTCACAAATTGCTTCGAAAATTTTAGGAAATATTCAAATTTTCCATAAAATATATAAAAAAATATTCCATTTTTTAAATAAAGATATTAATTTAGAGAAGTTTTTAAATTGAATTTCTGTTGGAAAGTGTGTCATAATCATTGCTTTATGCATGATTGAACTTTCTTGTTTTTCTTTAAATATATCAATTCGTGTTTTTTCACACAAAATTAGACGCGAAATGGCTAATTGCTCGTACTTACACCTGCACAATTTGCCGTTTTGAAATAAGGTATCAATTTTGGTGATGAAAATTTTGCCATACAATTATTTTTGAAAAATTTGTTTCCTATGAACATCTATTTTTACTTCCCTTATATACATAATGTATAAGGGAAGTATTGTGACGGGGTCGAAAATTCGAATTCGAGCTTTCGACGGGTGAGCACGTTTCAAGCATCCCTGATCACGAATCAAACATTTTTGAAGTGATCTCCGTGTGTGTGTGTCAGTGAGTCTGTGGAGACGATAACTGACGAACGAATGGACCGATTCGAACGAAATTTGGTACAAAAATCACAATCCGTAAACACTGGAAGTCTATTGTTTTTATACGCAATCGAATGTTCAGAACCCCCCTAAATTTTTGAGTGAATTTTTGAAAAAATCGTCAAAAAATCAAAAACGCTAATAAAGTTACGCAGATAAACATTTCTTATGTAATTTTTCATTAGGAAACGACATAAATTTTAGAACGCTAACATGAACCGTTCTTGAGATATTGCACATTTTTCAATAAAATTATCAAAAAGTCATATAAAATAAAAAAAATATTTCCTATTGAGAAACATGTTCACTTTTCATATATAATACCATGCGATAAATTGGGTGACATCATTCTCGTGGATATAGCTCGTTCCATTCATGAAAAAAGATACTTTGAGTAATACTTTTGTATTTGAACGCCAATAGTCATTTATCTGTTGTAAGAATAACTTATTTCTTCGTCCATAACGCTCGGCGAGATTTTGACGACGAGTTTGGTGGAATGTCGCCAACTTGACGACTTTTTTAAATGTTGCCAAATTAACGAAAATCTCGCCAAATGAATAACACTAAATCAATAAAAATGACGACTATTCGTCGAAAATTGGAAGGAATATAAGTATGTACTATAAGATAAACATATTTTTTTATTGTAAAAGTAGTAAATTAATTGCATTATATAAGGAAAGTCCTGTGTTGCCCACATCAGATTTTTTTGGAATGGCTATATATAGAACTTGGTTAATGACTGTTATGGGTTCAGCATTCAATTAAGAAAGGCATTAATTTATACTAAGGAATATATTTATACTAAGACCTAAAGATGTCCCCTCCGATTCAAAAGTTTACATTTCCCTTGAAACGTCTTTTTTCAATATCTGTTATTGATATAGCTTAGATAATGACTGATGTTGATTCAGCATCAAATTTTATAAGGGAAGAGAATAAGGGGTTCACAATGTTTTTCCCCTTCCAGTGCGTTTTCCACACTTCTGTTTCAAATTAAATTCTTGGCACTCTTTTTCTCCAGATTGGCTACGGATACAGTTTAGACGATGACCGATGTGAATTCAGCATTCAATTCCTTAGGACGTAGAAGGTTCACTAAAGATCCTTTTCCATTGATTTCGTTTAAGGTTCAGAAAAATTTATTTTAAATATGTATTTTTAGGATTGACTATAGATAGAGCTTATATGATGACTTGCATGAATTCAACATCAAATTCTAAAAGAATATATATATATATATATATATATATACGAGAGTCACACTGAAATTTCTGAGATACGGCTAAATGATACAAGTTAAACTTACCAACTCTTAGGAGTGTTCAAAGTACTCCCCTCTAACATCAATGCACTTTTGTAGGCAAATTTTCCAAAGGTTAAATGCTTCAAACCATCCAATTCTTGGAATCGATGAAAAATATACTTTTATAGCCTGATCAATATCATCTTCGGAATGAAAACCACGCCCACGTAATTTTTTTTTATTAAAAAATAGCCAAAAGTCACACATAGAACATCCACCGGCCATCCACAAAAGTGCTCCAAGTCCTTGGACGAGTCGGATGGTCTGGGCTTTCTACATAGAACATCCAGCCTATCCTCCTGATCTTGCTATCACTTTGATGTTTCTTTGTTCAAGAAATTCGACTGTCATTCTTGCTAAATGAGAAAATGCATTGTGATGGTGAAGCATGAGTCTCCTAACATTCACTTCCTGAAGAATTTCTGGAAGACATTTGGTGGTGTACTAGATAGCTGTAAGTGTCTTCTGTCCCTCTAGCTCAGGGGTCTCCAAACTACGGTCCGCGGGCCAACACCGGCCCGCGAGCACCACCAATCCGGCCCGCGGTAGCGTGCCGGACATGCCCGGTATCCGGCACGTTATAGTTTATTTTGATTACATTGTGAAATTTATAATGCATGTTTTTATTTAACGACCAATTAAAAAACACAATAACTGACATACATAATTAAATTGAACATTTTAACTGTAATTAATGGTTTCTCATGTTTCGCTATTGAATGAGCCACGCGGAAACTAGCACGAGTTGCTGCTTCTTGTTCAGCATTTATTTTCTTAAACAACAATTGCTGAGATTTCAACCCGCTTTTCAAAGATTCATATTTTTCTAACTGTAGGCTTCCTGTAAATTTGGAGTAATTCTGAGAATGTCTAGTCTCATAATAACGTTTTACATTGTATTATTTGGGGACTGATATTGTCTCATTGCAAATTATACGCATTGCCTTATTACTTGACTAAATCAGGAAATATTGATATCCCCATTGCTATTTAAATGTTCTGCACTCTTGGCCCTTGGGACTTAGTGGAGGAGTCACTGTGGCCCTTATGCTAAAAAATTTGGAGACCCCTGCTCTAGATTTATGGCTTTGTCCAGACCTGTACTTTGAGGAACACGACATACATTACTTTTTTCATTGCTCGTTGTCTTTTCATCATTGTTGGTTTGTGGTCATCTTCAAAGACCCATACCTTACTTTCTTGACAACTAATCTTGACAAACTTTCTTGACAAACTAATTTTTCCATATGCAGTTCTTCATGAATAATTTCATGTATAGATGCGGATTCAATGTTAAGTTTCTTCTATATCATTTGGTAGGTACAGCGATTATCTTCGATTAACATTTTTCGAATGGCCGACACATTTTCTGGGACTACAGCTGACAAAGCTCTTCCTGTGTGTTCTTCATCCAGGAGAGAATTTCGACCTCTTCTAAAGTCTGTAAACCATCTGAATACAGTGGCACGAGATGGATCATTATTACCATATGCTAATTGTAGACGTCGAAAACATTCTTCTTAATTTAGTCCTACTTTAAAATCATAGAAAATCATAGCTCGATAATGTTTTCGCGTCAACTCCATTTTCTTTCCTTTCAAAATTTATTCTACAATTGCTAAATTGTAATTGTTGCCACGAATTATCGTCTGCGGACACAAAAGGGTTCAAATTTAAATATCAGACTAATATTTTCTTTTCTAGCGCTTATCGTCTGCCCCATTCTCAAAAATTTCAGTGTGACCCTCGTATTTACCACCCTTTAATAATTAATATATTTACCACCTTTCAACAAAAATATATGTGCCACCGTTTAATAATAATACATGCGCCGTTAATAATAATATGTGCCACAAATTATCGTCTGCGTACATAAGAGTTCAAATTTAAATATCCGAACAATAATATTTTTTCTAGCGCTTATCGTCTGCTCCTGGCTCAAAAATTTCAGTGTGACACTCGTATATATATATATATATATATATATATATATATATATATATATATATATATATATATATATATATATATATATATATATATATCTGTGTGTGTTGAAGACCCAGACCGTCCGACTCGTCCAGAGGACTAAGAGCAGCTATTTGGACGGCCGGCCATAATCTGTGTGTGTGTAAAATATATTAAAAATACTTAATAATTACGTCAGAAATGAAATGTTTAGACCGTATGAAAGCTCCATTATACATTTCTTGTTTCTACCTGTATCAAAATTTAAAAAAATATAAATCACGAGTGACGTCGGGTATACTTGCTGGTTTCTCTGTAATCGATGAATTAACATGCGAAAATACGCTCGCAAAAGTGCACTTGAAGTTCTTTTAAACTTTCTTAAACTATAAAAAAATATAGTCTGTCAAAAAAACTAACCAGTTTGCAGCTGATGATTCGTTGATGACATTTGCCATTTCCAGCGATTAATGATGCCGCACATCCATTAAACTTCGACTCAGTTAGAGACGAGAAGGAACAGAACCAAAGATATTATTAAATCAATATTTTCTCCCTTTTATCAAAAGTTCTGTCATGAAATGCTTGAAGGTTAAAAGTATTGGGAACGACCTATAAAAAAATTGGGACAAAATTCTCAAACCTGAGTGTTGAGAAGAAAAAACGTACAAACCTGCAGGTTGAATGTGACTTTCCGAACAGACTACATTTTTTTATGTACTCTAAATCAAGTTTTACCACACAATATAACATATGAAATGGATTCTTGTTTTAAAATATAACGTCATAATCTGCAGTTTTAAAATAAATTCCTTTTGGTCATTTTTAAATGACACCCGAAACGCGGCAACCTCCCCCCCACACACACCTCCAAAAAATGGAAGTGGGTAAATTCATTGAATGCTTGTTTTGTACGTAATTTGTTGTAAAACAATGTGTAAAGCATTTTATTTATTTTATTATATAATATTTTTATATTTGGAGACATTTAAAACCAAAAAGATCATTCATAAAGCATTGATTATGAAACACTTTCCAACTGAAATACAATTTTATTTAAACATATCTAAAAGGCGATACATCCAGTGCTGACATATTTTAAATTATCGCAGAACTACAATAATTTATATTTGAAAACGCAAAATTTCATAAAAAAACAAGAAAGATTAATCATACATATAGCATTGATTATGAAACACTTTCCAACTGAAATGCACTTTTATTTAGACATCTTTAAAATGCGATACATTCAGCATTTATATTATATTTTTAAAATTATCACAGCATTACAGTAATTTATTACACTTAGAAACTTAAAACTTCATCAAAAAAGGCAGAATATATTAATTATAAAATATTAATTATAATAATTATAAAATCACCTGCTTCTCTAGCAATGAATATTCCATTCATATCACTTGTATTCCAGACTCCAGAGCTAAATAATTCTGCAACAAAAATTTAAACAATTATTATACAACTCCTCTTACAATCGCTTGATTTGTTTACATTCTGCATACGTTAAAATTAGGCTTCGTTGTAGAAATAATAAAAGTTCTGTGATCATTTAAAATCAAAATTATTTTAATTGCGTAGGCGCATAATTTTGACATACCTATAATAGGAAAAAATAAAGCGGTTCTAGGAAGAAATTCAACACTAAATATAAATATAAACGTTCCTTAAAAATCACGATTTTCAGATAACGAAAAAAAAAATGGATGCCATATTTTATTTTGCAATGACTCACGTTATTTCTTCATATAATATGGGTGTAATTATTATTTAAAATTTTATTTAAAAAACGACTTAACATTTTGATGAAATTTTTTTTACACATTTTACGTGACAATTTGAATACTTGCTTCTAACTAATTATACAATATATAGCGTAAATTTTAATTTAATTTAAGTATAATCTGACAAGCCGTACGTCAAATTTTTACTTTCCTTATATACATAATGTATAAGGAAAGTATTGTGACGGGGTCGAAAATTCGAATTAGAGTTTTCGACGGGAGAGCACGTTTCAAGCATCCCTGATCACGAATCAAACATTTTTGAAGTGATGTGTGTGTGTCAGTGAGTCTGTGGAGACGGTAACTGACGAACGAATGGACCGATTCTAACCAAATTTGGTACAAAAATCACAATCCGTAAACACTGGAAGCTTATTGTTTTTATACGCAATCGCGAATGTTCAGAACCCCCCTACCCTAAATTTTCGAATGAAAATTTGAAAAAATCGTCAACAAATCAAAACCGCAAATAAAGCTACGCAAATAGACATTTCTTGTGTAATTTTTCATTAGAAAACGATTGATATAAATTTTAGAACGCTAACATGAACCGTTCTCGAGATATTGTACATTTTTCTAAAAAATTATCAAAAAGTCATATAAAATAAAAAAAATATATATTTGCTATTGAGAAACATGTTCATTTTTCATATGTAGTACCATGCGATAAATTGGTGACTTCATTCTCGTGGATCTAGCTCGTTCCATTCATGAAAAAAGATACTTTGAATAATACTTTTGTATTTGAACGCCAATAGTCATTTATCTGCAGTAAGAATAACTTATTTCTTAATGCATAACCCTTGGCGAGATTTTGGCGACAAATTTGGCGGAATGTCACCAACTTGGCGACTTTTGAAATGTTGCCAAATTAACGAAAATCGCGCCAAATGGATAAAAGTGACGCTAAATCAATGAAAATGACGACTAATTGTCGAAAATTCAATATCTTGGAAAGAGTATTAGTATCTACTAAAAGAAAAACCTATTTTTTTTTACTGTAAAAGTTGTAAATTCATTACATTATATAAGGAAAGTCATGTGTTGCCCACATCAGGTTTTTAACACTTAACAACAAAGTTGAAAAGTGTTTATGGCTTTGTTCATTCTGTCTGTCTGTCCGTTAGCACGATAACTGCCGTAAAAATGACTTAATCAAAATGCAATTTTAGTATGTTGTTCAGACAGTCTGTAGGACCTATGGAAATATAAATGAATAATATCACCCAATTAAATTTGGATTGAACCCGGGTTGAAAAAATGAAATACATTGAGCCCCTATGGGACCAAATTTTTCAAACATTTTTTAAGCGGATTTAAAATTCACAAATTGCTTCGAAAATTTTAGGTAACATTCAAATTGTTCCATAAAATATATAAAAAAAATTCAACGAAATATATTCAGTAGTTTTTTAAATAAAAATTAAAACAATAATAACACCTCTTATATGAAGCGATCACGTGACCATGATATGAAACGATCACATGACCCACTTCAAAATGATATATGGCATCCATCTTGTCTCAAAATCGTGATTTTTAAAGTTCTTTTTAATTCGTATTGCGTGTTGTATCCGTACTAAAACCACTTTATTTTCGCTTAAATTCTGTGCATCTACATACTGAAACAACGCAATTACAATATATTTGAGTTTAAATGGTCATCCAAATTTGATTATTTCGACAACGAAACCTATTTTTCAATGTAAAATGTAAACAGCAAAATATGTAGAATGAGTTGTATTAGAATTGCTGTATTTCTTTAACACAAAATCATTTAGTTCATGGAGTCTGCGTAGCTGATATGAATTTAATATTCATAGACTTTATAAACAGAAGGACGATTTTTTTCGATGCAGTTTTACGCATAGAGTTTAATTACTTGTAGCTCCATGGTCTTAATTTTTAAATAAAATGAATTATTATAGTATTGTGATGAATGAAATGAATGGAAGAAAGTTACGAATGAAATCCTGTTTTTATAGAGATCCAGGCGTGTTATTTTTTCTATGACGTCATTTGAATTAATTTCAGTTGTTTTCGATGAAATTTTCAAATATAATAAATTATCGTAGTATTATGATAATTCTAAAACTATTACCGAGGAATGTATAATATTTTAGAGATGTTTAAACCAGGCAATTTATATTTCAATGCCGTCATTTGAATGAAGTTCATTTTTTTCGATGAAGGTTTAAGTTTTCAAATATAATAAATTAATGCAGTATTGTGATAAGTTTCAAAATATTACCGAGGAATGTATTGCATTTTAGATTTGTTTAAATAAAATTGCATTGAAGTTGGAAAGTGTTTCATAATCAATGCTTTAAGCATGATTGATCTTTCTTGTTCTTATATTCATTTAAAAAGAATTAAATCTGAGAATGAAACAAATATTGGACAAACATGTGTGTTCCTACTGACACTCAAATTTCATGAAAACAAATAATCAGACAGTATTGGTTCACATTACTGCACTACCGCCTTGAAGTTAGCTCAAGGTCCCAGATAAGTATTAGTCGTAGCGTGTGCCAAGATAAACTTTTATTTATAACCAGTATTAAGACCCAATTTCAAGGAAGTTATGTGTTATCGGTCGTAAGATATTCAAAGTATATATTATCCTTTGTAACATTTTAGATGAACAATATTTGAGAAATAAACATGTTAGTTTGTTGTCAAACGTTACGGATATTAACTGGTTTTATTGTTATATTAACAATATTAACAGGAATTAAACTTATTACTTTCCTTATATACATATAAAGTATGAGGAAAGTATTGTGCCGAGGTCGAAAATTCGAATTCGAGTTTTCGACGGGAGAGCACGTTTCAAGTATCCCTGAACATGAAGCAGACGTTTTTGAGGTGATGTGTGTGTGTGTGTGTGTGTGTGTGTGTGTGTGTGTGTGTGTGTGTGTGTGTGTGTGGAGACGATAACTGACGGACAAATGGAGGGATTCGAACGAAATTTGGTACAAAAATTATAATCCGTGAATACTGAAAGCCTATTGTTTTTATACGTTTATAATAAATATAGTGTTTATAATAAATTAATGTAGTATTGTGATAAGTTTTAAAATATTACCGAGGAATATATTGTATTTTAACCATGTTTAAATAACATTGCATTGAAGTTGGAAAGTGTTTCATAATCAATGCTTTAAGCATGATTGATCTTTCTTGTTTTAATAGCAACCATGTGGATAAATCGTGGTTAGTGTGGCGTGGCTCCGCTGAAATCTTACAATTACACATTGGCCGTTAATCGTACTTCTGCACGCCACTTGCTCGATTACCGAGCACATCTCCAGGTTCTGATTAATTAGAACATGCATCACGAGAACACACAATAAATACAATTAAAAGTTAATAAAGCTTTTATTTTAAAATACTTATATTCAAAACTTGTTACTTAAAATTTAAAAACCCACAAAATGTCATCTTAATTACATAGAACATATTTACATTCGCTAAGTAGGTATTGGATAATGATCGATCTGATCATTTCCCCCTCTCTAGTTAAATTAATTATCATAATAGCCCTCAAGTTAGGCAGTTAACTTCCTTATTAAATTCTAGTTATCTTCTCTGATACTCAGTCTGCAGTGGGAGAGAACAAAAGGACTTACCCCTATTAGGCACTGGCAGGACGGCATCGAGCTGGCACTCATCCGTCGATTTTTGCATGCAGAACTTAACTCTGACAATTACCAACTGAGTTCCCTCTCAACTCTTCTTCTCTTCGTCGGGATCTCGGACGGCCCCCTGGCCGGGCTCCATAACTGACGCTTGGCCGCTATAGGTTCGAAAACCCATAAATTCAGTGACGCGGTCGGGCTCCATCGAATCACTGGATTTGGCCCCTTCCAAAGGGTTGGCTAAAAATTGGGGGGCTCTAGCCCTCTTGCAGGTGTCCATTTTATTTAAAAATAAGATAGCGTCCTTTGCCATTTTCTCACCACTGCAGCTGGTCTCTTACTCATAGCCAAGGAATGTCAACCGTTCCCAAAGAGAGAGAGGGGGGGGGGGGGTAATACTTTCTAGAAGTGAAGTGGCGACAGGAAAATTCCAATACTGTCCCACGACACTGGCTTCCCCCAAACAAGGGAAAAGAAACCAAGTTTCTTTTTCAAATGCTTAAACTACCAAAAAAATAAAGGGTTACAAATTATGCACAGTATACATATAAAAAGAGATAACAATAACATTTAACAATAAAATTATACATTAAATTATATACATAATGACACGCCCTATAGGTATGGAGATATTCTGTCTCTCCAAGTATGTCCAAAGCCTAATTAAGGTGCAATATTGTCACTGTCCGTATGGCGTAAATATTGTCACTGTCCGTTGGCGTAAATATTATCACTGTCTAATGTAGCATACTGATTGTACTTTCCAGTCTGTTACTTGTGTTCACAAAATATGAAAGTTTGTCATGAGAACACATGAATTGGGAACAATTGTTCGTTCACATTATACACTAAAGGATTGATATTGTTCTGTAGGCTGTGACAAAATTAGTGATATTCCATATGGAAGGAATATTCTCTGAGCAGGATCAGCTGTGACATCACTTTATACAAAGAAGTTGCACTAACTGTGTAAATGACGTTGAACTTAACACTGCGAACATGGAGTTGCACTAAGACGTTGCATTAAAATGATAAAAATGCAGTTGCATTACAACGTTGCACTAAACGATGAAAATGAAGTTGCATTGTTTGGTACCCTTTGGTCCAAGGAAGGCATGATTTCGTTTTCGGTTAATGATGCTGCATACATGTGCTGGTAAAGGCTTATGTGAGCTGTAAAACTACGCCTTTGTTGCTGCAAAAGTCTTTATAATGGCAACTTTCGTTTTTTTTTGAAGACCGGATCCGTGTCTGCAAACTTCTGCAGTAATCATAGTTAGGGTATGTAAATGCACATAGTTTTTTCCACAATGTACTTTATCAATATAAAAAAGCTGATGTAATTTCAGATTAGACCTTCTATTCGTACTTTAATATACAACTAGACTTAGGAGCTTTAGAGTCCTTGAACTCTGTCCACTGCATTGTACCAGAGAACATTTACTTTTAATGTTTTCTACATTCTTACCCTACTTATTTTACATTAAATACATTTATTTTATCTTAATTACATTTATTTTACATTAATCATTTATATACATATTCTTTATAGAAATTCTTATTGAACCAGGAATTTTTGTTTTCTTAAGAATTATTTATTCTTATTTTCAAGAGCCCTCTTAAATGTCTTATTTCATTCCAGATCTTAATCAATCACTTCAATCTATCCTCTAACCATTACTCTACTTAATTCAGTCTTAAACAATTACTTTACTCCATCCTCTAATCATTTCTCTACCCATTTCTCTCTTCATTTCTAATCATTTTTCTGCTAATTTCTACTTACTTCTCTAACCATTTCTTTATTTATTTCTAATTAATTTCTACTAATTTGTACTTAATTCTCTAGCCATTTCTCTATTCATTTCTAATTAAATCTCTAATTACTACTTAATTCTCTAACCATTTCCAATTAATTTTTGATTCCCCTCCTTACGTAACACCCGGCTGTCCGGTTTAAAAGCAATCCCTGGCAAAGGCCTGTACCGCAATATACTTTCTATGTTAGCAGCGGTCACTTTTCGTACGACCTGACAAAAGTTTTTTTTTCTCTTTTCTTTCTGTTTACGTGGGCCAATAACAGACGATGTCTTTGATTCTGTCCTGCGGTAATTCTCTCTAATTGAAACCGCGTACGTGATTTGCTTCCGCTTGTCATGTGACTAGAGCGAGTAGAGTCGAAAAAAAATTCAAAGTCAGCGCGGGCAGTGTACTTTCTCTTTGTGTGCTGCACAACGGATTTTCACAAATTGGATTACACATATTAATTTTCTGGAAGCTCTGTGAGTGAAATTACTGTTATTATTTATTTAGGATGACAGTTTAATGTACCTGTTTCGCTAGGGTGCTTAAATTTGCTTACTTAAAGTTTAAATTACTTATTTTAGGAATTAGATTTGCTTAGGTTGTTAGACTGACAGCCGATCGCTCTGTCTGTCCGGTCATTTAAACTTTAGACGCCTGCATCTCAGTTTATTTTACCTTAACTCCCTAAGTTTTAAATTACGTGAAAGTTTAATTTAATTGCCTCACTTTTACGGTTATTTCTTTAAATTTTATTTATAATGGCACGTTAATGATAAAAAATTCTTGTTACATTTCGTTTTACTCCTCTAAGTCTTTACTGAGATAACCTTTTCTCTGGATTAATTTTAATCGGTATTATTTTAACTTATATTTACGTGACCTACGTGTAACTTTAAATTATTTTCCACTGACCTATTCACGTTATTTTAATTTCCGTGGCCTCAGATTATAATGAGAGTTGCGAAATACTCTCCCGTAAACGGTTGATTTCTGTTCATGTATATTTTCTACGTTCTCCTCCTCTTGGGGATTATTTAAATTATTTGAGCTAACTTTGTCAGTGTTCGTTGTATCCTCTGTGATAGGAATAGTCGATTGACCTCTCGATCTCTCTGCGACCCTTTTCTCTTTCTCTTGAACCTGTTCCGGCGGGAGGGAGGAGCGGGTTTCCCTCGCGGAGCGACCTTCTTCCAATTCGAGTTGAAATGGGAGAATGCCCTCGAAGGAGCCATCATCAGCCTCTGCTGTTTCTCCGGTGGCAACGCTTATCTCCGGCGCAATGTTTGTTTCGGTTTGCAAGTCGCCCTCCTGAGAGTCTCCTCCCGTAAACGGTTGGATTTCCGCGTCGAACCGTGCTGAATGTAATAAATGCGGTCTCCTGTCAGGCATTTCATATATACGATTTATATTTATTTTGATTGGCTTTGCCCTAGGATCTTTAATTAGTTTTAATAAAAATAAGTGGGTTGTTAGTTTTTCTATTATTCTATACGGGCCTCTAAAACGTTTTTTTCCGAAGTTTGGAATGTTTTTGACAAAAACTTTTTGGCCTAATTCTAGTTTTCTAAATTTTGCTTTTTGTAAATATTTTTCCTCCTGTATCTCTTGTGTGCGGATTAAATTTTCGTAGGCTTGTTTGTATGCTACGGCCATAGTTTCCAGCTTTTGAGGTTGATTTCGTATATAATTTTGAGTCTCTTCCGCGTTATTTGGTACGATGTCCATAAATAATGGTAAGTCCCGTGAAAAGAACAAGAAGTTCGGTGACATACCTGTGGCTGGGTGGTCTACTGCATTATAACATGCTTTATGAATTCCTACGGCTGTTTCCCAATCGTCTTGCTTGTAACACTCGATTGCACGTTTTATGGCTGAATTAATTCTTTCTGAGATTCCATTTGTTCTCGGATTCGCTGCTGAAGTTAATTTTGCATGTATATCTAGTTTATCAAGTATAGATTTGAATAATTGACTAGTAAATTGGCTCCCGCGGTCCGTCAACACAAATTCACTTTTGCCGTAAGTAGTTACATACGTAATTAATTTTGTTGCAATGGTGTCTGCCGTAATGTTATCTATCGGATAAAGTTCCGCGTGCCTGCTAAAATGACATACCACAGTCAAAATGTACCGGTTCCCATATTTACTTCTTCTTAGAGGTCCCAAAATGTCAAGTGACAGTAAATTTCCGGGATAGTGCGGAATTACATTCCTACCTAATGGGAAGGGGGGGTGAACTCCTTTGAGTCCCCTACAGTCCTCACAAGAATTTACATAATTCTTTGTGTCTCCATAAATTCCAACCCAAAAATAGCGTTTGCTAACCAAATCGTACAGTTTTCCTACTCCCTGATGAGGGCTATGCAAATGTAGTAAAATTCTACTTTGTAAAGTCTTCGGAACCACTACCCGTTCTATTGCGTTATCGCGGATGATATTTTTATCTTGCGAGACATACATCAATAAATCCGTTTCTGGGTCAATAAAATAATGTTCGAAATCCTTAGTTTTACTATGCTGCTGTTCTCTAATATTATTCCTAAGTTTATTTAAAATGTCGTCTTTAATTTGCTCTGTGTGTATTTCTTCGATATTTGGAAGTTGGGATTTATTTTCTAAGCTGTTTACTGTTTCAATATTATTTTTATTCCCTACAATTTCTATGTTACTGAGGTTGTTCTCGAAATTTTCTCTGGAGAGATAGTCTGCTAAGATGTTGGAGTTTCCGTCTATGTGTATAAAGTCATAATCATATTCAGATAGTTTTAATAGCCAGCGGGCTTCTAAATTAGCCGGGTTAGAAATTTTTAAGTGATATTTAAGGGGTCTGTGGTCGGAAATAATATAGAATTTTTTCCCGTAAAGGTAATTGTGGAAATTTTTGACTCCATAGAATATAGCCATGAGTTCTGTTTTTACTGCGGGATATCTTTGCTCGTGTGGTTTAAGTTTTTTACTGTAGTAAAGTACAGGTTGTAAGCGTTCATTATTCTTTTGTAATAGAACTGAAGAAATAGAGGTCGAGCTTCCGTCTGTATTAAGGTAGAATGGTTTGTCTAAATCCGGTTGTAGCACTAAAGGATGTTGGAAAAATTTATTTTGTAGTTCTTGAAATGCGTCATTGCATTGCGGAGACCATGAAAATTTATTCCGCTTAGCCGTTAGCTCAACTAGTGGAGCGGTGAGTTGCGCATAGTCTGGGATTAATGTTCGATAAAAATTACATAGGCCTAAAAATTTTTTAAGTTTTCGAACAGTGTTTGGTCTGGGAAAAGAAACAATTTTTTTTGTATTATTATCAGTTGGACTTAATCCCTGTTTAGTCACTGTAAACCCTAAATATTCCATTTTCTCTCTAGAGAATTCACATTTGGTCGGTGTCAATGTTAAATTAAAATCTCTTAGCCTTTGAAAAACAAGCTCTAATTTCTCTTTTAATCCTTCATATGTGTGTGCCGCTAAAACCACATCATCAAAATATGCGTAAATGTCATGTTCGTGTAAATCTCTAAGAACGATATCTATAGCTTTTTGAAACCACGCGCCGCTAGTTTTATGTCCAAATATTAATCTGTTGTATTCGAATCTTCCATATGGGCTTGTGAATGCCATCTTATGTCTTTCTTCCTCTGGTAATAAAATTTGTGAAAATGCGCTCTGGAAATCTAATTTTGCGTAAAATTCGAAACCTGCTAGTTTTGTCATAATATTTTGAATTTTTGGTACTGGATAATTAAAGTTCTGTGAGATACTGTTTAAGA
Source organism: Amaurobius ferox (assembly GCA_951213105.1). Classification (NCBI taxonomy): domain Eukaryota; kingdom Metazoa; phylum Arthropoda; class Arachnida; order Araneae; family Amaurobiidae; genus Amaurobius; species Amaurobius ferox. Next base: position 85,428,312 of record OX578138.1, read on the forward strand.
GTCGTATATCCAAGCAAATTCTGAATTTATCTGTATTTTGTTTTTTCACTAGAACCATTCCTGCGCTATAATTAGAGTCGCTATGCCTAATTATGTTTGCTTGCAACATTTCATCAATTTGTCTTTTTAATTCTTTTCTCAAAGCGTAGGGCACGTCATAAGCTCTAATTTCTATCGGATTCTGGTGCGATAAAATAAATTTAGGTTTTACTACTTCAGTACATCCTAAAGTGTTTAAATTTTTGGAAAATACGTCTCCGTAATCCATTAATAATTTCAATAAATCTTTCCTCTGATCGACTGGCATGTGGTCTAAGTTAAAGTCTGTTTCCAGTAATTCGTTCCGTCTAATTTCTCTTATTTTATTTATTCTATCTTCCAATTCTATTTTATTCCTATTAGTATCTGTAAGGTGAATTTCCTCATTAGCCTGTTTAATATTGTGTTTTAATTTCCCTATCAAAGTGTTTTTATTAAGTGTAATTTTATGTGATCCTTCATTCTTAATTGATATGAATTTATTTGGGTTAGTCTCTTCTGTTTCTAAGTGAAAAATCGTTGGGTTGATGTTTAAAGGCTGTTTTAAAATTTTTGGTTCAAAATTATAATTTTCTAATTTATTTTCTGTGTAAGTGCAATTAATTTCAACTAGTTTAGATTCTTGCGGGTCTATTTTAATTTTCTTGCGCGTTCTAATTGCTGTATCTGAATTTATATTTAGCACGCTTTCTTGCTCTCCTAAAGGGATTATTATATTATCTATTTTTATTATGTTTTGTTTAGTATCGATGATGGCGTTATGAAGTTTCAAAAAATCAAAACCGATTATCCCAGCATAATTATGCGGAAATTTGGCGGTAGTAACGTAGAATATGTGTTTAAAGATTTTATTTTCAATTTTAAATGACGTTTGTATAACGTTTATATAATTTAGTCTTTCTCCTGCCAACGTTTTAATCGTGACTGATCTAGATAAATATTTAATGTGACAAATTTCTCTTATTTTTTGGAATTCTTCTTTTCCGATTATACTAATCGTCGCTCCACTGTCTACCATCATTGCAACGGGCCTTTTATTAAATATTACTTGTATTGTAGGTAATTTTATAGATTTTTCTCCTAATTTTTCGTCTAAAGCAGAAATCACTTCGTATTTACACACCTTCCTATCCTTATGAATTTGTACATTCTTTATTTCTCCCTGGTTATCAACATAACCAAATCCATCGTAACTTAACTGGGGCGGGTTTTTTGGGAGCTTATGATAATTGCCGCCCCTCTCTAGTTTAAAGCAGCTCTTCTGGGGAATGTATTTTCTCTCTCATTGTATCTGTTTCCTCTAAATGTACGTGAAAACCCCGGATTTCGCCTTGCGTATTCTCCGCGGGGGAAATTGTTAGCTGGCCCCTGCCTTTCTCTTTGCGTATATTGCCTTTCGCTCTGGTTGTTAAACTGCTGTGGGCGTGAACTCTGGGATCTACGCATTTCATTTTCCCGGTTATATAATCTACAATTTATCATCAGATGGTTTGTGCGTCCGCAAAATAGACAAAACATATCATTAGGGATATTATTATTAGAAGTTCTAGCTTTAGGTGTGTTTTGTTCCAATCTAAGTGCGTTAATTTGTTCGCCTAATGTTTCTAACAAATATCTGTTAGCATTTTCCTGTTCTTTTCGTAGTTTTTCGATTTCTGTTTGTAAAGCCGGTGGTCCAGGGTGCGCGACAATATTGTTTACAGCTTCTGTTTCAGGTGGAGAAATTGCTATTGCGTTTTCAATATTTTCTGCTATTACAATCGCCGCTTCGAAGGATAACGGGTTTGCTTTTAGCACCTCTCTCTTAATTTGCGTGTTTAGTGCGTCCAAAAATTTTCCTAGTCTTAATTGGTCAATGATTTTTTTCGACTCCTCGCTACTCAAATCACCTGCACTTTCTAGATAAGTCAGCGTGATACATTTGATTCTGTGTGCTAATGCCTTAACGCTCTCACCTTCAAATTGTTTAGTTAGAGTAAATTGTATTTGGCGGGTCGTTATGCTAGTCCTCTGTGAAAAAAATTCTAGTAGCCTTTCCTTTAGTACTTCGTACGAATTTTCTTTACGTAATTCTGCCGAACTCGCTAGGAATTTTAGTGCATTTCCCTTTAAACGCGACTTTAATACTACGAGTTTTTCTGGTTCGGTCCATTTTCCTAGCTTGGCTATCGAATCAAATTGGTCGAAAAATATTTTACAGTCTGTTTCAGCATTTCCTTCGAATACCCCAAGTAAAAAGGTTAACCCCTGTAAACGACTTTGATTTTCGCCCCCTTGCTCGGGCGCTTCTGTATTATTTGTATCCGGCATCTTGTACAATTTTTATATCTACTTTCAAATTATTAAATATTAACTCACTTATTATTTACAATATTACAAAGATCTTCCCATGATGCATATTCATTTCACAAAAAAAAAAATTTCTCTGAATTTTGAATTTTGAATAATTAAATTATCCAGTCAAATATTAATCGAGGCACTTTGATAACTGTGCACAAGACTGGTCTCGGCGCCATAATATGTGGCGTGGCTCCGCTGAAATCTTACAATTACACATTGGCCGTTAATCGTACTTCTGCACGCCACTTGCTCGATTACCGAGCACATCTCCAGGTTCTGATTAATTAGAACATGCATCACGAGAACACACAATAAATACAATTAAAAGTTAATAAAGCTTTTATTTTAAAATACTTATATTCAAAACTTGTTACTTAAAATTTAAAAACCCACAAAATGTCATCTTAATTACATAGAACATATTTACATTCGCTAAGTAGGTATTGGATAATGATCGATCTGATCATTTCCCCCTCTCTAGTTAAATTAATTATCATAATAGCCCTCAAGTTAGGCAGTTAACTTCCTTATTAAATTCTAGTTATCTTCTCTGATACTCAGTCTGCAGTGGGAGAGAACAAAAGGACTTACCCCTATTAGGCACTGGCAGGACGGCATCGAGCTGGCACTCATCCGTCGATTTTTGCATGCAGAACTTAACTCTGACAATTACCAACTGAGTTCCCTCTCAACTCTTCTTCTCTTCGTCGGGATCTCGGACGGCCCCCTGGCCGGGCTCCATAACTGACGCTTGGCCGCTATAGGTTCGAAAACCCATAAATTCAGTGACGCGGTCGGGCTCCATCGAATCACTGGATTTGGCCCCTTCCAAAGGGTTGGCTAAAAATTGGGGGGCTCTAGCCCTCTTGCAGGTGTCCATTTTATTTAAAAATAAGATAGCGTCCTTTGCCATTTTCTCACCACTGCAGCTGGTCTCTTACTCATAGCCAAGGAATGTCAACCGTTCCCAAAGAGAGAGAGGGGGGGGGGGGTAATACTTTCTAGAAGTGAAGTGGCGACAGGAAAATTCCAATACTGTCCCACGACAGTTAGTTCAATAATAACATTATTTTATCACTACAGAGTACGAAAGTCAGAAAAATTAAAAAAAATTATTTTTGAATACTGTTAGTATCAACCAATAATATCTCAAAACTATATTCCTTATAAAAAAGCATTTCGTTTGATCAGGGAATACAAATAAATAAACATAAAATCTAGAAAGCTGGGCCCATTGAGGTCGCAGCATAATTGAAATAAGGGCATTTCATCCAGACTGCAGAGAAACTCAACCGGCCTCGTATCCAATTCAATGTTGCTAGATTAAGTTAAAAGTAGCAGATTGGGTTAATTTTCAGTGTTGTTAGCTACTTTATTTTGCTTCTTACTATGGGGTTACTTTTGTTTTCGCAATGCAAGTGTAACAATATTGATTTAACTCAATGGCCACATCAACATATTTATATTGTAAGTTTGTAAAAAAAAACATTATTACGGATTTACACAAGTCATGTGACCCGGCCGTCCAAATAGATGCTCATGTCCTCAGGACGAGCCGGACGGTCTGGGTCTTCAACAAGTCATGTGACAACGCCAACGGCCCTACCGTGCTGAAAACACCGGTTCTCGTTAGATCACCGAAGTCAAACAGCATCGGGTGCGGTTAGCACTTGGGTGGGCGACCACCTGGGAACACCGCGTGCTGTTGGCACATTTCGGGCGCAGTAGCCCGGTGGTTTGCGCGCTGGATTTGCACCCTGCCACAACTGCAGCCGTGTTCATACGGAGTACGATCACGTTAAACATGTGGTTTCGTAAGTCCTTCCGAGAGGTTGGTGGTAGGGGAAGGAAGGTACGGTACCTGTGGATGCCTCCCCCACTGGGTTCCGGTCTATGTTGGGTGGCACTTTCTGGCCGTCCAAACAGTTACCTTACACCTTTCAGGTAGGTCGGAAGGTCTGGGTCTCAACAACAACAAGTCATGTGACGAACGTGTTGCTAAAAGTGGCTGATATTTCGATGCAAAAAAAAATATGTGTGCAAGTTACTTTCCGATGTTTGACGTTATTCTTGACGTTATTAAGTTATTTTTTTAGTAATTACGAGTCTACAATATCAATAGTGGGATAATTAAATGATATTCGAGTGTATTATATACATAATGTATTTATGTACTTATATACATAATGTATAGGGAAAGTATTGTGACGGGGATCAAGAATTCGAGTTTTTGACGGGAGAGCACGTTTTAAGCATCCCTGATCACGAATCAAATATTTTTGAAGTGATGTCTGTGTGTGTGCGTGTGTGTGTGTGTCAGTGAGTTTGTGGAGACGATAACTGACGAACGACTGGACCGATTCGAACGAAATTTCGTACAAAAATCACAATCCGTAAACACTGGAAGTCTGTTATTTTTATACGCAATCGAATGTTCAGAACCCCCCCAAAATTTTCGAGTGAAATTTCGAAAAAATCGTCAAAAAATCAAAACTGCTAATAAAGTTACGCAAATAATATTTCTTATGTAATTTTTTATTAGAAAACGATTGACATAAATTGTAGAACGCTAACATGAACTGTTCTCGAGATATTGCACAATTATCAAAAAGTTATATAAAATAAAAAATATATATATTTCCTATTTAGAAACATGTTAATTTTTCATATGTAATACCATACGATAAATTGGGTGACTTCATTAAACATCTCAAAAATGCGATACATTCCTCGGTAATATTTTTAAAATTATCATAATACTACAATGATTTATTATATTTGAAAACTTCATAGAAAACAAATGAACTTTTTCAAATGACGTCATCGAAATATAAATCGGCTGGCTCTTTAAATAAAAGCAGCATTTCATTCATATGCAGCTTTCCATTCATTTCATTCATCACAATACTATAATATTTAATTTTATTTAAAACTTAAAATTATGGAGGTACAAGTAATTTAACTCTGCTCAAAATTTCATCAAAAAATTGTTTGCTTCTTGGTAAAATCAATGATTGTTTCATTCATATCAGCTACTGCAGACTCCATGGGCTAAATAATTTTGCCTTAAAGAAATGCACCAATTCTTATACAACTCATTCTACATCTTTTGGTATTTACATCCTCCATAAGTGAAAAGTAGGCTTCGTTGTAGAAATAATCAAAGTTGGATGATCATATAAACTCAACTATATTATAATTGCGTTGTTTCAGGATGTAGATGCACAGAATTTAAGCAAAAATAAAGCGGTTTTAGGACGGATACAACACTAAACATGAATTAAAAAGAAATTTAACAAGAAAGATCAATCATGCATAAAGCATTGATTATGAAACACTTTCGAACTTCAATGCAATTTTGTTTAAACATCTCTAAAATGCGATACATTCCTCTGTAATATTTTTTAAATTATCACAATATTACATTAATTTATTATATTTGAAAACTTAAAACTTCATCGAAAAAAATGAACGTCATTCAAATGACTGCATTGAAATATAAATTGCGTGGTTTAAACATCTCTAAAATGCGATGCATTCCTCGGTAATATTTTTAAAATTATCATAATACTACAATAATTTATTATATTTGAAAACTCCATCGAAAACAAATGAAATTTATTAAAATGACGTCATCGATATATCACGCCTGGCTCTCTCCATAAAAGCAGCATTTCATTCACAAGCAGTTTCCCATTCATTTCATTCATCACAACACTATAATAATTCATTTTATTTAAAAACTTGAGACCATGGAGATACAAGTAATCAAAGTCTATGCTTAAAACTTATAATACGACAAAATCATCGTCCTCTCTGTAAAATCAATGAATATTTCATTCATATCAGCTATATTGCTGACTCCATGAGCTAAATGATTTTGCGTTAAAGAAATGCAGCTATTCGTATACAACTCATTCTGCAAATTTTGCTGTTTACCTTTTCCATAAGTGAAAAATAGGCTTCGTTGTAGAAATAATCAAAGTTGGATGATCATTAAACTCAACTATATTGTAATTGCGTTGTTTCAATATGTAGGGGCACAAAATTTAAGCAAAAATAAAGCGGTTTTAGGACGGATATAACACTAAATATGAATTAAAAAGAACTTTAAAAAATCACGATTTTGAGACAAGATGGATGCATATTTTATTTTGAAGTGGGTCACGTCATCTCTTCATATAATGGTCACGTGATCGCTTCATATAATGGTCACGTAATCGCTTCATATAAAAGGTTTAATTATTATTTTAATTGTTATTTAAAAACTACTGAATATATTTTGCTGAAATTTTTTTTTATATATTTTATGGGATAATTTGAATATTTCTAAAACTTTCGAAGCCGTTTGTGGATTTTAAAACCCCTTAGAAAATGTTTGAAAAATTAGGTCCCATAGGGGTCAATGTATTTCATTTTTTGAACCCGGATTCAATCCAAAACTAATTGGGTGATATTATTCATTTATATTCCCATAGATCCCACAGGCCGTCTGAACAACGTATTAAAATTTCATTTTGATAAAGTTATTTTCAGGGCAGTTATCGTGCTAACGGACAGACAGATAGACAGATTGAACAAAGTTATAAACACTTTGTTGTAAAGTGTTAAAATTGATCTTTATTCAAATGACGTTATCGAAATATAAATTCTCTGGCTCCCTATGTAAAAGCAGTGAATATTTTATTCTTACACTTTACTTTTATTCCAGACAACAGAGCTAAATAATTTTGCGTGAAGAAATTCAGCAATTCTTATTCAACTTATCTTACGATCACTTGTTTACATTCCGTATCCATTAAAATTAGGCTTCGTTGTAGAAATAATCAAAGGTAGATGATTATTTAAACTAAAGAATATTGTAATTGCGTTGACATGGAATATAAATGCACAGGAAATACGCAAAATTAAAGCGGTTTTAGGACGAATGCAACCCTAAATATAAATTTAAAAGAACTTTAAAAATCACGATTTTTACACTGGGAAAAAAAGATGGATGCCATATTTTATTTTGAAGTGGGTGACTTCGTCTTTTCATATAATATTGGTGTAATTATTATTTTAATTTTAATTTAAAAATCTACCGAATATATATTGCTGAAATTTTTTATATATATTTTATGGGATAATTTGAATATTTTCTAAAATTTTCGAAGCAATTAGGGAATTTTAACTGCTTGAAAATGTTAAAAGAATTTTGTCCCGTAGGATTCAATGTATTTCATGTATTCAACCCGGGTTCAATCCAAAACTAATAAATGATATTATTCATTTACATTCCCATATGTCCCACAGATCGTCTGAACAACATACTGAAATTTCATTTTGATAAAGTGATTTTTACGGCGGTTATCGTGCGAACGGACGGACAGACAGACAGAATGAACGAATTCATATACACTTTTAAACTGTGTTGAAAGGGGCACGCATACCAAAATCCATTATAAGGATAACTCATGAGTTAGAAAATCACAGCTAAAGCCTTCTTGTAGCTCGACCTGTCTGAACGTTAATTGGCCTTTCTCTTACCACTTACTAAAACGAGGGGACCAAATTTAACTTGAAATCAATTTTTACTTTCCCTGCAATACATGGTAATGTATAGGGAAAGTATTGGAATCATGCCGAAAATCGCAACTCGAGTTTTCGACGGATCTACACGTTTCGAGACCTCTAGAATACGAAAAAACAATTTTTAGCGTGACGTCTGTGTGTGTGTCTGTCTGTGCAGATTTTGTATCCACTCTAACTAAAAAAGTAATTCACCGAATTTCATAAAATTTGGTACGTAAGTCACTTGTGGGCGAATCTAGTGCTGATTACTTTTGGGTACGATTCGGGATAAAAGAACCCGCCTTTTTTTGCGAAATGGCCCGCAAAAGCTTGTATCCACTCTAACTAACAAACTAATGAACCGAATTTCACAAAATTCGGTAGATGAGTCACTTGTGGGTTACCCTGGTGCTGATTAGAGTTTGGTATGATTCGGAAAAAAATAACCTGCCTTTTTTTGCAAAATGGCCCGCAAAAATCGTCAAAATCTAAACTAAAGAACTAAGTATACTCAAATATATCTATTAAATGCTCGTTTAATACGTAATTTTTAACGACGAAAAGAATAAAACCAACCCCATTACATTAAAACTAGCCGTTCTCGAGATATTTTAGTTTTTCGTATTGTCTCTACGCCACCTTTGAAAATAAGTCCGGTTACCGAATGAGAACGAAAATTGAATTAAAAGTGAAATAAATTTAATTAAATAAAGAGAACGTGAATATAAGTCTGCAGGGAAAGTCATGTGCTGCCCACATCAGATTTTTACTTTCCCTGCAATACATGGTAATGTATAGGGAAAGTATTGGAATCATACCGAAAATCACTACTCGAGTTTTCGACGGATCTACACGTTTCAAGATCACTAGAATACGAAAAAACCATTTTTAGCGTGACGTCTGTGTGTGTGTCTGTCTGTCTGTGTAGATTTTGTATCCACTCTAACTGAAAAACTAATGGACCGAATTTCACAAAATTTGGTAGGTAAGTCACTTGTGAGCGAGTCTGGTGCTGATTAGTTTTGGGTACGATTTGGGATAAGAGAACCCGCTTTTTTTTTTTGCGAAATTGCCCGCAAAAGATTGTATCCACTCTAACTGAAAAACTAATGGACCGAATTTTGCAAAATTCTGTAGATGAGTCACTTGTGGGTTACCCTGGTGCTGATTAGATTTTGGTATGATCCGGAAAAACGTAACCTGCCTTTTTTTGCAAAATGGCCCACAAAAATCGTCAAAATCTAAACTAAAGAACTAGGTATACTCAAATATATCCATTTAATGCTCGTTAGTATAAATTTGTAACGATGAAAAGAATAAGACCAACCCCATTACACTAGGACTAGCCGTTCTCGAAATATTTTAGTTTTTCGTACTTGCTCTACGCCACCTTTGAAAATAAGCCCGGTTACCGAATGAGAACGAAAATTGATTTAAAAGTGAAATACATTTAATTAAAATAAACTGAACGTTAATATAAATCTGCAGAGAAAGTCATGTGCTGCCCACATCAGATTTTTAGTTTCCCTGCAATACAGGGTAATGTATAGGGAAAGTATCGGAATCATGTCGAAAATCGCAACTCGAGTTTTCGACAGATCTACACGTTTCGAGACTTCTGGAATATAAAAAAAACTCTTTTTAGCTTGACGTCTGTTTGTGTGTGCCTGTCTGTCTGTGCGGATATTGTATCCACTCTAACTAAAAAACAACTAATGGACCGAATTTCAAAAATTTTGGTAGGTAAGTCACTTGTGGGCGAATCTGGTGCTGATTAGTTTTTGTCCGATTCGAAAAAAATAACCTGTCTTTTGCTGCAAATTGGCCAGCAAAAAGCGGCAAAATCTAAAATAAAAAACTATGTATGCTCATACATCTCCATTAAATGCGTGTTTAATGCGTAATTTTTAACGAAGAAAAGAATGAGATCAACCCCATTACACCAGGACTAGCCGTTCTCGAGATATTTTAGTTTTTTCTCTATGCCATTTTTGAAAATAAGTCGTTATCAAATGAAAACGAAAATTGAATTAAATGTGAATTAAATTTAATTAAAGAGAACGTGGATATAAGTCTGCAGCGGAAGTCATATGCTGCCCACGTCAGATTTTTATTTTTAGTGATATACTTATTGTGTTAAAGGAAATATTTGATCTCAAGAATGAATGGTGGATAATCCTACCTAGAACAAATCTTTTGTCTTTTGTTATTTTTAATATTTCTGTTTTATTATTTATTATATAAAGTATGTTTTTTATTATTTTAAATAAAAAATTGTTAAATATTTCGGGAAGAGCATATGTTTTCGTACTATTAATGATATGCATTTCTTTTATACGGTAAACTAAGTATAAAAGAGCTATTTTTGTAACATTTCTTTACTATAACAATGTTTTTATAATGTTTTTGCAATTTTCGAGAATGTTCGAAAATTTGAGGTTCCTCTCTCTATATCCCTAAAAATCAATAAGCCTCTGGCGTTTACTAGTTGAAATAATCGTACCAATTTTTATTATATTGTTCAATTTGTTCTAGAGATTTCTTAACCAGGTATCACAGATAAAGACCCAGATTTTATTGGGGAAATGGTTAATTTGTTCTATAAGATGCTTAGGAATTTGATTGGTTCTTTAGGGATTGCTTATAAAGGCTTTAGGGATGCTTGAAAAGTATAAATCAATCAAAATCCGATAGTTGGGTTTTAATTCCCTTAATACTTTCCCTTCCCACCTACTACGTATGGGAAAAGCAATATATAGTAAACTTTCGTAATCCGGCATCTGATGTTTGGACACGCCCGATAATCCGCCACGCGTCTTGAACGACATTCGGGTCCGTTCGGTTGTATTCGGAGACGTAAACTCGGGTCATTATGCAGACTTTTGTTCATTGAAGTTTATCTTAATTTTTAAATTAATTTAAATTTTTTTCACGTACTGCACAGTGCAATCCAACCTGTGTAATATTTTAGGAAAATAAATATAACATTATGTGTCCTTTCGTTTAAAAATATTTTCCCCATTTTAGATTGACATCCGGCAAATTTGGTAATCCGTTAAAGTCCAGAAGATTCTAGATTTTCGAAAGTTTAGAGCATTTGCTTCAATAAGATCAATCATAAATAAATATAATCGACACAAATACTTCACAAAGTTTAAACATTTAACGATATAAAATTAATTCTTCTCTATTAGGCATCAATATTTCATATTCCACTCTAGCATCTTGAATTTGATATCTTGGGAAACTCTTAAAGGAATCAATATCTTACACGAAATTTGGAAATTAAGGACGGCTTTTAAGGAGAGGTCGAAGTTTTCAACAGAATATTAGGACTTTAAGTAGCACTTAAATGCTTTTCAGCAACAATTCCATTTTGCAGAGTATAACCGTTATGCAGCATCTGCGTATCGATAAGTGCCTCTTTAGGCAATGGGCAAGCTGGTTTATATGCAAACTGTTAAAAGTAATGGGGGATCAATGTTGTCTTAAGTTTTCATTGGAGTGTTTTAGCGATTTGGTTGGCGCCGTTATTTTTAGGGAGACTTTCAGGGAAACTTTCGTATTGTCATAAGAAATGAACTGTCTTTGAAAATTGATGAAGGTTGAAAAGAATAAAAGAAAAATTCTTATGTTGTATCGAACCCCTGAAAATGGTTTAGAGAATGGCCAAACAGGATGACTAAAATAAAAATTGCATTGAGTCTTTTTAATCTAAAATAGCTGCGCATTAAAATTAAAAATAACACTCCATGAAAAAAAATATTTTTAAAGAGCTTTTAAGAATTTCGTTAAAAGAAATTAGTTCCGGTATCGATCAATTTTGTGGCAAAAATGCAAAAAATAAAGCCCCCTTTTCCCGGATAAATAGACAGAGAAACCATATCCGCAAAAGCATGACGGTGTTTGTCAATTTGTGGCATCACATCACCTAGGAAAGTAACTGTTGGCAAACGAAACAACTAGAAAAACTGAAAAGAAAATAATTGCATGCATTTTCGGTGAATAAGAATAATAATTTAAGATTTACATTACAAAATAAATAGAAAATAATTCTGTTTCGGGCGTTGCATGAACACCACCATCAACTATATATATATATATATATATATATATATACACGAGTATCAGACACAAAAATTATCGTAAAAATACTTGTGAATAGAAGGAAAAAAAGAAATTATGTAGTATATTACATATACGACTAGAAGAAATGCAATGAGAAAACTTAGGAAGAAAGAACAACAAAATAAGTAAGAAAAATATTAGCTTTTAAGTGTTACCATCATCAATGTAGTATATTACATATATGACTAAAAAAATGCCTAAAAAGAAATAAAAGAATAATAGCATGTTCTTACGGACTTCTTCAGTGAATAAGACTAACAATTTTAGGTTTACACGACAAAATAAATAGAAAATAATTCTGTTTTAGGCGTTGCATGAGCACCATCATCAACTATATATCAGGCACAAAAATTATCGTAAAAATTCTTGTGACTGGAAAGAAAAAAAGAAATTACGTAGTGTATTCCACATGTGACAGAAAAAATGAAAAGAAAAAACCTGGAAAGAACGACAAAATAAGTAGGAAAAATATTCTCTTTTGGACGTTGCATGAGAACCACCATCAATATAGTACACTATATATGACTAGAAAATATGAAAATTTTCTAGTCACATATATGACTAGAAAAAATGAAAAGAAAAAAACCCTAGAAAAAATGAAAAGAATAATATCCTGTGTTTAGGGACTTCTTCAGTGAATATGACTAAGAATTTAAAGTTTACACGAGAAAATAAATGGGAAAAATATTCTGTTTTGAGCTTTGCATGAGTACCATCATCAATTATATATCTGGCACAAAAAGTATCGTAAAAATACTTGTGAGTTGAAAAAAAAAAACGAAATTATGTATTATATTACATATATGACTGGAAAAAATGAAAAAGGAAAAAGAATAGCATGTTTTAAATACTTTTCCAGTGAAAAAGAATAATAATTGAAGGTTTAAGAAACAAAATAAATAGGAAAAAAATTATGTTTTGGGCGTTACATGAGCACCATCATCAATTATATATCAGGCTTAAAAATTATTGTAAAAATACTTATGAAAGGGGAAAAACAAAGATATGCAGTATATTACAAATTATAAATAAACCAAGCCATTTTGGAAGCTAAATACGCTAAATTCAGAATCAAAATGAATGGACTAAAAACCGGTTGATACCGTCACAGGGTACAATTTTTCTTTTCTAAATAATTTATGTAGTTATAAAATTAGAATGTAAGCAAATCAATAAGACGAGTCATCCAAATGGTATTGCTGGAACTACAAATCCGACGACTGCACATTTTGGAATTCCAACGCATTCTAGAATTTTGCTTTGGCCCGTGTTCTTTTTCGGGAGCATGGTGACATCAACCCATCTAGAAGAACGCTCACCCTGCTATATAGGTGCATAGGTGGGAAGTTTAGAATTCCAAGATCGCTATCTCCAGGGTACTGATGTGACGCTTACAGACAGTTTGGCAGATTACTTTGTCAAGGGAAGGTCACGTATTTGCCAGGGGAGTTGCTCGTCTGCAGGTATTGCATGATCCCCAACTCCTATGGGGGCGTAGAGTAGATATCTTAAAGAGGATATCTGTGGTATGGGGCACGGAGGAATGCCTGCAGTTGTCATGCAGCTTTCAATTAGTAGCACTAGAGTAAAGATATTTTGGGAAAAATTCTCGAAAGGGTGTTGGGGGACGACTGGAAAATTGGGATCATGTTAGGGTATTTGTCATCTCAGTGAGATGGGGAACCTGGTTCTTTGTTAGAAGGAATCTAGAGGATTTAAAATGTGCAAAAGCAGGTTGAGTGCATCGAGGTAGTATATTGAGTGTATAATTGGAACAGGTCTCAAATACAGGTTTTGACGCTGGAATGTTATCGTTGTCCCGCGTTGTTTTTTTGCTAACTCAATCGCCGACTGCAACTTAAATTCGGCAAATGCAGTTGTCGATAGCAAAATGTTATTTCTACTCTAAATTGATCAAATATTTTCATATATTATCAACTTCCAGAGGATGATTCTAAGCAATCTAAAGCTTACAAGCGTTATAAAGTCGTAGTGCTTCTTTTTTTTTTTTTCGATTTACATAAAATGCAGGGTAATTAATAGGGAAACTACTGGGAAAGAGTAAAAAATTTGAACCAAAGTTTTCAACGGATTTATATGTTTCGGACATTCTAAAACTCGAATCGATCATTTTTAAGATTAAGTCTGCATGTTCATGTGTCTGTTTGTGTAATGTGTGTATCCACACAATCTAAAAACTATCGAACAAAATTTCGTAAAATTTGGAGTGCAAGTCAGTTATGGATTAATCTGGTTAGATTTTGGTACGATTCAGTGAAATAAAATCTGATTTTGTCTTGAGAAGCGTGATAAAAATATTTGTGTATACATAAAACCAGGGAGGCAAATTTGAAAAAAAAAATCATGCTGTATATTTTAACTAGGTTACATATAAAAGGAAATATAATAATGGAATTAAGATGAAAATAAACCTATGGCATTTTCCAAGTTTGTCATTACTGTGAGACCTCCATTTTGCATTTCTTTATGGAACCTATTCAAAAGTGTTATGAAAAAGTGTTATATGAAAATTTCTACTCCATTTTAAATAGCATATAAAAATCAAGGGAAAACAAGTAGGTAAATAAATACGCCACTCACAAAACTTCACGTTTTCACTTATTAAAAGCTTAATTTATTATTTGACATAGAAAAATCAGTATAAAAAATGTCAAAACCACTATAATTTAGCGATTCGCTAAATTATACCTTTAAAATTAGCCCTCAGAGTATTCATAGAATGTACACTATATTTGCGGAAACGACACATTTCAGGTAAAAAAAAAATTCTAAATCCCTTCTTAAAGGGAAGGAGAGAATTTTAATCCTCCAAAAATTCCCTCATCTAGACACGTCTATCCTGGTCGGCAGTTTAATGACAAAATTGCACACACATTCTCCTTTTGTCCATTCCCAAAACGATATCTCCTGACTGATGAAATGGCCATTTCCAGCCATGCCTTCCCTGAAAAGTGCCCAGACATTTGAGGGATCTGGCGTCGGTCAGAGTGATAATTTGTTTACGTCTCCCTTCGTTAAATTACAAGGAAAGCAGTTTATACATTTAAATTTCAAATAATAATATAATTAAACCTAATAGTTTACAATTAAAAAGGTTTCTTAGATGTAAATTATTTGGGTTCGCACTTAGTGGTTAGTCTTACCAGGGTGCCGTATATATATAAAATAAAAATATTATATGAAATACCAATGGTAGAGATGAGTAGTAACTCATATAACCATAATTTATAATATAAGGTAACGTATAAATATGTAAATTTATAATATAAGGTAACGTATAAATATGTAAATTTATAATATAAGGTAACGTATAAATATGTAAATATATAATAAAAGTTTAAAAATCCAATGAAAGAAAAGAGAGAAGTTTCAACTAAAAAAACCACAGCATTAAAAAATGCCTTACAAATAAAAGTATCAAACAGAATTATATATATATATATATATATATATATATATATATATATATAAATTGAAAGATTTTAATCAAAAATTATGCATAAACTACTGTATGTACAAAAAAAACCAATCTCTAGCATATCTGTTACAAATGAGTAACTATAGACCAAGACTAAGGATAAAGATAGAAGTTAACATATCACTACAATGGAAAGGGGGATGAGAAGAATAATAGGATACAAAAATCACAATTAAAAGTATATAAATATAAATAAAAATGAAAAAGAAAAGACGGCAAAAATGAGAAAAGGCAATAATAATTAGCTTAAAATAAAAGATTAAGACATAGAGAACAATCACTTGAAACTACACAAAAAATGGCGATTAGTTCGAAATTGCATTCTCATCAGGACAGCCATACCATTCGAATTAAAACAGATATAATAGCCAGTTTCTCACAATTGCGATAATATTTAACTATAGACACCATTGGAACTGTCTACTGGCTAGTGGAAGGAGAAAAATAAATCAATTGAATTACAAATCAGAAAAATAATACCTCCTCGAACAGAAATATGAACTCACAAGCATTGCTACCACGTGTAAGTTGAACAAGCGACTGAGCATTTTACCTCACTTCGTCAATGCGAGTGGGCACCGGAATGAATACATTTGAACGATACATAATATGTATGGAGACTTTCAAAAATAGTAATCAGTATAGGACTCAGGAAAAGTGGAAAATAGTCATTCGAAAATAGTAAACAGTATTAGACTCAGATATATATATATATATATATATATATATATATATATATATATATATATATATATATATATATATATATATATATAGTAAGAATTTTAATCGCTTGTATATTTTTTATTTACCTGTGTCTTATTACTTTCCCTGCAATGTATAGGGAAAGTATTGGAATCATGTCGAAAATCGTAACTCGAGTTTTCGACGGATCTACACGTTTCGAGACGTCTAGAATACGAAAAAACTATTTTTAGCGTGACGTCTCTCTCTCTCTCTCTGTCTGTCTGTCTGTCTGTCTGTGCAATGTATGCATCCACTCTAACTCAAAACCTAATGGACCGAATTTCATAAAATTTGGTAGGTAAGTCACTTAGATGGGACCCTGGCGCTGATTAGTTTTTGGTACAATTCGTAAAAACAGAACCCGCCTTTTTTGCGAAATGGCTCGTAAAAATGTCATTTATCCGCTCTAGCTAAAATACTAATTGACCGAGTTTCACAATATTTGGTACAGAAGTTACTTATGGGACACTCTGGTGCTGATTCGATTTTGGTACGATTCGGAAAATAACAACCTATTTTTTTTACGAAATAGCCCTCAAAAATCGCCAAAATCTAAAAAAAAAAAAAGAAAGATCAATCATGCATAAGCATTGATTATGAAACACTTTCCAACTGAAATGCAATTCCATTTAAAAATTTCTAAAATGTGATACATTCAGTGGTGATATCTTTTACATTATTTACTTTAGTACTACATTTTACATTATTTATTATATTAGTACTACAGTAATTTATTATACTTAAATATTTAAAGCTGTATCGAAATATAAATCATCTGATTCTCTATGCAAAATCAATGAATATTTCATTCATATAACTTGTATTCCAGACTCCAGAGCTAAATAATTTTGTGTGAAAAAAATTCAGCAAATCTTATGTAACTCACCTTACGATATTTGCTCGAGATATTTGCATTCTGCATAAGTTAAAATTAGGCTTCGTTGAAGAAATAATAAAAGTTTAGGGATCATTTAAATTCACAACTATTGTAATTACATAGGCACGGAATTTAGATACACAGATGATACACAGATAATGTGTGTGTGTATGTATTCAAAGTATTAGAATCGTGCCGTAGATCGGAACTCGAATTTTCGAAGGATCTACACGTTTTGGGACTTCTAGAACACGAAAAAACTATATTTAGGAAGACGTCTGTGTGTGTAAGGGTGTATTTGTGTATGTTTCTGTGTGTCTGTGAGGATATTACATCCACTATAATTGAAAAACTAATAGACCGAATTTCATAAAATTTGGTAGGTATGTTTTTTGTGGGAAATCCTGATGTTCATTGGATTATAGTACGATTCGTAATAAAAGAATCTGCCTTCTTTGCGAAATGGCCGGCAGAAATTGCCTTTATCCACTCTAGCAAAAAACTAATGGAACAAATCTAACAAAATTTTGTGTATAATATTTCAATAACCTACAAGTGATTTATATACCAAATTTAACAAAATTTGGTATATAAATCATTTGTAGGTTATTCTAGTACGATTCGGGAAAAAGGAACGGGCTATTTTTGCGAAATGGCCCGCAAAAATCGTTAAATATAAAAATAAGACTACGTGTGCTCAATTATATCAATTAAATTCCTATTTTATACGTGATTTTTGACAACAAAAAGAATAAGACTAACCCCATTACTCTAGGACGAGCCGTTCTTGAAATATTCTAGTTTTTATCGCGTTTTTGCTACGCCACCTTTGACAATAAGTCCAGCTATCAAATGAGAACCAAATTTAAGTTTAACGTGCAAATTCAATGTCATTTAAAATACTTATGGCTGTTATTTTGTGCAGATAAACTCAAATTATTATTGAAGAAATAAAGAGAACGTGAATATTGAGTTTATCTGCAGGGGAAGACATGTGCTGCTCACATCAGAATTTTTGACAATATTACAACAATGATTTATAGAAGTGAACGGGGATTATTTGCAAGCCATTTCGAAAAAAATGTATGATCTATATTTAAAGATCCACTAAATTTTTGTAGAATAAAATGTTCAACAAATTTAAGCTGTGTACCAAATTTTAACTCTCTAGGATATAGGAAAGTGCATTAAAAATGCCATCAAATAAGAATATCACGAAGAGTTACATAACAATGTTTATATTTTTTTTAAATTTTATCTACCAAATTTATTTTAAAATGTGAAGCCTCTCTCATATACAAAATAATTAAATTCTTGGAAAGATATTTAGTATATAATATATCTCTCTTTTCTTTCTGGAGGATATCCTAAAAGTCAGAATTTAATTGAATTTGTTTTTTTCCCTATATTAAATAATTTTTAATTAAAAAACTACTTAATATATTTTACTGAAATTTTTTTTATATATTTTATGGGATAATGTCAATATTTCTTAAAAATTTCGAAGCAATTTGTGAATTTTAAATTTGCTTAAAAAATGTTTTAAAAATTAGCTCCCATAAGGTTCAATGTATTTCATTTTTTCAATCCGGGTTCAATAAAAAACTAATTGGGTGATATTATTAATTTATATTCCCATAGGCCCCACAGACCGTCTGAAAAACATACTAAAATTTCATTTTGATAAAGTCATTTTCACTACAGTTATCGTGCTAACGGACAGACAGACAGAATGAACAAAGTCATAAACACTTTTCGACTATGTTGTAAAGCGTTAAATAGACTACGTATGCTGAAATGTATCAATTAAATTCTTATTTTATACGCAATTTTTGACGAGGAAAAGAATATAACACACTCCATTATACTTTAGGATTAACCGTTCTCAAGATATTCGAGATTTCCTGCATTTTTTTTACGCTGCTATCGGGTAAATGTCCAATTACCAAAGGAAACAAAAATTGAATCAAAAATTCAAATTTTGTGTTATTTGGTGCAATTAAACTCAATCTAATAAATTATTAAAGAAATAAAGAAAATGTGAATTTAAGTCTGCAGGAAAGTCATGTGCTGCCCACATCAGATTTTCTTTAATTGAAAGTGCTATATGAGCGCATGTAAAAATTAAATAAAATAGATCCAACTTTAGGCTGGAGTAATTCCTTTATAAATAAAACAGGTACTAAATAGGTATTAAATGTCCTTCGGTCCCTGTTCCATATATAAGGTAAGCAATTAAAATCTGGATCTGATGTTGAGAAAGCCTGTCAATAAGCTTGTAACTACACCCAATAATGAAATTAATATTTAATTTTTTTTAATATATCATATATGTAATACAGGTACTAAACCCCTTGTTCTCTGCATTATCATACATAGTGTAAGTGCATGAATAGTGAAATAGATTAAAAGATTCAAACTGATAAAACAGCAAATGGAGCTAGGCCTTTCCTGGCTCCCCAAAATTTTTTGTGAGAATATCATACATGAAAAAAAATATATAATACAGTAAAAGTGAAGAATATTTCCGAAACCATATGCGTTCTCAAGGGCCATGCCTGGTTTGGTAATACTGAAATTCTACGTTTCTGTATGCGTACCTGTAAATTTTATTACAGACATGCATGCACCTGGTCCGACGTACAAGAATGTAGAAATTGGATTAGCATTAACAATAATCGATTAGCATTAACAATACCAAAATAAATAAGCCAGCTATATGCCACGGTATAATAATAGAATAACATCTAAAGATTTTCAATTTGAAAAAGAATAAAATATCTTATAAAGAGTTACCAGTGTCTCTTGAAACATTCGATGGTAAAGATAAAGACGTACGTTGCTGTAAGACAACTCATAAAAGGTTGCAGTTAAGATTATAGTCTATATATATATATATATATATATATATATATATATATATATATATATATATAAATATTAATAATAATGATATTAATAATAGTAGTAATAATAATAGTAATAATCATGTTAACAATGTTGAAGTCATATTATGGAACTTACCTTATTTACTATTATTATTTTTTGTCATTGATCAATTTGTAAGGCGTCCCGGTTATATTTATTTTACGACTACACCACTGTGCACACTGTCTACCTCCCCCCCCCCCCCCCCTGATGCCTCGCCACTGCTCTTTTTTCTAAAAATGCGGTGTGCCGGAGACATCGCACTTTAAAAAAGGGAGTACGAAAATATCTAAAATTTAGAAAACTCTGGGATACGGAAAAATAGTCTTAAATATATCCCTATAGAAGCATTTGATACATTCCGAAAATTAATTAACTACTTTGTAACTGATCTAGTTCATTATCACAGATTACTAATATCAATAACTGCATCGCTCATTAACTTGCATGATGGATGGAAACCTAATTATTGGGAGAACTGCGAATAATTCCTATATAATTGGATTGTTGGTTTGCACAGAAATATTTAATGAGATGATAAGCCCAGTTTTTCACCATTCGCACCTTTTCTTGGGAAATTTATTCAATACTCTAGATTGAATTAGAGGATGTTGCACAGGTCCTGAATAAGCCCCCTATGCTTAAATAATGCAGATACAAATGACACCACTCAATTTCCAGCCAACAGCCCTACCGTGCTGAAAACACCGGTTCTCGTTAGATCACCGAAGTCAAGCAGCATCGGGCGGGGTTAGTACTTGGGTGGGTGACCACCTGGGAACACCGCTTGCTGTGGCACATTTCGGGCGCAGTAGCCCGGTGGTTTACGCGCTGGATTTGCACGTTGCCACAACTGCCGCCGTGTTCATGCAGAGTACGATCACGTTAAACATGTGGGTCCGTAAGTCCTTCTGAGAGGTTGGTGGTAGGGGAAGGAGGGTACGGTCCCTGTGGATGCCTCCCCCACTGGGTTCCGATCTAAATTGGGTGGTACTTCCCTGCCGTCCAAACGGTTACCTTACACCTTTCTGGTGGGTCGGACGGTCTGGGTCTCAGCAGCATCAACAACCACTGAATTTCCATATCGCTTGTTTTGAGTTTTGAGTAGAAACCATTTCCGCGGTTGGTATTTTTTCCATGCGCACTTTTGCCAATTATGCAACGCCGGCGTAATATGTAAATAAACTCCTTTAATACGTTCTAAACAAGCCCTTGTTCGCCGATCGTTGGCAGACCGAAACAATGAAAATACTTGGAAGTCGCCAAAGGTTGAAAAAAAGTTCTT
Source organism: Amaurobius ferox (assembly GCA_951213105.1). Lineage (NCBI taxonomy): Eukaryota > Metazoa > Arthropoda > Arachnida > Araneae > Amaurobiidae > Amaurobius > Amaurobius ferox. The sequence goes on from OX578138.1 coordinate 85,449,708, forward strand.
TTACTCCCTTGGTAAAATTAAAAAATTAATGCTATCTCAGCGTATTTTCATCCAAGTTAAGTCAAATTTTAGCACAATACTCATGTTAATGTAATATCAAATTATAAAGTGTAACTAGATTTTTTAATTCGTAAAATTTGAAACCCGATTTATAAAGTCCAATTAGTTTGGAAACAACTGTTTATTCATCAAAACAAAATGTGTGCTCTTTTATCAAAACGTCTGCTTTTAATATCGACTGCAGCAGCAATGGATGAACATATTCGATTGGACGAAATGGCTCTTAAAGTTCAAAATTTTTAAAGTAATTCAAACGGTGCATTGCCCAGAGACTTAACTGATAGGGATTCGACATAAAATTATGAAGTATGTAGGGTGACTCTCTGACATTTTCCATTTCAGGTTTCTTTTCCACTTCAGGTTCCTTTTTCACTTCAAAAATGTCCCTTAAAATATCCGCTTTTCAGGATTGGCTATAGATAGAGCTTAGATAACGACTGATGTGGATTTAGTATTAAATTCTGGAGGAATCACTAAAAATTTCCACTTCAAATTTTTGAGATGCCACTTTTGATTAAAAAGTTGACATTTTTCTTGCAATATTTGTTTTTCAAGATCGGGTTAAAAAGAAGCTTAGATAACAACTGATATGGATTCAGTATCACATTTATAAGGGGGTAGAGGTTCACTAAGGATTCTCACATCCTTTTTTATATCACTTTCGGTTCAAAAAATTGCCAAATATTTATTTCTTAGGATTGGCTATAGATAGAGCGTAGATAGCGGCTGGTATGGATTCAGCATCACATTTTAAAGTGGGTTTCACCAAGGATTTCCATTTCCGGTTCTGGAGATGTCACTTCGGTTTCCCGAAAATGCGCATGCTATACAAAATAAGGGTGCAGAAGATAATGCAAATTCTTAATATTTCCTTCGAAAATGACGTGTACAAAGCATTTACCTCCATATACAGACCCCATAAATTTCTTGTTTTGCCATAAAAGTGATAAAAATAATAAACCTTATTTAAAAAATTTTGATGCATAATCTCTGTTTTTAAGGGCACTGTGGACGTTCGAAATGACTTTAACTTTGCACATTGAGTGTATATGAAGGATATATTAAGAAGTGAAAAATATTTAGCTGATATGTGAACTATTTAAATATTTTATTACCAATATTATCACAATTCATGTAAAACGACAAATGAAAAACATGCACATCAAATGTATATCTGATTATATTTATTTTCATTATTATAACATTATTAACTGGAGTGTCGCTCAACTCGACTATCTCGTACCAGAAACCATTTTGTGATATTTTTTTTTTAATTCAAATTTTACAAGCATACCAGGAAACATGCTATAATTGTGATCATTTGGAACAAATATCTTTCCAGATACGGTTAGACCGACAGACAAACGCTCCCGATACATTATTACAATACTATCTCTTAACAAAACACAATCACTTTCATTGATTTAGCGTCATGTTTATCACTTTCGGGATATTTTTATCGATTTGGAGATATTGGTGTCAATTTGGCAACATTTAAAAAAACTCGCCAAGTTGATTATATTCCGCCAAATGTTTCGCCAAGCGCTATGATGGACGGATGGAGAAATGAGTTTTTAAGATATTGAGTTAATAATTCTAGCAAAGCAACTTTTGATTATCAAAGAAATTGAACTTAGTTTTGCAAAATACTGAATTTTCTTCAATTATATGCACCATTTTTATAGTCATTTTAAGAATTTGGAGACATTTTCGTTTATTTGGCGATATTTTGTTCAATTTGACGACATTAAAAAAAGTCGCTAAATTTGTAGCCAAGTGGGACGGTTGGATTGACAGACAAATGCTACCGAAACATTACTATAGTGCTATTTTCTAACAAATCACATTTAATTTAATTGATTTGGCCTCATTATTATCAATTTGGCGTGGATTTTTATCGATTTGGTGAGATTTTCATTCACTTTTTACAACATTTAAAAAGTCGCCAAGTTGGCGATATCCCGTCATATTTTTCGCTAAACGTTAGAGATGGACTGATGGAGGAATGGGTTATTAAAGTAAATTTTATAATAAGTTTGTTTTTGTCTTTTAATGATTTTTTGCAAATTTTTCAAGAAAAATTTGAAAAATCTATATCGTATGTCCAAATGATCACAGTTATAATATGCTACCCTTCAATTTAAAAGGCTTGAAAGCATCTTTCAATTGATACCATACTTGATAATGTACCCCCAGGGAGTAGCTTCACCTCCTCCCCCGAAGGAGGTAATGACGTCACGAAAACAAAAATTGTATTGGCGCTTTTTTTTTTTTTTTCACAACAATGATGAAACTATTTAGCCTTGTGATCATTGAGCCATAAATAAATCCTTTTATGAATGATTACCATATTTTGCCTTAAGCTGCCAAGTTAAAAAAAATATAATATTTCGAATAAACTTTGAATTTTTCCTCCGAATTTAAAAACTCTATCACGTTCCAGATTTTCCTATAACAAAGCCGGATATAAAGTCTCGTGAAAATCCATTAGTATTTGTAGCAGCTACCTCATACATAAAAACACGACCGCAGACGTTTAGACAGACGGCCATCACTCTAAAAATAGTCAAAACGTGTTCAGGAGGTCCTGAAACATATGTTAGCATAAAAAATTCAAATTCGAAAATTTTCGTGAAAACAATATGTTATACTATATTATATGTTAGTATGAGAAAGTAAAAATAAAATTCGGAAATTTAGTAATTATAAGTAAAGAGAAAAAAAAAAAAAAAAAGGATGTGAAAATTCATAATTTTATACTAAATACAAATTTTCACATGCTTTTTATTGTATTTAATTGTTTTTAAATTGCATACTTACTGTTGTAGTCAACATATCGCTATAAAGATGTAGAAAGTTTCGTGCTAATATATAAAACATTAATGCGCATAGGGCATTTTGTGTAAACAGTGATAGCACAAAATTTTGCTTGAGAAAACGAGCTTTAAATTTAAAAGACCTTTCCAAATTACGCAGCAAACAAAAGTTTAAATTTCGACTTTTACCACTAAAAATATTGGAATCGAAAAATGTTTCTAGCGAACTTAAAAATCAAAAGAAGTATTTCAATATGTAAAAGTTTGATGTGCACAGCACATGGTTTTTTCCCTGCAGACTCAAATTAATTTTCTATATTTTTTTAATAATTGCACACAACAACAAGCATAATTATTTGAAATAACACTGAATTTCCACTTTTAATTCAATTTTCGTTTTCATTTGGTAACAACGTATTTTCAAAGGAGGCGTAGCAAAAATGCAAAAAAAAAAAACTAAAATATCTCGAACGGGAGCAACGAGATTGGTCTTATTCTTTTCATCTTAAAAAGTTACATACAAAACAAACATTTAATGGATACATTTGAGCACACGTAGTATTTCATTTTAGATTTTGACAAGTTTTTGCCAGCCATTTTGCAAAAAAAAAAGGTTTTTTTTTCCCCAATCGTACCAAAATCCAATCAGCATCAGGGTTAACCTATAAGTGAACTTACTTATCTACCAAATTTTGTGAATTTTAGTCAATTACTTTTTCAGCTAGAACAGATACATCCGATTTTTGCGGGCCATTTCGCAAACAAAAAAAGGCAGGTTCTTTTATCCTGAATCGTACTAAAGTCTAATCAGCACCAGTGTAATCCACAAGTAACCTGCCTATAAAATTAAATGAAATTTGCTCAATTAGATTTTGAGTTAGAGTGGATACATACATCGCACAGACAGATACACAGACGTTAAGCTAAAAATAGTTTATTCGTGTTCTAGAGGTCCCGAAACATGCAAATCCATCGAAAACTCGAGTTGCGATTTTCGACATTATTCCGATACTTTTCCTATGCATTACCATTTAATGCAGGGAAAGTAAATGTCTAAAATTAGTGATTTTGGTCATATTTTGATTTTTTTTTTTTCAACGTCCAGCTTCCAAAAGCGATTCTAAATGTATTCAAATTCTCAACGCGTTGACCTCGAAAGCGTTAAAAATAAAATTGCCGCTCTCACTTGTACGACCAGCTTCTTTTCCCGCAGGGGGTCATTTTTGAAAATGCTGACGCGACTTGTAATTTGCGAATTAAATGTGGCCGGCTACTATTCATTTCCCATATCTATACCTATGAAAACTTTCTCAAAGAAAATTGCCGTCCAAGCTTTTGAAAAATTTTCTTGTTGTCCCTGAGTGCAAAGAACTTCTTCAAACCCGTGCATTTTTCGTGTTTTAATGGCGGTGCACGTTTGAGAGCCAGTTCCACGGCGTGGGAAATTTTGTGGTTGAGTTGTTCGTGGTTATTGCAGTTTTTCTCGGTATTAGTGTTATTACTGTTATTGACACGTTTCCGAAGAGGTTGAGTTGAGAGGTCTTAGTTTCGTATTGAAAGAGACGTTTGCAGATGAAGGGAATTGAGGTGGGAGGCTGGGGCTATCATTTTAATTAAACGTGTTTACCGTGTATTTTCGGATTAAAATTTTCCGTGACAGATTTTTTTTTCGTGTGTGTGTGCGTAAGTTACGGGATATTTTCTCATTTATGGAATATGGCTGTACACAGAAATATTTGCTGTGATTTAAGTACTGTCGTATTTGTTGCACTTAGGTACGTTGTAGTGCGTCGCATGTTCCGAGACAGTTTTTTTTTTTTTTTTGGTTCCGGGAGAGTTTTTTTTAGTGTGTGTGTAAGCTACGGGATATTTTCTCGTTTATAGAATGCGACGGTACACAGAAATATTTACTGTAATTTGAGTATGTTATACTATCGTATTTGTTGCAATTAAGGTACGTTGTTGTATTGCGTTCGTATAATATTATATATGTGTATGTGCTTACTTGTATTTCATTTGTAATATTTTTTTACATAGCTTGACTTCCTTTTTTAGACACTAGAAGTTAAAATATTTTAAATGCTACAAATTTTCAGTCACACCAAATTGAAAAAAAAAAAAAAAAAACACCAAATTATTTTCGAGCTGTTTAATTATCTAATATTTATTTGTTCAACGAATTTTTTTGTCTTTTCAGACCCTTCAGAAGTCCTCTCCGTGACCCAGAAGGCTGTATCTTTGTACACTTAACATTATAGTCTTGACTACAGTGAGTCAGATTTCCGATTTACACCCCCGGGGGCGGGCGCGGTAACCCAGTGGTTAGCTCGCTGGAGTTGCACTCAGAAGGCCCGGGTTCGATTCCAACCACTGCCAAAACTGCCGCCGTGTTCATGCGGAGTACGATCACGTTAATCATGTGGGTCCGTAAGTCCTTCCGAGAGGTTGGTGGTAGGGGAAGGAGGGTATGGTACCTGTGGATGCCTCCCCCACTGGGTTCCGGTTTAATTGGGTCACACTTCCCGGCCGTCCAAATAATTACTTTACACCTTTCTGGTGTTTCACACATTTAACTGCCGTAAACCCCTGGGTTGGCTGTGTGGTCTGGGCCTTTCACACCTTTTTGGTAGGTCGGACGGTCTGGGTCTCAACAACACCCCCCCCCCCGGGGGGGCGAGAAAATGGGAGGTTGCTTTGAAAAGTGTTTCTAAAACCCTTCAAAAGTTCTCTGACTTAAAAGGCTGAATCCTTGCACACTTGTCACGAGGGGGCTTCTGCAGAATTCATTAAAAAGCATTTTCTCCGTCTCCAGAGGAGGGGTTGGAAATCAAGTGCCGTTAGGTTTTGTCAAATTGCCAATATTATGAATATGCAAATATTCAGTGTTTATGTCACTGGAAGGCTTTTAGAGGGTCTGAAATAACTTTTTGACCTTTCCCTCCATTTTCTCTGTCCCCGAGAAGATTAAGGGGAAAAAAACGGTTCTGTTTGATTTCATGCCTTCAAATGTGCAAAGAAGATTCAGTTCTCTTGGTCACCGGAGGTGGTTCTGGAAAGGCAAAAACACACGGTAGACAATTATTGCATAGATAATTAGTTACTAAGAAATAAACTACGCATTACAAATATTGATAAAATAGGCAATAATAAAATACGCTTTCACATTTTAAACGCTATGGGTGATGTACATTTCCTTCACCAGCAAAGTTAATTAAGAAAATAATGTATCCCAACGTTCGGATATATCACTGTAAATAATTTACATCCAGATGTCTTGTAGGTAGCAGAAATTCAACTGCCCGATAGAAAGCGGAAAGTTTTCTTGTTGATGGGACGAAACATCATAAGGCACTGGGTACGCAACATATTTAGCGTGGCTATTTATGAGTTTGTGAAAGAAATTTCTCGACTTTGTAGGAACTTAGAGTTACCTGATTTTTCCAGAACTTCCACAGAGGGTATCTCAACCTCTTTCAAATGGGTTGGTGACGTGATATAAGTAAAGATATCTGTCGAACTCAATACAGAACCTATTACATAATTTTCTTTCTGACTATATATATCCTTTTCTTTTGTTTTACTTTTCTATTGAGAATACAGACATTTTGGAATGGTTTGAACAGTCAGCTGATCGCTACTCTAGAAAAGTATATTCATTTAGAATTTAGAAACTGTTATACATAAATGAAAAATACAATTTGAGACGTACAGAAATACAAATAAGTTCAAATACATATGAAAGTTTAAAGAATGATAACAGCACAAAGGAAGTGCAAAATATACAATTTTAACATTATATCAAATTCTGCGCTCTCCGATAATATACGCTTCTTCTTTGCGCCATTTTGTGTCAGATTCGGATAGCATTTTATTAATATACTAAAACTGTATAATTTTACTTTTCTGCGATATGCAAAATTTAAGATATTTTGTAAAATCACTAAAATAGCTAAATTTTGACATTCCTAATCATTTTCTTCATCTTCGACCCAAATCGTCCAGTCTGCCGGAAGTTGTAAGATATCGGTAAGATGTTGTTCGGACGGCCGGGAAGTGCCACCTCATTTAGACTGGAACCCAGTGGGGGAGGCATCCACTGGGACCGTGCCCTCCTTTCCCTACCACCAACTTCTCTGAAGGACTTATGGACAAACATATTTAAAGTGCTCATACTTCGCGTGAACACGGTGACAGTTTTGGCAGAGGAAGGAATCGAACTCGCGTCGTCCGAGTGCAATTCCCTCCCCTCCAAATCGTTTTAAATATTTTTCACTGAAATTTAAAAAAAAATTCCGACGGATTCATATTTTTCCTCTCTCCTCAACCCAGTGTTGCCTCAACCATATGTTGCTAATAGAGCCCGCTCTTCAGTGCGAAGTTCTTCTTAGAAAGCAACCTGATTCTCCGCAGATCACAAAGTCGTCGAAAAATAAAATTTTCCAGTTTGTGCCGAGTGATCTAAGAATTAAGCACGACCGACTACTATACTATTCATTTCTTATTTCTTTTAGTGAAAAACAATCGAAATAATTCCCATTTTCGCTGTTCAAAGTTTTCCTGTTATCCCGCGGGGCGTGAACATTTTTCGTATTTTAATGCCGGCCCACTTTTCAAGGCAAGTGTCTCGGCGTGAAAAAATATATAGTTGAGCTGTTCGCAGTTAAATTAGGTTTTTTATTTTCGTATGTTTTATTACGGTTATTAGCATGCTTTAAAAGCGCGTTTGATTTCAGCCGTCTCTTTCATACAAAACAATTACTTTATTTATTATTTTACCTATATACATATAGTATAATGTATTATTTTGTCTACATATACATATAGTATAATGTATTATTTTGTCTTCATATACATTAGTATAATGTAATATTTTATCTATATACATTAGTATAATGTATTATTTAGCTATATACATTAGTATAATGTATTATTTTACCTATATACATTAGTATAATGTATTATTTTACCTATATACATTAGTACAATGTATTATTTTACCTATATACATTAGTACAATGTATTATTTTACCTATATACATTAGTACAATGTATTATTTTACCTATATACATTAGTACAATGTATTATTTTACCTATATACATTAGTACAATGTATTATTTTACCTATATACATTAGTACAATGTATTATTTTACCTATATACATTAGTACAATGTATTATTTTACCTATATACATTAGTATAATGTATTATTTTACCTATATACATTAGTATAGTGTATTATTTTACCTATATACATTAGTATAGTGTATTATTTTACCTATATACATTAGTATAGTGTATTATTTTACCTATATACATTAGTGTAATGTATTATTTAGACAATATACATATATTATAATATATTAATTTACCTATAAATATATAATGTAACGTATTATTTTGATTATATACTTAATAGTATAATGTATTATTTTTCCTATATACATATAGTACATTGTATTGTTTTGTGTGTGTGCGCATGTATGCTACGTTGCGTGCGTCCGTGAGTTTGTGTATGCGATATTTAAATTTTGGCACGATTCGGAAAGTAAGAACCTGATTTTTTTGTGAAATGACCCCCCAAAATCGTCAAAATGTAAGCTAAAAAGCCTACTTATACTCAAATGTACCAATTAAATGCTTGTTTTATACCTAAACGAAAATAATATCAACCCTTTCACTCTAGGATTAACCGTTCTTGAGATAATTTTCTTTTATTTATCCCCCCCCCCCCCCGCCCACCTTTTTTTTATTTGCATTTTTTCCAAAATCGTCTTTGAAAGGACGTTCAATCCCCAAATGAAAATAAAATTGAATTAAAACTACAAATTCAATATAACTTCAAATAAATATCCGTGTTAATGCGGGCAGATAAACTCAACATTTAATAAATCGTGACAGAAAGTATAAAAAAAAATAATTTGAGTTTGTAGGGAAAGTCGTGTACTGCCCACATCAGATTTTATTTTTCATTCTGAAAAAAAATTGAATTCACTGCATTATGTAGGGAAAGTAATGTGTTGCCCGCATCGGATATTTTTAAAGCAAGCTAGCTACAAATCAGTCCCAGCAAGAGCGGGTAAAATAAAATGCAATACAGAACATTGCCAGATGAAATATAGTAGCACAAAATAATTTACAAAATAATGACAACAAATGATTTTTATAAATTGAATCTAGTATTGAATAAAAAACATCGACACTATCAGTAAAGCCGTTGTAAAATTTTTACTTTCCTTATATACATAATGTATAAGGAAAGTATTGTGACGGGGTCGAAAATTCATATTCGAGTTTTCGACGGAAGAGCACGTTTCAAGTATTCCTGATCACGAATCAAACATTTTTGAAGTGATGTCTGTGTGTGTGTGTGTGTCAGTGAGCCTGTGGAGACGATAACTCACGAACGAATGGACCGATTCGAACGAAATTTGGTACAAAAATCACAATCCGTAAACACTGGAAGCCTATTGTTTTTATACGCAATCGAATCTACAGAACCCCCCTAAATTTTCGAGTGAAATTTTGAAAAAATCGGCAAAAAATCAAAACCGGTAATAAAGTTACGGAAATAGACATTTCTCATGTAATTTTTTATTAGAAAACGATTGACATAAATTTTAGAACGCTAACATGAACCGTTCTCGAGATATTGCACATTTTTCAAAAAAATTATCAAAAAGTGATATAAAATAAAAAAAAAAATTTCCTATTGAGAAACATGTTCACTTTTCATATGTAATACCATGCGATAAATTGGGTGACATCATTCTCGTGGATCTAGCTCGTTCCATTCATGAAAAAATATACTTTGAGTAATACTTTTGTATTTTAACGCCAATAGTCATTTATCCAATAGTAAGAATAACTTATTTCTACGTCCATAACGCTTGGCGAGATTTTGGCGACAAATTTGGCGGAATTCTGCCAACTTGGCGACATTTTTAATTTCTGCCAAATTAACGAAAATCTCGCCAAATGGATAAAAATGGCGCTAAATCAATGAAAATGACGACTAATTGAAGAAAATTCAATATCTTGGAAAGAATATAAGTATCTACTATAAGAATAACATTTTTTTTAACTGTAAAAGTAGTAAATTCATTGCATTATATAAGATGAGTCATGTGTTGCCCACATCAGATTTTTAAAAGTTATTAATGGCACAATAACATCCAATAATAGCACTAACATTCCTTTTAGAAAATAAACCTAATTATACGTATAAGCATAACAAGATACTAACTATTCCACCGCAACTATTTGTTAAGTTTTCTTCATGATTCAAAATTCGCAATACCAGAAAATGAAGACGTTTCTACTAAATTGTAAGAAGTATTATATGGAAGTTTTAAAAATAAAATATTATCACGAGTTTTAAAATCTATCGCAACTTCCAACTCAAACCAAGGAAACGGAATCTCAACCAAAACATTCAAATTTAATAACCTCAAGGGAAATGTACATTTGAATAGTTTAAGGGAAAATGCGCTTTTGTGAGACTAACAAAGAATGAATTGTAAAGTTTTGCATTGTCTTGAAATAATTTATACATTTTATGGAAATAAAAAGTACGCTAAAGATTTGTTAGTGTAGAAGTTTACATATACCTTATGAATGAAATCCTTTGATAGTAAAACCCGCATTTTAAATGCATTTGTGTTATTAAGGAAAACTTGTGCAATGTATTTAGGCGCAACTAAAATAATAATGCATCAAACAGATGTTTCGAGAATACGCTGGATCTCCTTCGTCTGTATAAGAGAACTAACAAACCCAAAGTTAAAAATCCGATGTGGGCAGCACATGACTTTCCTTATATAATGCAATGAATTTACTACTTTTACAGAAAAAAAAATAGATTATTTTTATAATAGATATTTATATAATTTCCAAGATATTGAATTTTCGTCAATGAGTCGTCATTTTCATTGATTTAGGGTGATTTTTATCCATTTGGCGAGTTTTTCGTTAATTTAGCAAGATTTAAAAAGTCGCCAAGTTGGCGACATTCCACCAAATTCATCGCCAAAATTTCGCCAAGCGTTATGAACGGAGAAATAAGTTATTCTTACAGCAGATAAATGACTATTGGCGTTCAAATACAAAAGTATTACTCAAAGTATCTTTTTTCATGAATGGAACGAGCTAGATCCACGAGAATGATGTCACCCAATTTATCGCTTGGTATTACATATGAAAAGTGAACATGTTTCTCAATAGGAAATATTTTTTTTTCATTTTACATGACTTTTTAATAATTTTTTGAAAAATATGCAATATCTCGAGAACGGACCATGTTAGCGTTCTAAAATTTATGTCAATCGTTTTCTAATGAAAAATTACATAAAAAATGTCTATTTGAGTAAGTTATTAGAGATTTTGATTTTTGACGATTTGTTCAAAATTTCATTTGAAAATTTATGTGGATTCTGAAAATTCGATTGCGTATAAAATCAATAGGCTTCCAGTGTTTACGGATTGTAATTTTTGTACCAAATTTTGTTCGAATCGGTCTATTCGTTCATCAGTTATCGTCTCCACAGACTCTCTGACACACACACACACACACAGACATCACTTCAAAAATGTTCGATTCGTGATCAAGGATGCTTGAAACGTGCTCTCTCATCGAAAACTCGAATTCGAATTTTTGACCCCGTCACATCTTTCCTTATACATTATTGTATATAAGGAAAGTAAAGAGACGAGATGGGACTTTTGACCATCGAGTTTAGTGGATCTCTTGCATTGACAAAGGGGATCCAGCGTATAATCGAAACACCTATATGATGCTGCATTATTTTTATGTGCTTTTAAATACGTTGCTCAAATTTTCCTTGTACTGTGCACAAAGTGCAAAAACACTTTGTGCACAGTACAAGGGTTACTTTTTAGTATTTGTATTGTGATACAAATAATATTCTATGCAAAATATTATTGTATGCAAAATATTACTGTAGACAAAATATTATTACACACGAAATGCTATTGTATTGTGAACAAACACTGTATAAAAATAATGCAAATCGAGTAGGATAAGCATATAATTATTTTTAAATTTTCCCTGTTATGTATGTTAAGCGATACAAAATCGAAAATAGGTCTTATATACATTTTTCACTGCGGTTCATAAAGATTAAGTGAGTCATTCTCCAGTTATAGTTGGCCATGATCGGCAGACAGAAACGATTTTTGATTTCCATCATTCCTTATTTCTGTATAGGCTGATAAAATTTACATTATAATATTCCTTAGACTCAGCCATATGGCTTAAAAGTATCATCAAAATCCAACTTGGGACTCGGGATGTTATTTAAGTTAGAAGCATGGTTTGTAATTTTCTCTTTTATGTCTATATAAAACGCATGAACTGGCTGAATGATCGATTGATTTATTCGGTGATCTATTAAAAACCATAATGCATTTTCACTGCAGTTAAAATTCCTTAACATATTTATTCTCTCGTAATGCCCGTAAACGATTTCGCGTCCTGGGTTTCAGAGGGTGTACCATGGAATACTGAAGTGCGTTGTACTATTTTTCTACTCGTAAGCGCCAAATTAAAATTAAAATCGAGTAACGGTTTATATCAACATGTTCTCCTACAATATCTCTAAAAATGTACGAAATTTCATATTTTTGTGCGCTATAGTGTTTGCGGTACGAGACAAAGAAAGTCCACGGTTATTCGTTTCACATATATAAACTGTCTGCGGCTTTTTCCGACGCAGCGTTCTTGACCTAATTAATTTTGGTTTACCAGATATCTAATTTAGCAAAGTTATTATTTATATAAAATATATTTTTGAAACATTAACGGTAGATATGAAGTGTCAGAAAATTTTTTTCTCTTTTAATTTCGGCAGTTCCTTTTTAACACTTTACAACAAAGTTGAAAAGTATTTATGACTTTGTTCATTCTGTCTGTCTTTTACGGTAGTTATCGTTAGCACGATAACTGCCGTAAAAAAGACTTTATCAAAATGAAATTTGTATACGTTGTTCAGACGGTCTGTAGGGCCTATGGGAATATAAATGAATAATACCACTCAATTAGTTTTGGATTGAACCCGGCTTGAAAAAATGAAATACATTGAACCCTATGAGACCCAATTTATCAAACATTTTTTAAGCGGATTTAAAATTCACAAATTGCTTCGAAAATTTTAGGTAATGTTTACATTATTCTGTAAAATATATAAAAACAATTTCAACAAAATATATTCAGTAGTTTTTAAAATTGAAATAATAATGACACCTCTTATATGAAGCGATCACGTGACCATGATATGAAAAGATCACGTGACCCATCTCAAAATAAAATATGGCATCCATCTTGTCTCAAAATCGTGATTTTTAAAATTCTTTTTAATTCATATTGAGTGTTGTATTCGTCCTAAAACCGCTTTATTTTTGCTTAAATTCTGTGCATCTACATACTGAAACAACACAATGACAATATATAAATGATCATCCAAATATGATTATTTCTACAACGAAGCCTATTTTTCACTTATGGAAAATGTAAATAACAAAATATGTAGGATGAGTTGTATAAGAGTTGCTGTATTTCTTTAACGCAAAAGTATTTAGCTCATGGACTCTGCATAGCTGATATGAATGAAATATTCACTGATTTTACAGAGAGAAGGGCGATTTTTTAAGATGAAGTTTTAAGCATAGAGTTTAATTACTTGTAGCTCCATGATCTTAAGTTTTTAAATAAAATAAATTATTTTAGTACTGTGATGATAGAAATGAATGGGAAAATGTTATAATGAAATGCTGCTTTTATAGAGAGAACCAGGCGTGTTATTTTTTCTATGACGTAATTTGAATGAATGTCAATTGTTTTCGATGAAGTTTTCAAACATAATAAATTATTGTAGTATTATGATGATTTTAAAAATATTACCGAGGACTATATCGCATTTTAGAGATGTTTAAACCAGTCATTTATATTTCAATGCCGTCATTTGAGTGAAGTTCATTTTTTTCGATGAAGGTTTAAGTTTTCAAATATAATAAATTAATGTAGTATTGTGATAAGTTTTAAAATATTACTTAGGAATGTATTGCATTTTAGAGATGTTTAAATAAAATTGCATTGAAGTTGGAAAGTGTTTCATAATCAATGCTTTAAGCATGATTGATCTTTCTTGTTAACACTTTACAACATAGTTGAAAACTGTTTATGACTTTGTTCATTCTGTCTGTCTCTCAGCACGATAACTGCCGTAAAAATGGCTTTATCAAAATGAAACTTTAGTATGTTTTTCAGACGGTCTGTGGGACCTATTGGAATATAAATGAATATCACCCAATTTGTTTCGGATTAAACCCGGGTTGAAAAAATGGATATTGAACTCTATGGGAGCTAATTTTTAAAAAAAATTTTAAGCGAATTTAAAATTCACAAATTGCTTAGAAAATTCTATCAAATATTCAAATTATCCCATAAAATATATAAAAAAATTTCAGTAAAATATGTTAGGTAGTTTTTTTAATAAAAATTATTTAATATAGGGAGAAAAACAAATTCAATTAAATTCTGACTCTTGTTATATCTTCCAGAAAGAGAAAAGTGATATATTATATAATAAATATCTTTCTAAGATTTGAATTATTTATGTGTAAGAGGTTTCACATTTTAAAATAAATATGGTAATAACAATTTTTCAAATTTTAAATAAAATAAATTATTATAGTATTGTGATGATTGAAACGATTGGAAAAATGTTTATGAATGAAATGCTGCTTTTACAGAGGCGATTTGTATTTCGATGACGTCATTTGAATAAAGTTAATTTATTTTCGATGAAATTTTCAAATATATTAAAATATTGTAGTATTATGATAATTTTAAAAATATTACCGAGGAATGTATCGCATTTTAGAGATATTTAAACCAGGCAATTTATATTTCAATGCCGTCATTTGAATGACGTTCATTTTCTTCAATGAAGTTTTCAAATATAATGAATTAATGTAGTATTGTGATAATTTTAAAAATATTACCAAGGAATGTATCGCATTTTAGAGATGTTTATATAAAATTGCATTGAAGTTGGAAAGTGTTTCATAATCAATGCTTTATGCATGATTGATCGTTCTTGTTCTTTTTATGGAGAGAGATTTATCCTTTTTTGGCTTAACATGTGCATATGAGCCACAGTCGCATTTATCCAATTTCATTTTAGCAATCTGAGTTTTTTTGGGGACCGTTGTCATAGCGGGTTCCGAGGGCATCTCGCAACGGATTCCCGCCAGACACGGCTGACCGAGAAAGTCTAACTTTCTCCGAATTTCATACCCAGGTTCGAAACACATCTCCCGTCAGATGGAAGAATTCCAAATGATGACCTGTGAAAGAAACCCAACAAATACCAAGATACCAAGGAATTACCTTTACCTTCAAGAATACACCAGGAGCTGAAAACACATAAATTCAGTACAGATTCTACGCAAATAAGAACACATGATTTTAGTTCAAATCCAATATTTATTAATTATTCAAGAAGTGGAGTTGCATATCAATACAATTACAGATTTACTAATTTAACCACTGGACCTCTCTTTACCAAAAATCATCGGCTCTTTGCCGGAACCTTAATAATAATTCAATAATCAAGTAATATCACATAAATTTCATATATTCTAATTTATCAAAATAAGGTATGGTCAGAGAGAATGCACACACCCGGGGAACGTTAAAGGCTTAAGTATTAACCGTATTTCAATACAGTATTTAATTTCATTTAAATTACAATGGCATAGGTAATGCTTCAATATTAAGAAAGAGGCTGTAGGTAGAATTTATATAAATAATGCTGGCAGAAGATCCTAAGGATAAAATGTTCTGCAGTGGTCGATGCACATGTCCAGACGACTGCCCATCGGCAGGTCTAAGCGTACAAGTCTTACCTCAAAATATTCTTGGAAGGACTCATGGCAGATAGAGCACAGGCATCCACTGATAGTTTCCCTCGGGGCAAACATTTCCCCGCTCCAGCAGGAACGGCCGAACCGCAGTTTCCGGCAAGGTGCCGGATCAGGTCAGCCGAAGGAACAGCTTCATATTTGCTTTCTCTGGTTCCGGTGCTCGACCAAGCAAGACGAGTCATCATCCCTAACGCCTACACGGCGGTCGACGGTCGGCGAGGGCAAGGCATCATCAGATCTCGGCAGTGGCGACGGTGACAGCAGTGGCGAGGTGGCATCTCTCCCGACCCTCACAACACGGTAACTCCGCCTGAGGGCTAAGTCCCGCGTCGACGTGAGTTCGAAGATGTTTCCAGGGAGAGAGCCCCGAGTTACAATTCACACAGCTTATATACATTCCAGATGGATCCAGAACCCGTCCAATAGTAAAATCACTTGGGCTCACAACTTCTCCTTTCCTCCAATCGAAAATTACTTCCAATTCAAATTCATCCACAGTTCCGCCCCACAACGGACGATTCCAAAGGTACGCGTATCTGCCGCGTGACGACAAGGAGACATCTGTCTCCGCCAGCAAGCCAGACTAACAGGCGTCATTCCCCGAGTGTGCGAGAATTATTATAACGAAATAAAAATGGCCACAGTTCTGCACAGAATCAGATACAATACGATAATAAAATATATAATGACCTGAGGGTTCCATGACACAGATTAATTAAATAAAAGTTTAAAATACAGAAGTTATGCAATTTACAAAGGAGTGACGAATGCCGTCACGACAACTCCCCCGCCCTCCGGGAAAAAAAATTCGACAAAGGAGGATTTTTTTCATCCACACCAGCAGAAGCAAGTAGACATCAGGCTCCTTGAAGTCGAACGTACCTTCAAGAAAAAATTTCAGCAAAAATTTTGAGAAGATGCAGTCGGCCAAAACTACATCAAGGGCTCTTGACACGAACACCATCCCACATGGGCGCATGTCGAAGAACCAGAGCCAAAAGTAACCTAAAAGTGACTGCAAACGAGTCCAATCCTAATGAATACAAGCCCTTCACAAAAGTTCCACATTATGTGAATTTCCAAAAATATTAAGTGATTACATTAAAATTTCAATAAAATTCTAATTTTCAATTAAATTCAAAGTTTCCAAATAAATTCAAGATTTCAATTAAATATTTACAAAATTAACCCTCAAGTCAGCACTAAGTTAAAATAAATTTTTCAATTAAAATTTTCAATTAATAAACTATTTTCAGTTATCTGCTTTTTAAATTTTCAAATTATTTCACATTCTTTAAATAATTAAATTTCCAGCAATTATTTACAAGTGGTCAGCATAACATTCATCAATAATAATATTAAGTTTCATTTTCTTTATATTGCAATAAAATTTAATGACCACACAAAATTTTCTTTTCAATTATATACAGCAGCAAGTTTGTGGCTCAAGGCTTGTCTAGATAGACACAGAATTTATCAATAACTATTTTTAAATAACAATATAAATATAAAACAGATTTAATTAAAGTGACCATACCAAGACAAATAAATTTTATACCAACCTGGTCCAGTGGCGAACAAACATCCATTGACAATCAAAAAGTGTCCATTTGACACAAAAGTATTTTCTTTTCCTCTTACAAGGAGGCAGCGAGCAGGCAACATTCATGACACAGGTATTCTTACCATAATACCATTCCAATATTATACAATTTTCAATTCTAATATTTAAATTATTAATTAATTATTTTAATTTTCAACAATATTTCCAAAATCATTATTACTATTATAAATCTTATTTAGTATTCAAATTTAAATCATTCTTTTATCAATTAATGACACTTTTTCAAATAATCATTTCATAAATATAATTATTAATTTATTTCAATTATTCAACCAGATCATGTGGCAGAAAAGGGGGATCAGTGGTCGAAAAACACATCCACATTTTCAAAAATTTCATTTCGAAATTAAATTTATTTCTTTTCTTTCTCTCAAATGTAATCAACTGTGGACAACTGTGGCAAGCAATCAACACAAGGTGACCGGGTGACAGAACCGAACTCAATATACTGTGATTATTTATTTTCCAATATTCCAAACATCATTTTCTCCAAAGTCCTGTGACTCGCAAAAAGAAATACATGAAAATATACACTAAATAAATATGTCAAGAAATTTTTCTTAACATCAAAAGATTAAATATGAAATATAATATATGCGATTAAATATGCAAATAATTATCAAGAGATTCTTTCTCCTAATAACAGCAAAAGGATATATATGAACATATAACATAAATAAAACAAGAAACAAATGTGGCAGTAAGGGAAGGTCTTACTCCACAAAACACATTTATATACACTTCTCATTCCAAAAAAAAACATTCTCTTAATACCACTCAATGGAATTTGGAACATCCCCGAAGCAACAGACAAAGACAACCAGCTCCTAGTACTGGCGTCAGCAATTTTAAAGAAATTTAGAAGAAAGGCAGTGTGCCCGTCAACACAACTACCACACCTACAAGAACAGAATGCGGGTAACACTCAATACCTGCAGGGCAAAAGTTCCGAAAAAGGCCTAAAGCAAGGATGACCAATTCCACATCCTACTACACATGTAAAAAAAAATACAGTTTTTATAATAATTCAATTTATGTACAGCACATTAATATGCAATTTAATTTGGTCTCGCTTTTCGAGAACCAACCGAGTCACGGAGAAAACACCCAAAAAATTTTTTTTTCTGTCACCACCGGTTCACACCGAAATAAAATATTTTTTTTTTCATAAACAACAAGTGCCTCAATTTCATCAGTGCTCTACAGGCACGGGCACGAAAATCAAATTTTGAACGTCAATCCACTCATTTTTTTTTTTGTAATAATCATTTCTTATGTATTAATATCTTTTCTTTTTCTCATGAAGTTCACTAAGCTTTGCCACCAAGTAAAATATCTCAAAATTTCAAAAGAAATTTTTCGCCACTCCCCAATCAACATCAAAACCACAGATCAAAATTTTCAAATTTCTTAAATCAATATCTAAATATTACCAAATTCTTAAAATATTTGTAAATAACAAATCATCAAAGTACCAATTTTTCAAAATTTCAAACATTTGTGAATAAATAAGTGTCATCTCAAAATTCACTAATTTCCATTTAATTTCATTAATTTCTTTTCTCAAATTTAATATATTTCTCTTAAAATTAAGTTTAAGTTGCCTGCCAAAGATGTAATAAAGTTATTTGAAGTCAAGGACGAAATTCAATCATTCAAAGAAAAAATCTTTTTCTCAATGTTCTTTAACTTTTGCACCAATTCTCAATGTCAATTTATTAAGTGCAAACAAAAAATTTAAATGTGCAACTCCTAATTAAATGAAATCCAAAGTTTATTTTTATAGTTAATCATTACGTTTTCAAAATAAAATTCTTAAATTCAAATCAAAATATTTTTAAGTATGGATTTCAAAAAGTAAATATGTAAAGTAAAATTCAAAAAAATTATCAAGTAAATTAACTTGTGGAATCCAATTTAAAAATTCAACATTTCTCAAAATAAATTAGAGTTCACTGACTCTTACTAGATTTCCACATAAGGTAAACAAACTTTTAAAATGTTCTTATTTCATTTTAATTC
Source organism: Amaurobius ferox (assembly GCA_951213105.1). Classification (NCBI taxonomy): domain Eukaryota; kingdom Metazoa; phylum Arthropoda; class Arachnida; order Araneae; family Amaurobiidae; genus Amaurobius; species Amaurobius ferox. The sequence goes on from OX578138.1 coordinate 85,469,174, forward strand.
AAATTGTGGAACACATTCTCAATGTTTCATATATTTCCGTAATTAACTTAGAGTTTCTTTACTCTATTCCGTTCCACATTTCCAATACAATAAATCATTATATAATCTTAGAATATTTCAATTTGCATTAATTATTTGTGGATTCACTTTCCACACATCAATATTATATTTGTGATTAAATTTAGAGTTCCTCTACTCTAATTCAAATTTCCACAAAACCAGACTCCATTCAATTATTTTATTATATTTTTTTTTCTAAATATTTCATATTACCAACCGGAGTCGCAAAATTATTCTAAGTTTTTAAAATATTTCCACATTCAGTTATTTTATAATGCAATATCTTTTAATATTCAAATTCTAATTCAGTTAATATGTTTTTCGATGTTAAAGCGAGCATTCATTTCAACTCAGTCATACAATTAAAAAATTCTACTTCTACACTTTAAACCAAAACTTATCGAAAGTAGGTCAAATGTTTCTTATACGTCAACAGAATTATTTCATTTTCGCTCTGCACCATGCAGGAATGTCTAGAACGGGGGGGAAAGAACATTTCGTTTACACATTCGGCGTCAGCTCATTATCGGCTGAAGTAAACACAGCTCTTTTAAACTCAATCGAAAACCCAGAGCCCAGGAACAGAACTTTCAATTTCTTTATGTAATTAATTTCAGAAACAATAATTTTTTTCTCATTCAATACCAAGGGGAAACAAGGGAAATCTGAGGCCGAAAATACATTTCAACTTTAAATTCAATATCAACGATAATAAATAAGTCACTTTTCGACTTTCCTCATAATATTTTCAAATTAACTCAGTTCATTTCTCTTATTTTTAAAACATTTCTCCACAATTTCAATTTAATATATCGACATTATATTTTCAACATTTTATTTTTCAATACCTCACCTGCGAGCAACTCATTCTGACAGAATTTTCAACTTTTCAACAAAAACTCGCCGGACACAATACGGAATTGAGCAAATATTCTGACCAACGGTTCTTCCCGAAACAAAACATTTTTTTTCTTTTGAGCAAGACTTTTAATTGCTACCGAAATTAACACAGATGAGTGCAAAAGGGGATCAACCCACGAAAACGACAGTTCTTAATATTAAGTAACATTCCAAACAAACAAAGTCAATTCCAACCCAAGACATTCAACACTCCTCAAAATTGTTTGTGAGGCAATTTCGAGCAACAACACTGAACACAGAGTGTAAACCGGGTCGCGAATCCGATTACACAACAAAACACAAGCAAGTGAAAAACGGGTAGCTAAGCCGTCAACATTCACAACACAACAGAACTTAGGAAGGTCAAGACACGAAAATGAATATTTAGCGAAAATGTTTGGATGCAAAATTTTAGCAAGGAGGCAGAAACAACCAGGTGGAGAATCAATCATTTCATTTAATCATCCTGAGGCAAACAAATCAATTTCAATCACTCACAAGCACTCAGGGAAAATCAATATACAAACATGGCTCTCAGTCCCACACAAACACATTTTCACAAGTTGACTTTTCAAAAATATCATTTTTCATAAAATTATTATTTATCTTTATAAAACTGTGGAACCAGATTTTTCATTTCTTATTCGTAAATTCTATTATTCTCATATCTTAACTTTTCCGTCAATTATTCATTTTTTTTTTTTTTTTTTTTTTCCCAAGTCAAAATTTTCATTTCAATCCTAAGTCAACATTTTCCAATAAATTTACCCCTTTTTTCAAAAAAATTCCTGGCTCATCCCCGAATTATTGAAATGACACAGTACATACATTTCATTTTGATAATACACAATTTTTCACTTTATATCTTTTTATGTACTTATTTAATATTTCATTTGTAACTATCATTATCAAATATGTGTCAATATAATAACTCATATGAAAATCAATTATTTCTATTCTATTTCAGTTTACCATAATACAATATTTTTCATTTACCGTACTTAAATGTACTCTTCTCTTTATTTATCATAAACAATTCACAACTCATTTATTTTACTCAATAATTTACGTGATCAAAAGGGACCTTTATTTTATATTACTATTATATTTTTTTCCATGAAAACTCAAATTTACTATTTGGTCCAACAACTCGAGTCTGTCTGTCATACAGAACTCAAAACTTGTGTGCTCTCTTGGCTACACAACAACAAACTTTTTTCACACGGAATTATTTTTATTTTTAAACTCATCATATTTATCAAATCTTATATGTCATAATTAGTTATTTTATAAAACACAGGGTGTAAAATCAAATCATTTAACTATTTAATATTTCAGTATTTAATATCTTAGTATTATTTAAAATTCAAATATTTAATTTAAGCATTTATAATCAATTTACAAAATTTTTCGATCAAATCTCAAGAACAACCCCCACTTCCAGTTCAAAATTTCAATCCATTTTTAACCATCTAACATTCCATGAGACTCGGACTCTGCAAACCCCAAATTTTCATTCTTTTTTTTTTTTTTTTCTCATTTGGGAAAGGGCTCAATGAGCTCGTCGTAATAAACTTTTTTTTTTTTTTTTATTTGCAGCGAATCTCCTCGCATAAACTCAAACAAAAATTCCAAACCGAAACAAGAAGAATTCTCAAAATTCAAAAGCGAAAGTTCTTTTAAACAAATATTTACATTTAACTTTCTTATATATCCAATTTAATTTTCAATTTAATTAATGTCAAGTTCTTAATTTAATCAATTTCTTAATTCTTAATTTTCACAAATTTTTCAAAGTTTGGAACATTTCTTAAAACATTTTTACTGTCAGCTACTTCATATGTATTATTACTTTATATCACTCTATTATACACCCCTCAACAAGTCATAACAAATAAACAAATATAGAATTTTTCCGTTCCGTGCAACTTTTGCACCATTTTTTTTTTTTTTTTTTTCAAAACTGGCTATGTGCCACTCTGCACATACCAACAACCAATACTTTATATTTTTCACTTCACAATATTTTTCAACACATACTTTTTTCACATTAAATGAACTAAATTTATTCTATATTTCAGATGTTATTTCAATAACACAAGTCATATTCATGTAGTCACAATCTGGTAGTCATAATTAAGGATTGTCATTTCAATGCAGGTGTACTTTCGATTAGATTCAAGTTAAGCAATTAATATTTCAATTTACACAGATTTTATTTTATTTTATTTTTCGAATGAAGTTTCAGAAGACGGCCTCCATTCCCGGCCCAAATTTTCAATCTCACATTTTAAAACAAAACTAAACACACGGAGTTTCAAAAATTGCCAACCCAATTTTTCTCTTTTTTTTTTTCTTATTGGGAAAATTGCTCAACAGAGCTCGAAGATAAAATTACAGCAAATTCTTAAATCTCACACATTAATACTCTCAAAATTCAGATCAAAAACAGAAGAATTCCACAAAATTTCAAATCGAAACCAATTCTCGCAGTAGAATTTTATACTATTTAAATTCAATTTTTAAAGTAATTCTTCAATTAAATTTTCAATTTTACCAGCTTTATATATTATTATAGTTAGTAATTTTCATTTATCATAAAAATTTTCAGATTCTAAACAATTTTCCAAAACTGTATTCTTAACCATTTTTATCGTACACCAAGCATTTTCGTTTTACACCATGCCACTTTTCACCAAGATTTCACACATTTTAAATTATTTTTCTGTATAATACTTTTTACAATAATTTCATAAATAATACATACAAATTTTCAATACAAAAGTGTGCAACTCTCAAAACCAAAACTCAAACCATACCAAGGTCCAGTTTCACCAAAAATTTCAAAAACTCCATACAAACAAAATTTTAAAACACAGGTGCTCGAGAGGGAAGGTCAAAGGCACCAATTGTCATAACGACGGCACCACGGCACCAATTGTCATAGCGGGTTCCGAGGGCATCTCGCAACGGATTCCCGCCAGACACGGCTGACCGAGAAAGTCTAACTTTCTCCGAATTTCATATCCAGGTTCGAAACACACCTCCCGTCAGATGGAAGAATTCCAAATGATGACCTGTGAAAGAAACCCAACAAATACCAAGATACCAAGGAATTACCTTTACCTTCAAGAATACACCAGGAGCTGAAAACACATAAATTCAGTACAGATTCTACGCAAATAAGAACACATGATTTTAGTTCAAATCCAATATTTATTAATTATTCAAGAAGTGGAGTTGCATATCAATACAATTACAGATTTACTAATTTAACCACTGGACCTCTCTTTACCAAAAATCATCGGCTCTTTGCCGGAACCTTAATAATAATTCAATAATCAAGTAATATCACATAAATTTCATATATTCTAATTTATCAAAATAAGGTATGGTCAGAGAGAATGCACACACCCGGGGAACGTTAAAGGCTTAAGTATTAACCGTATTTCAATACAGTATTTAATTTCATTTAAATTACAATGGCATAGGTAATGCTTCAATATGAAGAAAGAGGCTGTAGGTAGAATTTATATAAATAATGCTGGCAGAAGATCCTAAGGATAAAATGTTCTGCAGTGGTCGATGCACATGTCCAGACGACTGCCCATCGGCAGGTCTAAGCGTACAAGTCTTACCTCAAAATATTCTTGGAAGGACTCATGGCAGATAGAGCACAGGCATCCACTGATAGTTTCCCTCGGGGCAAACATTTCCCCGCTCCAGCAGGAACGGCCGAACCGCAGTTTCCGGCAAGGTGCCGGATCAGGTCAGCCGAAGGAACAGCTTCATATTTGCTTTCTCTGGTCCCGGTGCTCGACCAAGCAAGACGAGTCATCATCCCTAACGCCTACACGGCGGTCGGCGAGGGCAAGGCATCATCAGATCTCGGCAGTGGCGACGGTGACAGCAGTGGCGAGGTGGCATCTCTCCCGACCCTCACAACACTGTAACTCCGCCTGAGGGCTAAGTCCCGCGTCGACGTGAGTTCGAAGATGTTTCCAGGGAGAGAGCCCCGAGTTACAATTCACACAGCTTATATACATTCCAGATGGATCCAGAACCCGTCCAATAGAAAAATCACTTGGGCTCACAACTTCTCCTTTCCTCCAATCGAAAATTACTTCCAATTCAAATTCATCCACAGTTCCGCCCCACAACGGACGATTCCAAAGGCACGCGTATCTGCCGCGTGACGACAAGGAGACATCTGTCTCCGCCAGCAAGCCAGACTAACAGGCGTCATTCCCCGAGTGTGCGAGAATTATTATAACGAAATAAAAATGGCCACAGTTCTGCACAGAATCAGATACAATACGATAATAAAATATATAATGACCTGAGGGTTCCATGACACAGATTAATTAAATAAAAGTTTAAAATACAGAAGTTATGCAATTTACAAAGGAGTGACGAATGCCGTCACGACACCGTCCAGTTCAAATGACTACCGTAGGGGAAAAATTCACCTATACCTTGTCGAGCTATAATAAAAATAAAATGAAATTTAGATTTGTTACAGAACGTTTTGAATCCTCACCTAAAAGTTATTTTGATTTCGTCATTTTCCGTTGGTTTTTTAAGCACCTACGAAAACAATGATTTGAGATGAGGTCATCTGCTGAAAAATTTATCTCCCTCCTCTTTCATAGTTATTGCAAATAACACTGTTTTAATGTCCCAAAAGAACTCAGATTACTAAAATGAAATTGAATAAATGCGAGTGTGGCCCATATACACATGCTCATTCACAATTAAATCTTGTAAGCATTTTCTAAATAATGCATATTTTCTATAACTGATTATATTTGTCAGGATTTTTAATTTGTTTATTTTCTTATAAGTGGCTGCCGTAACCTTTGCCTGGGCTTATATACATATAAATAATGCATAAGGTCTGCTTTACAATTATTACAGGGAACATATACACTATGCTCCAAAAGTTAAAAATATGCTTCATTTTCATGCTTAAATCTAACAGGGTATTTGATATTGTTGTGTGCTCCGGCTAACGCACAACCGGCAATGATCGTATTCGCGTGTTCTAAACTATTGGAAGCTCCGGTTTTGCAGGCGGGCGGTTGACGACAAATCAAATCATGGATGAATTGGATATGAGTCTTCTGTAATGACTGAGATTTATCCATGAATTCCTGGAGATTTGAGCCAATTAGAACTCGACTGCCGGACGTTAGATAAATTTCGAAATGGCGATGTTCGAAAAAGAGGATAAGTCATCTTGGTGAAATAAAAGAATCTTCATAAGATATACTTCACTTTGTTAGCATGTTATCATCAATCAGAAACTACATTCTATCAACATAATTTATTTATTTTAAATGGATTAACATGGTAGAATAATGCTAAATAATGCTACTGAACATTAAAGGAGATGAAATATTATTTTGACAAAAAAAACAATTATTAACATCTCACCTGCGTTGAAAATAACTAGTTCTTTTTAAGTTAACAATAACGCGATATTTTACCGTAATATTTCATAATTTTTAATAACTTAACCAAATTTAGAATAAGAATTTAGCCATTTTGCCGCAAGGGCAAACATACATCCGACTTTTACACGGATTGATCGCCCTGGCCATCCATTATGCTGCTTGCTCTAAGTCTTAGGACGAGTCGGATGGTCGCTTTCGACGGGTTGATCGCCAACTGAAAAACTAACTACTTTATTTTTACTTACCGTTTTTAATGTTAATGCGCGCTCTTGACTACACATAAAATAATTCCAATATATTTTCATATAAAAATATGCATCGCGTGAAAATAACGAAACGTCATCATGTATCAAAGCCGAATGGTTGTTAACGTAGATTGAGAAACTTTAAGAAGGCGAGGTGACAGATTTGGCTATTTATCAGTTGGAATACAATTTATTTTCAAGAACAAAATTCAGAATCGAGATGAAATTAAAATTTGCGGAATACGAAAGAATAGAATGGATTTTTGAAAAAGGCGTTTCTGAAAATGAAATTTAGAAACAATTAATAACAAGGGGTATGCATTTCATAACAATATTGAGCGAAGTTATCAATAACTTTTTAAGTTTGTGGGTGTCACATTTAATGACCACTACCCATTTCAAACGCACGAAGCATATGTGGAAATGGCCAGTATTAGATGAACCACACCCTGTTGAAATCTTGTTGCTTTAACGAAGGTTTTAGCATGAAACTGACATATTTTTAGTGACCTTAAAATTTAATAACTGCTTTTACTCCAGAATATATAAGCCGAATATAATACCATTATTTAACATCCGCTTATTATTTTTCCCAATATATAATTGTGCAACACTTCAATCACCTTTAAAACAAGCGTCGTTTTTGAATCAATTATCCAGCGAAACTTAAAAGTAAACAACTCGCTTAACTTCATTAAAATACGCTTTTTCCCGACAGGATTTCAAGAATTTAACGAACACTAATAACTTCCTTTCGAGGCGGCAATTACTGACTAATTGACATATTTTTCTTGCGTTAAGCAACACCGGATATATATAGTCTGAGAGGTTAGAGTTAGTTTAGCTTGTCACATGACCTCTTTGTAAAGCCTTTGCATTTTTATGATGGCGACAGCTTGACAAGTGCGCTGCGGAGGCGGTAACATGGTAATTGAATAAATAAATGGCTTAGCGTCCCGTGGAGACAGGGCGCGGGTTAATATCGGCCGTGTTGATGTATCTAAATCCACTTCGATATGAAGTCGAATTGGGCTTGATTGTATCAAAGTATAATGCATGACTCAGCTGATCAGAAAAGACATAAATTTTATAACGTTAGCATGATCCGTTTTTGAGATATTGTACATTTTTCAGACAAATTTACTAAAGATTGCTTTGTAAAATTTAAAAAGTTGTAATGCGAAAATCCATTGACATAAATTTCGTTGATTTAGCTCATTCTATTCACGAGAAAAGGCAATTTTTTCTAAAGTTTTATAATACAACGCCTAACTAGTCGCAAATTGTAATTTATTTCACGGGGTATTAATTGAAGGTCAACTGGATTTCAATTGAATATCAATAGAGTGTCAATTAATGTGGATTTTGCACGTGACTGGGATTAAATCATGTGGCTTTGACCAATAATGTCATCAAAGCGCCCAATTGCAATTGATGTGATTTTAATCCAATGCCAATAACATTGTAATATATAGCTTTATGCATTTATATACGCACATTTGAAGACTTGGTGTAAAATAATTACATAGTTTTTATATTAATTATCATTGATAATTGTTGTAAGGTGATTCAGATTTTCAAGCTAAATAACGAAAAGTTAAATACATTATAGACATATGAAAAACATGATTAGAGTTTGGATTTTAAATTTTGAGAATCTATTGATTGGATTCTCGGAACTTTATATACGATTTTAAAATTTGATGTTTGCCATTTTTTCACCACCCGTTATATCCTACCATAAGTTTTACGGTAATTATAGTTGTGTTTTAAAGGTAATAATACTATGAAAATCTTAAATATCGCATCATTCGAGTTCTAATCAGAAAAATTACTAAGAATTCTACATAGCTGTAGTTTAACCTGTAATATATGTGCAGGTAAAATGTTTAGATCTCTGTATCTCTCTTTTTGTCTCTCTCTCTCTGTATCTCTCTTTTTGTCTCTCTCTCTCTGTATCTCTCTTTTTGTCTCTCTCTCTCTCTGTATCTCTCTTTTTGTCTCTCTCTCTCTCTGTATTTCTCTTTTTATCTCTCTGTTTCTGTTTCTCGCTCTCTTTTTCTGTCTTTCTCTTTTTATCTCGCTATATCTCTCTCCCTATCTCACTAACTCTGGCTCTCTCTTTCGGTCTCTCTCGTTCTCTTTGTCTCTCTCACTCTCGCTCTCTCACCCTCTCTCTCTATCTGTTTCTCTCGCTCTCTCTGTCTCTCTCTTTCTCTCTCTCGCACATACATACACACATGCACCGACATCTTTTCAAAATTGTTCGAAATGGGTTTAGAAGACCTGAAAACGTGTTTATCCGTCAAAATTTCGAATTCGAAAATCTTCGGTAAAACAATACCCTCTTAGTACAATAGTATGAGAAAACAAAAATGATTTATATTGATATAATATTTTATCTTCCTAACATAAGTGCAAAAAACAATTTAACTCCTGTTTATCATAAATCTACACAAAAATATATTTATTTTTCAACTGTGTATATTTCTATATCAAACAACCCAGCCGCGTGATTTGTTTTCCTGTGGGAAAAGAAATTCAATTTCTTTTCCCATTCAACATCTGAATCAATTCCGTTCTGCTATATCTTTAATTCAGTTTCCTTTCAAACAAATTTAAAGTCATGGTGTAAACGCGCCTTTTCCTTCCAATACTTGTTTGTAGTCGAACTTCATAATCGAACTTTGCTATAAGATTAAGATGAAATATTCAATTTTCAAATTCATAATTCCGGAATTCAAACGCGAGTCCAATTTCTACTATGGCTGTCTAAGAATTCTCAATGAAATTGAATCGGAGAGTAAGAGAGGAAATATATGTATGAACTTTGCAAATATGGTGAATGTTAGTGTTTATCTTTCTCGTAAAACTATTTATTTATAGTGTTCACTTTAAATAGAGAAAATATAATTATCTCAATTGTTCAATTGATTGGAGCAAGTCTGGCTCAGCAGGCGATCATAGCTTAGATTTCCCGCTGAGATTGTACATAAAGGTGCTCTAGGCTGTATGGATCGGATGACATTAAAATCTAAATAGTGCAGAATCTGGAATTTTTCTAGGAATTTTCCTATTTATTGCAGGCCTTAAAAGAACCCACCCCTATCTAAGAAAACCGAACTGCAAAAGTCAATTTTGTTTACTTTACCGTTTATCTACTTTATAAATTGTCATTTATATTTTTAATTTTAAGCCATATAAATAAAATTGAAAATCTGTATGTATGTGTGTTTGTTTGTCTCATCATCACGGGAGAACGGTTGCACCGAATTCCATGAAATTTTGTGGATTGCTTTGAAATGGCGCCGCTTAAAATTTAGTTTTGTGTTTTTAGGACCAGGGGTTATTGGGTTATTGATAAGCAAGAAAGATCAATCATGCATAAAGCATTGATTATGAAACACTTTCCAACTGAAATGCAATTTTATTTAAACATCTTTAAAATGCGATGCATTCAGCGCTGATATATTTTAAATTATCACAGTAGTACAATAATTTATTACATTTGAAAAATTAAAACTTCTTCAACTTTATTCAAATGACGTGATCGAAATATGAATCGTTTATGTAAAAGCAATGAATATTTCATTCATATTACTTTTATTCCAGACTACAGAGCTAAATAATTTTGCGTGAAAAAATTCAGCAATTCTTATGCAACTGATCTTACAATCTTACTTGGAAACATTCTGCATCCATTAAAATTAGGTGGAAAAAATCAATGTTTGATGATTATTTAAACTAAAAAATATTGTAATTGCGTTGGCAGAGAATATAGATGTACAGAATATACGTAAAAATAAAGCGGTTTTAGGACGGATGCAATACCAAATATAAATGTAAAAGAACTTTTTCTATCACAATTTTTACACTGGGAAAAAAAATAGATGCCATATCTTATTTTGAAGTGGGTCACATGATCTCTTCATATAATATGGATGAAATTATTATTTTAATTTTTATTTAAAAACTACCGAATATATTTTTCTGAAATTTTTTAAATACACTCTAAGACAAAAGAAAAAAAAAATCCGCGCGCCCCGCAAAATAACCCGATAGTAATGAAACTTTACATGTAAACACCTTTCAACCGAATATGCAAATGATCAAAAATTCTCAGCCAATGAATGAATAGTCGGAACTACAGCGCATTGAAACTGAGCACCATGGTGGTGTATATAAGGAGCGAACCTCGCTTTCAGGGAAAAAAAACGTGCAGTGGATTTAGATTGCGTTTATGTATCTTGATTGTAACAATGCCTCGCTGGCGAATTCGTGGCCACTATGAGCATATGAAGGAGTTTGAAAGAAGGTTGCCGTTGGACTGCATGAGGCTGGATGGGCACACCGGCGAATTGCTCGACATTTGGGTAGGAGCGATGCAGCAATTAGAATGTAGACGAATTAGCTCGTCAATTAGATGCCATTTGGAACGTCTCTCCTCAGAGCACCATCCGGCAACTTTATGCATCGATGCCACGTCAGGTAAGTGCTTGTATCAAGGCCAGAGGTGGACCAACGCCATATTGACGTGCTCACTTTGTGTAGGTCTTTCAGTGCAATAAATCATCCAATTGTTCTGAAATTCTAATCATTTCTTTTGCTGTACTTCCACATTACACGTATCAAATTTTGTCTCATTTGGAGAATTCTGTCTTGGTTCGTCGATTAGAGTGTATTTTATGGAATCGTCTTAGAGTGTATTTTATGGGATAATTTGAATATTTCCTAAAAGTTTTGAAGCAATTTATAAATTATTATTTCGCTTAAAATCGGTTTGAAAATTTAGGCCCCATAAGGTTAAATGTATTTCACTTTTTCAACCCGGGTTCAATCCAAAACTAATTTGATGACATTATTCATTTACATTCCCATATGTCCCACAGACAGTCTCAACAACATACAAAAATTTCATTTCGATAAAGTAATTTTTACGGCAGGTATCGTGCGAACTAAACATGCAGACAAGACAGAATGAATACAGTCATAAACACTTTACAACTATGTTGGAGAGTGTTAAAAACTAACCTTCCATAGAGATAGACGATATTATTTCCCCAAATTTATTTGAAGATAATTATATCACTTTGCTTAGAAAACTGAATTAAATCCAATGTGCATACACGCAGACGAATTTTATTACATTTTTAACACTTTACAACATAGTTGGAAAGTGTTTATTACTTTGTTTCAGATTTAAATAATATATTTTCAGATTTATCCTGTTGTCAAACTATGACCGCAGATAACTTCATTCAGTAACAACTTAACTGAACCAGTCAGAAATTGTTAATATAAAATCAATACATAAATTATAACGAAACTGGGAGAAATAATAACGAAAGGTTATAGACTTTACAAACTTTTGACGCCTTGAAGAATAAAATAAGCCTAGTTTCTCTAGAATAAATTGTTTAATTTTGAGATATTTCAGTGTTTTAATTTTTTTTTTTACGTCCTAACGTTATTTAGAGCAGCGTCAAAATTAATAATTAAATAATTCTTAAAATTTTAAATTATATATAATTCCAAATATGTATCCATTTTACGGTTTATTAATTTGTACGATAAATGTTAAATTTATTCACTGTAGTAAACACATGCAGGTAATTCCTTAAGCACTCCAATAACTTTGTAAGGAAAGAAGCATGACTACCGATATAAGATTTGAAATGTTTTTTTAGCCAGCACCGAGAATTTCAAATTAGATATAATTCAAAAACTGTATCCATTTTATGGGTTACTATTTTATACGATAAATTAATGCACTAATAAAGATACACAGAAAATGCCTTAAGCACTCCAACAACTTGGTAAGAAAAGGACAACGAGTGCACGCGTTAGGTCTATAAAGTGGCCATGCCCAATTGAATACAAGCAATTGCAGCGCCTTTAGCGGATAATTTAAAGAGTTAGGATAACGAACACAGCAACGAAACTGGATAGACGGAAAAGCCAATGTAAAATTTGTAAAGAATTTCCCAATAGGAATCGTCAGTAAAACTGTTGCAGAAAGCATGTATTTGATACCATGCAGTTATTGAAAAATAACTGTTCTATTTAGGAATGCTAAAACAACACTGACATGAACAGGGATATATTGTACAACCTGTACAAACTGCCCTCCGTCAATAATAATGCACAACTGAATTAGAGAAAAATGTTTCAGCGCATTTTGGCAAGCATCACAGATGCCACCGTGCTAAAGTCCTTGATGGTACGGCTTCTTGAAATGAATTTATTCCCTTCCATATACGCGTTTCGTCCGTTTTTGGTGTCTGTGCCTACTCATTAGACTGTACTCTACAACTTTAAAACTGCCATTTTTCGTCTAACTCGCTTAGTTGCCAAGTCCGTTATCCTTTCATTTTTAATTTTCTACTAGGGGCGCTGCAATCACTTTACTGGTCATGATCACTTTACAGTAGGTAGGCCTAACGTGTATGCTCATAGACTTTTCTCTTATTGGGGTTTTTAAGGATTTTCCTTGGAACCATGCAAGATGAAGATTAATGGGAGTCTGGGGGGAAGGCATTTGCTGTCCACATAAAATATTAAAAAAGAAAAAAAATCTGTTATTGAATTCATTATGACTGGTGGTTGGTTGTCTGTCTGGCTGTTTCAACTTCTTTGGTGGCATTTTCAACATGCTTTCCTACATTCTAAAAATCATAAATTTGATACGCAGCTTAGAACAGTGAAACATTTTAAACTATTGGCGGATTCTCAAACAATTCTGCGAAATAGCTCGCGAAAAATATCCCTTTGCTTCTATAGAAATATATAATCTCATTATTGCAAGGTAGCTAAAAATGAGTCCAATATGCAACTTTACTTCTCTCTCCCTTTCTCTCTCTCTCTATATATATACACCTAATGAAACTACTATTAGTAATAATATTTATTATTTGGACTTAAATCTAATTATAGAACCTACTAATGGGATAGTTACTAATTTATATGATAAAGATTTTTTTAAATTTAATATTAATAAATTATTACCTTTTAATTCCTGCAACTCGATTCAATTGTTTAGAAATATTATACTTAATCAACTTTTTAAAATTTATAGATTATCAGATAAAAAATTTCATGCTTTGCACATTAATAACCTCAAAATTACCAGTAAATTTTATAAATATCCAGCATATTTAGTAAATGATATAGTTAATAAGTTTCGATTAGCCTAAAATTCTCATAATCTCTCCTTAATATCTTATTTTAGCCGAACTTCTACATTCTCTTGAATTTATTATATTTTCATCTTTGCAGCTTTAACTGTAGAATATCTCATTTTATTGCTTTTACGCAGTACGGTTTTTATTACTCTCTTTGGCAACAGCAAATCACATCTTTTCATTTCTGCATATGGCAACATTGGTCTAGTCATATTTTGCTCATCATTGTTGTACTAATGAACTGTATTTTAAGGTATTTATGTTTCCTTTATTTTTCCAATCTATATGTTTGTCGTCCATGTAACACAAGTTTATAGATAAAATCTATCTTGTGTTTCAGAAACAAGCATTTTTGTGTTCATTTCGAAGGGATATATGGACTTGACAAGAATTTTTTCGAAATTAACTTATCTTAAGCCTGCAGCTCTTCCACGTGCAAGCTTTTTTTGTTGATTTTTTTGTTTTCCTATTTCCATTCCTCACCTTTGAAATTTTTTGATTGTCTTTGTCTTTATGACCAGCATTACGCTTTATAATTTCCTCTTTATGGTTGAATTTCTTTTATTTCTTTGTATTTTGTAGAAAAGTTTGGGATAGTGTATTATGAGTTACTACTTACATTCTAACATTGGATTTACAATTTATATATATATATATATATATATATATATATATATATATATATATATATATATATATATATATTCCTTGAATATTGATCTTAGACATATATAATAAATTACAAAGTTCCGTAAAAAAAGGTACAGATTTTTATGAAATCGATTCAAATTTTTAACGGAAATAAATTTTAAGAAATACAAAATTTAAATTTTTATACGGCCCCAGTACAAAAATATTTCCAATGAGTAAAATGTGTCCCATACACTAATAAGGTGATGTACAAAATTTCAGCATTTTATCATAAAAAGTCCCTGAGATATGAAAAAACAAAAATGCTGACATAAACCACTTTTCGATGCATCGGCATGGGTTTTCATAGGGGTAAAATCACGTCGGCAGATCGCGTTTTAGGGATCATACACAAATTACGAAAGAAAACAGTGATTACATAAATAAATAATAATTTTGCTATTTATTGGTACAAAAGTATCTACACTGTGTATAAATAATAACTTTACCCAAAGATTACAAAGCTTGTTCAAAATGTTTTCCCATCCATGCCAAAGATCCGTTAAAGATGAGAGGCAGATATTATTTGCCTATGATGCATTTCTGCGCTGCGTTATTTGCACTCTTGCTGTAAACATTTACATTTTAATTTGTGATTAATCCCTCACCAACTTTGTTTAACCATATCTCTGGGACGTTTTATGATAAAAAGCTGAAATTTTGTACGTCACCTTATTAGTCTATGGGGCAGATTTTACTGGGGCACACACACACATACACACACACACACACATATATATATATATATATATATATAAAGAAACACGCGATACTGTTTATGGCGAGTTATGAATAAAATATTACTCCGCGAAACGAAGTTTTTATATTTGCATGTTTTTCTCTAGAAAATAACTCGTTTAACCATTTTACTGCTTCCTAAATATACCAGGTATGTTCAACTTCAACATCCCCACCACACTTTGCCCTCCTTTCCCCATACATCTCTCTCAGACGATCTTCCTCATAAAAATTTCACCACCATCGGAGGACACGTTTGACGTGCGCTTAAGTCCAGATAATTTAATATCTCAAAACAGAAATGTGCGAAAAATGTGTCAATTAGGGCTTAATTGGATACCTCGCGGAGTCCCGAATAATTACCGACTGCGCTAACGTTCGCGGAAAGTTGTCATAAAAACGGGTAATTACATCCGCCCCAAAGTTTGTTTCGAATACTCTGAATCGATTTCTGATAATTTGAATCGATATTTCAGTTTGAAATGGTCTTTATGGTAGCGAGAAAAGAAATGGCTGGCGCTTCAAATAAATGCGTGATTGCCATTTTTTTTATGTGCGTGATAACCAAACGTATAATGTTCATAATAATTCCGAAAGAATATTTAAAATGCTTTGTTAGTTCAATAATTATTGCCCTCCCCTCCCAATTTCTAGTTAGTTTTTTTTTAATGTTATAACATATATATATATATAATATCGATATATTAGCTACTGGGCTATCGTATTTGTAACGCGATGTTATTTGGTATCTTAAATAAGACAGTAAACCGGAATAAATAGAGTAAAATTATCTTTTAAACGTTGCTATTATGGCCCCAATTAAATGACTGAAAACTTTTTTTTTTAAATGTTACACTAAAAACACTGCTGTCTTGTAGGATGAAAAAGAAAATCCAGCTGTTCTGTAAGAAGCAAAATGTTTTAATTTCAAGTGAAGGATTACATAAGGAAATTTTTCTTCAGTCAATGCTTGCAGTTTCCCAATTTGACTGCATTGTGGATTTCAAAATTCTACTGTTATTTTACATTAGATTGAGAGATAAAGGAATGCAATTTCATGCTGACAAATTTAATATCGTATCGCGTAAACTGTACCCGATGCGGTAAATTAAATTGTACCGCGCGGATTTTTTGAAAAAAAAAATGTTTTTTTTTTTTTTCAATCGTTATAAATCTGTATAAAACAAACTACTGATTTTTTGGAATGATCGGCTATTTAGTTATCGTTAAAACATCTTTAGTTTTAATTTAAAAAAAAAAAAGATGAGATTGTACCTTTTTACATTTGAATGGGGGAGGAGAAACAGGATAAGGAAATCCACCCTTCAAAAGAAGAGGGGTAAGTTGGCCTTTTAAAAAAGGGAGGGAGAATCGACCCTTTTGAAAATGCTCCCCCCCCCCCCCAATCACTTTTAGTAACTTTTATAATAGAAATTTAATTTTCCATTTTTGAAATTTTCCTACACTGTTGTTAACTATATTGGAAAAAAAAATGCAAATTTCTAAGCCAAGTAGGGGCTTTGCGACAAGAGAGAACACACACACATACATACATTCAACAGTCATGAGTTAACTCTTTTTATTATTACAAATTAAAATTTTGTATTTGTATGCCGTCTTCAATATAAATATAGAAGAAAAAACCATCAATCTGCGAAAACTTACTGTGGAAAATTACTTAAAAGACTGCAAACTTCAACCATTTTAAACAAATTATACGTATATGTATTATATATATAAAACTAATTTTCGATTCACAATACAAATAATCTTCCGTTTTACCACACATAAATAAGGCATACACGCTATATTTCCATCGCCGCATTAATCACAATCCGAATTTCATTCCATCTAAATCTAGAATCCGAAGGAAAACACGCTGAGGAAAGCCATTAAAAGGAGTTAGTAACCATTAAAGGATTGCCACGAGCAATCAATGTTTTCACTGCAAATTGTGACAGTAACATATGGCATTTATTTTCCCGTGGACCGTAATTGAAGGAACGGGAAGTTTTACTCTAACTTTATTTATAATGCTGTATTTAGTTTTCATGAGATATTAGCTTCGGGTTGTCAGCGACAGTGGATTTAAAAATGTAATGGACAATTATTTTTAAAAATGTAAATAAAATGAGTTTATATGTCGGTGAAAGAAACTATTTGTAAATATGTAAAAAAAAAAAAAGTCTTCAAAATTTAATATGCTTTTGGGCACTTTCAGAGTCCACTTCGATAAAAAAGATCTTGCAATTCCGTACCATTAGCTCAACGGTAGAGCGTCGGCTGGCCAATTCGGAGATCGAGGGTTCGATTCCCGGTTGGTGCAGGAAGGGTGTTTACAATAGCGCCCGAAAGAATTAACCCTGTCGGTTAGTGCGAAGATGTCAGAGATATGTAAGTGACCTTAGTACCACTAGCACGGATTCAGTGGACTCTGGTATATTGAGCGCAAATTTCAAACAAATGGTGTTATTACACAGGGCAATTTTTATTGCCAAACCTCAGCAATTCCGCCTGCCGATCATACTTTAGGCCCCGCCTTTTTAACAGGCCCCTTCTCTCTAATGCCGCTGATTTCATTCCAGAAAGCATTCTTTAATGTTTTTCGTATAATTTGAATCTTTTATATACCAAATATGTCTGTGATTTGGTAAAAGTTATTTTCTTTTTCATCTGCATCTCCAGACTTCAGCAATTCTGCTAGGCAATGATGCTTTAGGTTCCCGCCTTCCTTACACGCTCCTCCTCTCTAATGCCGCCGATTTCATTTCAAGAAGCATTTTTAATGGGGTTTTTTTTTTCGTGTAATTTGGATCTTTTATTTTTCACAGATGTCTGTAATTTGGTAAAAGTTCTATTATTATTTTTCCATCTCCAGACTTCAGTAATTCCGCCCGGCAATGATACTTTAGGGCCAGTGGCGGTGCATGCATAGGCACTGCGGGAGCGACAGTGCTCTCTCT
Organism: Amaurobius ferox; assembly: GCA_951213105.1. Lineage (NCBI taxonomy): Eukaryota > Metazoa > Arthropoda > Arachnida > Araneae > Amaurobiidae > Amaurobius > Amaurobius ferox. Next base: position 85,487,407 of record OX578138.1, read on the forward strand.
CCCTTGCAGCTTCGCGTGCAGCTTCCTATGTGCGCATGCGCACAACAGTCAAACACCACGCCGCTGAAACTGTGAAGCGTGGTGTTTGACTGTTGTGCGCATGTGCACATTGGAAGCTGCACGCGAGGGAGAGACAGCACTGTCGCTCCCGCAGTGCCGCAGTGCCTATGCAAGCACCGCCACTGCTTTAGGCCCCTCCTTCCTAACAGACCCTCCCTCTCTAACGCCGCCGATTTCAGGAAGCATTCTTTAGTTGTTGTTGAGACCCAGACCGTCCGACCTACCTGAAAGGTGTAAGGTAACTGTTTGGATAGCCGGGAAGTGCCACTCAATTTAGACCGGGACCCAGTGGGGGAGGCATCCACAGGGACCGTACCCTCCTTTTCCTACCACCAACCTCTGGGAAGGACTTACGGATCCACATGTTTAACGTGATCGTACTCCGCATGAACATAGCGGCAGTTGTGGCAGCGTGCAAATCCAGTGGGCAAACCACCGGGCTACCGCGCCCGAAATGGGCCAACAGCACGCGGTGTTCCCAGGTGGGGAAGTATTCTTTAGTGTGTTTTTTCGCATAATGGGGATATTTTATATGCCATAGGTGTCTGTGATTTGGTAGAAGTTATATTATTTTTTTCCATCTCCAGATTCTAACGTAATTGAGCAACTTCGATGTGCTTGCATTACAGTTGCCATCGACATTTTGAATACAACTGAGGAGAGGAAAGGCGGAGCGGAGTGACGTCCAATTTTATCGTCATCGGATTGGTTCGCCGCTCAGAAATTGAGCAATTTTTATTGTCGAGTACGAACGAATTGCAACAATTCGGCAACAAAGTTTTCTTCCCATTGAAATGTATGGTGTTGCTGAAAAATTGCTGGAAGGAATTGCTCCGTGTAATAACACCATAAGATTACAACGACCAAGCAGATACTAACCTGGGTAAAAGTTAGTAGTAGGAGGCTGACCTGAGGTAAAAATAGCAGGGGTGGTCAATCATATTGTCAGTCGGACATCAATCTGGCATTAGAGGGTGGGAAACGCAGAGTCCACTACGACAAAAAGCTTGCAATTTCGTCCCAGTAGCTCAACGGTAGACCGTCGGCTGGTCAGTTCCGAGACTCAGGGTTCGATTCTCGTTATGAGCTTGAAGGCTCTTTACAAACTATAAACTTAAATTCTATATCAATTTGTAGGGATATAAATTGAATTTAAATACAGGTAGCATTTAATAGTAATTTTCTGCTGTTCTCACAGGATGCTGCATATAAAATAGTTTTCATTTAGAAATCCTCATAAAATTCATTCTACCAAAAACGGCATAGCCAAGTCTGACCTTTCCATAACCCATTCAGATCCGTCTTCCCAACGTGTCCGAGATTTGTGTTTTCATTGCTCACCAGTGAAAATTAACAATTTAACAACATTTTCCTGAAATAGAGATTGGGAATATACAATGCACACACATGCACTAATAATAGACATATTGTTACGAATGTACAAAATGCTCTCATTGGAGTTTCTTTTAAATACCAGACAAAAAACACCTGTAGAGGCAACCTTTTCTATGACGTGAATCTAGAGTTGCTATATGCGGAAATTCGGAAGGGTGGATTGCCATATTTGGCAATTTATCTCCAATTTGACGACATTTAGGTTGGAGGAACACCTCGAAATAATGAATATTCTACGACAGAGATTTATACAATTTAATATCTATAAAGAGTCTATAAAAGGAGCCATCACTCAGTTGCGAGCTACATTGAACTGTTACATACGTAAATATTTTGAGAATAGTAGCTGCTGTTTTGTGAAATGAAATACATCAATATTTTGAGAATAATATCGGCTGTTTGTAAAATTAGTGGAGCATTAAAGTGCAGTTTTTCTGCATATTGTTCTTGTTTACTCTGTGTTTGTGAATAAACGTATTAGCTATCCAGAAATTTGGACTCGTTTGCATTCATTTATCCTGAGCGTATACCCACTATTCCAGAGGATAATATGTAACAATACAGTAATAATAGGCAATCAAACGGTTATCTTTGAATATCATCATTATACATCCTTCATCGTGTGCACTTTTAAAA